>LT855410.1:347361-425518 GCA_900184765.1 Hymenoscyphus fraxineus
TCCTGAAACTCCCAATACACACACACAGCATCAACAATTTCAACAATTTCAACAATTTCATACTTTCAATCTTTCATTCTATCCATCTATAACTTTGAACTTTCTATTCAACGACCCACTCCCACCATCACGACCTCGGGAGCTAGCACTTCTATTACATACCTAATACTCGTCTAATCACGTAGGCCTAGGTTTCGCTCGCTTTCTTAACGCGAAGAGAGAGAGAGAGAGATATTCCTATGTTTTGATGGGGGGGTTTTTTTAATAGGGGACAGGTGTATGCTATCGAGTTGCAGATATGACCATGACCAAGAGCATGTATGATTTCACCTCATCCAACCTTTCATCTTTCATCTTTTCAACTTTTCAACTTTTCAACTTTTCACCTTTTTATCCTACGCCGGACTTCTTGTCTACCAATTCATCAAATCTACGCAAGAGAAGTTAGTCAATTTCCATNGCCCACAGCCCCCCGGAAACATTCCACCCCCCACCGAGATCAAAGACCGCCGAGTTCCCAATATACGCCAAGCTACCCAGATGACGGTATTCAAAGGCCTTGTAAACAGTCTCGTCCAGATCCCCATGAATCACATCGTTGACCTTCATCCCGGGCGCCGCATGGGCCATCTTGTTGAACTTGTGCCCGAGATATTGGCCCTGTTGGTGAGCGCGTTGCGCGGTAGCGGGGAGGGATGTGAGTTTGGAGTCGATTTGCATGAGGAGTTCGCGGAGCTCGCCGAAGTCGAGGGTCCCGGATTGGTCTTTGTCGTAATCGTAGAAGAGCTTGTCGAGACGTTTGAGGTGGTCTGCTGCTTGTGGGAAGCGCTTTCGTACCTTTTGCGCGACTTCTCGCCATTCTGAAAAAGTAATTTGCACGGTTTCTGGATCCTTGCCTTTTTCCCAGGCAAGAGTGCGGAGGAAGGTAACCAGATGGTCGGCTACGTTGTTTTGAACGGTTGAACAGTCGCCTATGGCGTAGACGTCACCTAGAGGAGCGCCGTTGAGGCGAAGGTGAGAGTCGGTTTCCAAAGCGTGTTTGTTGGTTTGGGCTGTTCCTAAGGCAGCTGCTACGTTTTGGCAGAATTCGGTTTGGGAAACTCCGGTTGACCATAAACAGAATCCCATTGGGAGTTCTTTGGTGACGGTCTCGCCTTGCTCGCCCTTTTGAGTAAAGAAAATACTGTCTGGAGTAATTTCCTTGACTCGGGAATTCGTGAGAATGACTACTTGGTCACGAGCGAATCGAGCTTCGGCATATTTTGATAGGGATTCGTCGTATGTATTTAAGATATGTCCTCTACTCTGAATGAGATGGACTGAAATCTCGTTTCTTAGGATTTTTGGAAAGTGTTGGGTGAGGTCCTCATTGAGTAAGTCAAAAAGCTCAGCAGCAAACTCAACACCTGTTGGTCCACCACCGCTAATAACAAATGAAAGTAGTCGCCGTCTCTCTTCGTCGGAAGTTGTAGGCAGGCATGCATTTTCAAGATTCGTCATGATTCGATTCCGGATTTTCTGCGCATCGTCGATGTCTTTTAAGAAATGACAATTGTCCAAACCCTTCACTCCATGAGGATTGGTGGTCGATCCTACTCCAATAACAAGTTTATCGTATGGAAGATAGAAATGTACATCATTTCCATTTGCATCTTTTTGTGTCAATTCCACCAACTTTTCCGAAAACTCAACATGCTCCGCAGAAGCTCGGATAAAATGCCCCTTTACCCTCTGAATGATCCGTCTCATAGGTTCTACCAATGACCGAAACTCGAGCGTCCCAACAGTAGCAGAAGGCAACATAGGCGTAAACAAAAAGTAATTCGTAGGCGAAACCAAAGTAACATGATACTCATCCGGATTCAACGTCTTCAGCAACGCAACACTCCCCCACCCCCCACCAAGAATCACCAACTTCGGCTTATCCTTCTGACGTTCCATAGCCTCACTATCAAAGTCATCGAGCTGCACCTCCGCAATGGGTAAATTCTTCGGTCCCCCCCGTCTCGGACTCAACGCCAGCTCGGAAACGCGTATATCCTTATAACTCAGATCCTCGCGGTACGTCGACGCATCATAAAGGAAGAAAGCCACCACGCCGACCCCCAGAACCGCGATCGACCCCCCCAGAACGGCAGCAGAGCGGTATACAAAGTTGAGAACCCATGATCGACGTTGTGGTAGGGGTCTCCCAGAGACAGTCCGAATGTTCTGCTGGAAGAATGGCTGTCGTAGCGCGGGGCGAGATGATCGCAAGGGGGGCGGGAGAGATGGTGATCTTCTGGATTGATATGACCTGGAAGCTGGCAATCCACGACCGCCAAAGCTGGAGAGCTTCCAAGAAGCTGTATTAGTATTATTGCCGTATCGTAAATGTGTGTTTAGGAGGTGCCCGCGTGGACTGCACCGAGCAATGCACTTCAGAGGCAGCATGCTGCCAATTGCCTGCCACAACCAATTGAGTGGAGAAATAATAGTATTTGAAGGTATCCGGGTATCAAGAATGCAAATTCAACGGCATTATTAAGCAATTTGTTTAAAGAATGAGTGTTGAGGGAATGAGGATGTAGGATGTATTCGTAGATGTCGTCGAGAAGCCTGGACTTGAGCTGAAGATGTGGGATGTGATAGCTCCTGCAGGGTACCGATACTGACGTAGTGACAATGCAATCCCGAACCCCGGCCGGTACGAATCACCAGAAACCTGTAAAAGTTATTAGTAACCTCCTTGGGAACATTCAAAATTTTCACTTTGCATTGCTCTCAAAGTATTAAATAGTTTTCATTCTCGCCATCAACCAATGTTGCACAGAATGTAGTATGGTTCGTAAGCAAAATGGGAATACACTAGACTGTTCTACAAATACAGCAGCAGTTTATCCTGGACGCCAATCAATGTCACCTCCTGGGCCAGATATAACGCCGAAGTCCATTTCCCAATCCCAATTATCAGCTATAGCACGCTGGTATTAAATGTTGCACCGAAACGCCGTTCTAAATTGCCCTAATCAAGTAATCATGGGCTCATGGCCATTCTCATATCGGTCTTCATTCTCATCAAGACCGAGCTCGATCCGAGCTGGCAGGTCTTTCTTCTGGTCCCTCGCTGTATTCTCAGCCCAAGCACGAAGACGAACGAGATTCCTGATTGCAGCATCACGTCGTTGATTCTGAATGCTGAGAATGGCCTTGTTCACACTATCTGCAACAGACCTACGAAGATCCGGGTGAAGAAGAGCAGCCAATTGTGGTTCAAGATTATCCGGCGGGAAAACAAGAAGCGCCATAGTTCTCTCCAAGTCTTCTAAAAACTCTGGGTTTGTTGGAGCCCGAGGAGCTAATTGCTGTGTAGCAAAGGTCAATGCAGGACTGATATCACCTCCTGGCTTCGAATTGCATTCCCTAATGAGTTCAACGAGTTGTAATCGAAGAAGAGCAAAGTGGAGAGATGGGTTGTTATCAAGAACCTTGACTCATAGTTAGCAAATGTAACCATACAAGTTTGTGATTGTACAGAATCTGTTGAGAAGTATTGCTCATACTGAGGACTGAAGTTCGTGGTTTTCTCATCACCGACCCGAAGGCTATATGAGTGGTGCATGAAACATATTAATCATCGCAACGGAGTAGTAAAGAAGTAAATTTGTATGGCTCACCTGAGGTTCCAACTCATTCAACCCCTCGATCGCCTCCTGGATGCTTCCTAGGTGGATCGAGTGTTGAATTGCTTGCCGTGCCCTTACTGATTCTGCTTCCTGTTGTGGTCGAAGATTTGCCTCGGTCGAGAACTTGGCTGCTGCAGAGGGATAGCCTTCTGTTGTAAGGTAGTCAAGGATAAGCGCATTTATGTCACTATCGACAGGTAGAATGTTAGCTTCCAATCTGTGCAAAGATGATAGCGACGCGACCCCCAAGCCTTCCAGCATATGCGCTCAATCAGTTCACAACTAATATGTGTTCTCCGCATGCTTTAATTTTGTAGGAGAGATTCCCAGTTGATGAAACTCATCATGTAGAGCGCGCAAGCATGGCTGGCCATGTCAAGGGAGTCGACAAATGAGCGGGAACGTACTTTTTCAAAGGTTTGACCTCCTCTACGCGCCGCTCGAAGGCATGGCGGAGAGGGGTCGTGGTAGATGCCTGCGACGACGTCTAAGCGCGGGGTCAGCATGAGCAAATGACGAGGCGCGATGCGACGGTCGAAGAGGCTAACTAACCATTCTTGCAGTGTCTGCGCCGAATGGCCGACAAACTACGAGAGTGTCCTGCACCAACGCGAGAACGGAATGGCCCTGGACGAGTGATGGTGCAAAGGTGTGGTAGAAGTGGAAGAGGAGGAAAGCTGGTTGAGCGCAGACGAAGACGTAGAAAAGAGGTGTGGAGTTTTCAAGCTCAATTTTGAGAAGCTAGCCAAATAAGGATAAGCGTCTGGTCACGTGGGAATACAGCTTTCCACTTCTGGTTAGGCTATCGTGTCCCTTGCATTTTTGGTGTTCGGCCTTGGATACAGGGCATCAACACCGTTAAGCCTCCGTGTGAATCCATTCGATTGGCTGCACTTTAACCAGTGAATCCACCTCAGTGGAGTCCGGGGGTGGCCGTACGGAGGCACACGACCATGACATTTAATGATTCAAGGTATCGCTGCGGGAAAGATTTCTCTAAATGTTATGACATTCAGAAAATCAGGTGGCCTATCTGACCACACATACCAATCTAATCTCATCTGCTATCCCGAGGTTTCTTTGAGGACGGGTTCCGCTTGCGAAGTAAATATCCTGCCCCTCCTCCTTCTCATCTAATTTCACACCTTATCTAACTTTCCTGGATTTTTCGTAGCCGAGCTAGTACCCCTCATAGCGGCCCTCTCAGGTTGCTCTTGCGGGAGGTATTGCAATAGCAAAGCACTGACATTCATTGGCAAAGCCCTGCCCTTCAAGCACCTTCATAGAGTATCGTCCGGGTTCCCTCAAAAGAAGCTGCCATGTCCAAAGCACTCACAGTCCGACCTCCATCGCCTTACCAACCCCCATGGGCTGATGTCTGTATTATTGGTATAGCAGGGAGCTCTGGCTCTGGCAAGTCAACTCTTTCTCACGCTATTGTTTCACAATTGAATCTCCCTTGGGTCGTAATTCTGTCTATGGTAATTTCGCTTCTATCAAAAGACGTCTTTGAAATATGGTAACTAAATTGTGAATAGGACTCATTCTACAAGACTCTTGATGAAGAATCTTCAAGAAAGGCATTCCGAAATGAATATGACTTTGACTCGCCAAGTGCAATAGATTTTGATGTACTGGTTGAGAGATTACGAGATTTGAAGGCAGGGTACGTTTTAAGCCTACGACTATATGCCACTCCTTGGTAACACTTTCATAGGAGACGTGCCGAAATTCCCATATACTCTTTTGCAAAACACGCTAGACAAAAGGAGACCACCTCAATTTATTCGCCGCACGTGCTCATTTTAGAGGGCATTTTTGCTTTGTACGACCAAAGAGTTCTGGAGCTTCTGGATATGAAGGTAGAATATCCTTGCGTATTTTGCTATTCAACTCATTCTGACCATCACGCTAGATATTCTGCGAGGCAGATGCAGATACCTGTTTGTCGAGAAGAAGTAAGGTCCCGTGATTCCACCAAATGGAAGTTTGTTAACAATTTAAAGTCCTGCGAGATGTCGCAGAGCGAGGAAGAGATATTGAAGGATGTATTAAACAATGGTTTGCGTTCGTCAAACCTAATTTCGAACAATACGTTGAGCCTCAAAGAAAGGTCGCAGGTGTGCAAAACATTTTTCTTCTTTACGGGCATACCTAATGGCTCCAGATATTATCGTACCTAGAGGTGTTGAAAATCGAGTTGCGATAAGTAAGTATCAATTCATCTGCCGGGCAAACCCCAATTTAACATTTGTGAAGCAATGGTAATTCAGTACATCGAGCGTAAACTTATTCAAAAGTCGCAAAGCCATCGTGCGGCTCTCAAGAAATTAGGCCAAAGCTCAGAAGACGACCCCCTCTCTGATAAAGTTGAGCTCTTGAAAGACACACCACAAACCCGAGGAATGAACACAATCATTCAGAACGTCAGTACCTCAGCTGAAGATTTCATCTTCTACTTTGATCGTGTCGCCACATTACTTGTCGAACAGTAAGCTTTTCCATATTACTCATAGCATGTCTCATTTTAACCCTTTTCAGTGCCATGAACAACGTCTACTTCAAAGAAAAGATAATCGAAACGCCTCTTGGAAATCACTACAAAGGCCTAGCACCCCTCGGAGAAACAAGCGCTGTAATTATCCTCCGCGCCGGCGCCGCCTTCGAAACCGGTCTCAAGCGCGTCCTACCCGACTGCCGGACCGGACGGGTGCTAATCCAATCCAACGTTCGAACCGGCGAGCCAGAATTGCACTACCTCAAACTCCCTGAAAATATCGATACTCATGATGGTGTGCTTCTCCTTGATCCTCAGATGAGAAGTGGTGGTGCTGCGGTCATGGCCGTTCAGGTTCTTCTGGACCACGGTGTTCCTGAGGAGAAAATCGTGTTTGTTACGTATTTTGCAGGGAGGCTTGGGTTGAATAGGTTGACTAAGGTTTTCCCGGGGGTGAAAGTGGTGGTTTGTTCTATTGTTGCGGATTTTGAGGAGAGATGGATTGAGAAGCGGTATTTTGGTTGTTGATTTGAACGAGAGGAAGAAAATCAATCAGCACCCAAATCTTGCTATCTTGGACATGCGAGGCGAAATGAAGAGGACTTGTGAACCTCATACTTCTGAATAAAATATTCCCTGCGCGAAATACCGTCAGAAGTTACATCTGCGTCATCGCACTTAGTACGGGTCTAAGAAAACCGGCTGGTAACTACTATCCACAAACTAGAGACCTAGCATTTCCAACGGATCGTACCCGTTCATCCACTAACACCCATCATTCTTTTCTCTGAAACCATCCTATATTTCAAAATTTCTTCTTCTCCCTTTCTTTTCCTTTCCTTTCTTCCTTCTTGCTCTTATCCTCCTCCTCCTCTGCTCTTCAAACTTTCCTATCCCTTCCTCCCCAACTCTCTCTCTCTCTCACGCATCCAACAAGAAATAAGAAATAAGCAATAAGTATTAACGCAATATGCATATCCCCCCCAAACTCCTCGCTGCTCTCCTCGTTACTTGTGTATCTGCACAGGTATCCCCCCCTCCTCCTACTTCTACTGCGACTTCTTCGGTTAGTGTTCTTTCTTCCTCTTCGGTTTCTTCTGGGATTGTGCAGACGACGATTACGCCGTTTTTGGCGGGGACGACGAGTAAGAGGGTGAGGAGGACGAGTAGTGTGAGGGGGGCGAGTGTTACGGGGACTGGGGTTGGTGGTGGTGGTGGTGGTGGTACGGATGGAAATAGAGGTGGTGGGAGTGGTGGGAGTGGAGGTTCTATGGATGGAAATGGGGGAAATGGGAGTGGGGGAAATGATCCAAGTGGTGTGAATGCTGGGGATGGAGGGAATGGAGGTGGAAGTGGGATGTCTACGGAAGTAGACGCTGCAAATACTAATGTGGATGGGAATGGAAGTACGGATTCAAATTCATCTGGCTCGGGCTCGGGCTCTGGTAGCAATTCTGGAGCGGGAGCAGGAAGTGGAAATGGGAATGGGAATGGGAATGGTTCGGGTAGCAACTTGGGAACACGTACGACGAGTGCTCGTGTCAGGAATCGGACGACTTCGAGGATGAGATCGGCTGCTACTGCTGCTGCTACTGGTGCTGCTACTGGTGGTGGGAATGGGAATGGAAATGGAGATGGGAGTGGAAATGGGAATGAGAGCGGTAATGGATCGGGAGTTAACTCTGATCCTGATTCTGCGAGTGGAAATGCGAATTCTGATGGAAATGGAAATGGAAATGGTGATGGAAATGCGGGACCCAATGCGAATATCGATTCCCAAAACTCAAACGATACTGAGGGAGGGAATGGAAGCAATAATGGCTCTGGAACAAATTCAGATCCCAACTCTGCGAATGGAAATGGAAATGGAAATAGCAATGGAGGCACTGATCCAAATTCGGGCTCGGGGTCAAGTAGTGGATCAGGATCAGGATCTGGAAGCGGCTCAGGAACACGAACAACAAGCAGTAGAGTCAGGAAACAAACGACGTCAAGTCGTCGGTCCTCTGCTACTGGTGTTGCTAGAAATTCAGGAAATGGATCTGGATCTGGGTCGGGATCGGGGACGAATTCGGATCTTAATTCTGGAAATACGAATAATGGAGGAAATGATTCTGGATCGGGAATGAATTCGGATCTTGATTCTGCGGGTGGAAACACGGATGGAAATGGCAATGCTGACTTGAATATCGATTCTACGAATTTAGACGGTAATGGAGGAACGAATCCAGACAACTCCAACTCCAACTCCAACTCCAACGCCGGTACCAGCCCAACATCCTCAAATTCAAACACCAATGGCGGAAATAACCAGTCGGGAGGTGGTAATGGTAATGGAGGCTCTGGAGGTTCTGGAAACAGAGTAACTACCTCTTCGCGAATGAAGACGAAGACGACTTCTTCGAGGGCTTTTAGGTCTACTGCTACGGCTACTGCTATAGGTGGTAGTGGAAATGGGAATGGGAATGGGAATTCGAATAATAATGGTGGGATTGGTGATTCGAATAATAATGGTGGGAATGGTGATGACAATGCGGGATTTGGAGATTTTGATATTGCTCTTCAGCCAGTTCCTGCACCGGGTGATGGGGGTGAGAATACGGGCAATAATGGGTCTGGAGGTCAAGGAGATGGTGCGGGGAATGGGAATGAGAATGAGAATGGCAATGGGAATGGCAATGGGAATGGAAATGGGAATGGTGATGGAAATGGAGATGGCAAGAGCGGATTTGGAGATCCTGATATTGCCTTCCAACCAGTTCCTCAGCCAGGGGCTGGTGGTGGTAGTACGGACAATGTTGGGTCTCGAAATCGAGGAGGAGGAGGAGGAGGAGGAGGAGGAGTTGGCAATGGCAATGGCAACTCAGGCGCCAATAATGGCTCTGGGTCTGGCTCTGGATCAAAGTCAGGAAACGGCAATACAGGAAACAGCAACAACGGCTCTGGCTCCAATCCAAAAAACGATGATGAAGCAGACGAGGACGATTTCTTCCAAAACAGTGACGGAGACGAGGATTGGAACGATGGAAGTGGAGATGATGCAGATTTCGATGCGGATGCATTTAGCGATGATGAATGGAATGATGACGACGAGAACAGCCGCATTGCGGGATCTGAAGGAAATAATGGGAATGGAAATAATCGCAATAGCGACTTGAACAGAAATGGCTCGGGTGGTTCTCGTCTGGGTTCTGGTACGGGTTCGGGTTCTGGTATGGGTCAGGGTCAAGATCAGAATCAGAATCAAAACGAAGGTTCCAGTTCTGGATCTGGATCTGGATCTGGATCTGATTCTCAGCGGCGTCCCGGACAGAACTTTGATTCCGACTCTGATCACGACTCTAAGTCCAATCTAAATGAGAACTCCAACTCTAATTCAGACGGAGATTCCAATTCTGGATCTGATTCTCAGCGGCGTCCCGGACAGAACTCCGACTCCAACTCCAACTCCAACCAACACAACTCAGACTCCCCCTCCCCTTCCACCTTCCAAACCCAAACCATCTACCCCTCAACCCTAACAATCTACCCCTATCCCCAAGAAACCAGCATCCGACACAAGAACGCGGGATATAAAAAACATCCTGCGTCTTCGCCTAGAAAGGCGGAGGGTTATCGTCATCGGTGGAGGAAGGTTAAGAAGGTTGGTGGGAAGATTTCTAAGGTTTTGAAGGTTAAGAGGGGGAAGGGTGGGAAAGGTCTGAAGAGGAGAGATGGAGAGGAGAAGAGAAGGGAGATTCGTGGGATGGGGGCGAGGGGGATGGGTGGGTATCGTCGGTTTTGGGGGAGGGTTGGGGCTTAGATATGGGGGGAAAGGGAGGAGGTGAGGGTAGAGGGGTACTTGACTTTTCCTTTTGTTTTAGTTGGAATGTTGGTGGATGTTGTGTTTAAATTTCTCATATATGTTGATTCGCTTATTCGGAATTTTGGAACATTTTCAAGTGTTGAGTGTTGAATCTGATAGTTTCCTTTTTATGTGAGACTGTGCGGTTTTTTGGATGTATCTCTGTGATTCTGGAACGGGTATTGTGAGAATGTGTAAAGGTGTAAATAGAAAGCGAAATGTGGAGATGGTGGAATGTCGCTTTTCTTATATGAGTGTTGTAATGATATGGAGAGGTATTCGAATATGAAACTTTTGCTGTTTACTTATCCCTTCTAGAATCGAGAGTGTCGGGTACGGTCGTGCGTACTTGTAGGTATATTATATACGTCAAATTGAGGATTCAGACATTGGAAAATGGGCTTATCTATAATAGATCTAGGAACGTTAAACCTTAATACGCAAAAATACGGTAATAAAGATGTAAAACGATTTCTCTGCTCGGTATACTAGCTACTATGAAAATTGTATAGCGACGCGTATAAATATAGAGGAAAATGTCTAGAGATTCTATGAAAATCATTATTTTGATTTTCTTTTACAAAATCGTCCCTAAATTGTAATATATTTACTACTACTACTAGTACTATACATCACATACTCGTATTTGTGATCAGCATTAGCAGTATGTGCGCACGCATAGAGCTCTCAGAAAGTGGATGGTTTTACTCCACCAGGAACGCACGACCGTACCCGGCACTCTCGAGTCTAGAAGGGATACAAGTATATTTAGAATATTTCATTGGCAGCTAATAGATTTGAAATTAGAATTGCGTTGTATAGACCAAGTGCAGCGGTGTGGTTTGTGTGGATGTACGGCATGTATTGTAGAGAGGAATTGGGATCTTTTGCGAAGCGTGGGTTCTCACCGCAGAATTCGCTACGCGATGGATTGTGATGAGTAAGAGTGAGTGGCAATCTTTGTGAGCTGACTGGTTACTTTTTCTTGCTGCAACGGCGAATACACTTCGTTCTATGTTCAAAAGAAAATTGGGTGAGTAGTGAGATAGAAATAGAGTCTTTCTCCCTATTCATATTTGTTAAGCGAAGTTGGAAAAGAGTAAACATTCGCTTGAAAAAGGTTCCCAATAAACTCGCGGATCGATGTACCCGAGTTTCCGAGACATATCTCACCTAACCCACCCTTAAGCATGTGAAATATCATCCCCGGTTCATTGATCAGATGCCAAGAAAATGTATCTTGCGGTGAGCGAAAGACATGCATGCCATCCCATCTCATTGGCGAATGGCAGAGTCAGATCGCCCTGCAGGCTGATGCATTCGCCTGCACTCCACTCCGCATACGCAGGTATTGTTCACTTCAGCGTGAGTCCAGGTGTGCGGCGTGCGCACTGCGCCCTCGCTCTCGCCCTCGTTCTCCACCGCCCGGTTTTGGGTCCGGACTCGTAATATGGAGGTCGTCATGAATCAGGTGAGGATGCCAAAGATAAGGAATCGCACACCTGACACAAAATTGAGGCTATTCCCATTGCCCCTCCCCCTCTCGCTCGTTCATGTTCGCGGGGTGTCAAGCGCTTGGTGAGGAAGGAGGATGATTTATGAGAGGCCGAGGATGATCCGCGTTGTTCTGTTTATCTGATTCATGCGCACTGATGTTGACGGTTGACCTCTGAATCAAGCAAGTCCAGTACCTGGTACTCCGTACAGTACTCGTACGCCTGGCGCCGTTTCGTGTACGGATATAAGCTATCTGCCGCTGTGTTTCCTACAACACCACCGATCAAATTCAGGAAGGGCAGAGGAGGAGGCTTTTTGAGGCTGTTTATGGAGGAGATCAGGGAATGGGGAACAACACCTACAGGACAATGTTATCCTCATTGCTACGGCCAAAGAAGTCCCGACAGCGCGTCACCGAACACTCGCCATTCTCCTCGCCTTATCCTGAGCCTTCTCTTTCTTCTCCCACCGTTGCGCGAAGAGATAGACAAGTGCGCCATGCTACGGCAGATTGGACTGAGACGGAACCAGAAGATGATGAATTGACGGGAGATGACGACCATGATGGAGAGGACGAGGACCAGGAAGAAGATGACGACGAGGACGATGACGACGATGAAGATGGAGAAGAAGATACACCTTTACTCCCCATATTCTCTGCGGCGCATTTAGGTCAGTCAGAACTGCGTATTTGATATCCTGAACACCTGCTAATATCTGCGAAATTAGATGCGCTCCCAATCTACAACCTTACGCATGCTATCCGTGTCATCGTTCTTCCCAGGACGGAAACAACCTTGACCTGGGATCAGCTTCGATCACCTCAAGTTTCCCAATTCTTAGTGAAGCCTATGCTGCAGCAACTTCGAGCTGCACACTTCTCTCGCGCTACTCTATATGCCCTCATGGCCAATTGTTTACAATTTCAAAAGGAAGCCCAGGCAAATCCTGGAAATGCGGGGGTCAGTCGGACGAGAGCCCTGGTGTGCGAGTTGTTGGCAATAAAGTTATTGAAGGAATACAGCACTCGGGAACTCATCGATGCCCTCTCCTACGATTTCTTCCCGCTCCAGGGAATCCCGGAGCCAATGACCCCGAACCAAGGTTCTAAAATCCAGCCACGCCCCGCCGCCGCTCGAACGTCGACCGTTGAAGTGGCTATTAGAGCCTCCGCGAAATCATTTTTAGCACATCCATTGGTGGTCCAACAGCTCGAGGCAATATGGGCAGGGACTATCGTGTTTCATTCCGCGGCAGACAATCTTCATAGAAAACGCACAACTCCTTCCAAACCACCAACTCCACAATACAAGAATAATGATAGAAATAATCTGCTGGTCCCAGGAGAAAATGTTAGATACGGCACTATAAACTCTCCGGGTGGTCGAAGATCATCAGATGTGCAATTTCAGCCAGTTCAGATGCGAAGGACTGTTACCCTCTATGATCCAAGAGACGCTTCTTTATTCAAGCTTTCACGTCTACGAGTACCTCGTTATCGTCAATTCTTTTCAACTTTCTCTCTTGCAATTCTGCTTGGACTGTTTGTTGCAGTACTATCTCGACGGTCAATGGACATCACCCTATTGGAGGTTGTCTTCTGGTTTTGGAGTGCGGGATTCATGTTGGACGAGGTTGTTGGCTTCAACGAACAGGGGTTCAGTTTGTATATCATGAGCTTCTGGAATACATTTGATCTTGGGATATTGCTCTTCCTCATCATGTACTACTCTATGCGGTTGTACGGACTATTCCTCGTTGATATTGGAAGGCATGAGTGGAATTCAATGGCTTACGATGTTCTCGCAACCACTGCTATACTCTTGTTCCCCCGACTTTTTAGTGTTCTCGACCACTATCGATACTTCTCGCAACTTCTGATCGCCTTTAGGTTGATGGCTATTGATCTCGTGGCAGTTTTTGTTCTGATACTCATCGCATGCAGTGGCTTTTTTGTCGCTTTCACGATGTCATTCAGAACAAATGGAGATAGTCACAATGATGCAGCTGGTGTCGCCTATAAAATATTTCAGATCCTGATGGGATTCACTCCAGCCGCATGGGATTCTTGGTCTACCTACAATCCTCTGGGAAAAGCAATTCTTGTGCTGTTTCTATTTATTTGTCACTTCCTGGTGGTAACGATCTTGATTACGGTCCTCACAAACTCGTTCATGAAAATTGTCTCGAATGCAAACGAGGAACATCAGTTTGTGTTTGCTGTCAATACTATATCAATGGTCAAAAACGACGCTTTATTCTCATACGTTGCACCGAGCAATATAATTGCATGGGTTTTTACTCCATTGAGGTTTATTTTACCATTCCGATCATTCATCAAGCTTAATCGGACTGTTATTAAAATTACCCATTTCCCCTTGCTATTCAGTATTTTCGCATATGAAAAGCTGTTTCTTGCAAGCTCGGTATTCGAGCCCACAGATCTCATCGACCACCGTGGTCGCAAACGACTCATCTCTTTCCAAGAGAACAAGTCTCTGTTTAGTCCTAATCCACGAACGAGACAGGAGTCAGTTGCAGGTTTCCAAAAAGACCGAGCTCTGGATGAGGTTTTTAGATTGGCTCCTAGATCAGATACTCTTCGAAATGCAAAGAGGAGTATGGAGCGTAGACAAAAGGTTGTCAACAATTGGATGGAACACCAAGGAGAGGCTGCTAGCCCTCCACAGGAGCAAGATAGATCAGTAGTTGATCGGTTGGAAACAAGAAGACAAGCGAGAAAGGCCACTATGCTTCGCCAGCGAGGAATATCAGGTACAAGATCAGTGGCGAGCGATCCGGCTGATTTCATGTCATCAAATCCATTTCGCGATTACGATGATGACCATCCGGATCTGCGTAGCCACGCTGTTGGACACGAAGATGACGATGGGGATGACGAGTTGGTGACTAATGAGGATGATGAAGCAGCTACGTTGGATAAAAGTAATAGTCGTCGCCACGATTCTGAGAATTCTGACGAAGATGATGGCGAGGGAGAGGAAGATTATTTTACTACACCAAATACTATGGTACAACGATCTTCTTTATCCTCTGCTAGGCCACTTCCAAACAAAACACCAAAGTCATCGCCTCCAAGAATTCGTGGTCACAATAGAAATGTAAGCATGGTCTTAGCTCAAGCTATCCTCTCAAACAATGCTAACTCCACGCAGATGTCTTCGAATACAATACTCTACAACCCAGTCGCCCATAATATGACCTCATCGTCGGACTCACCTCCAAAATCTCGTCCTTTGACTGCAAAGCGCTCGTCAAATGCAAACACAGGTACTCATACTCCAACCGGTGCCGGTGCCGCTGTCGCTGCCGGACATCGCACCCCAAAACACTCAATCTATACAACCGCAAACACAAAAGCAAGGCCAATAATGCCCAATAGAGCAGACTTCAAATCAGTTCCTAACTTCGATATGGCCGGCGGTCGTATTCGACAGATCCGCCACAAACAGTCCTCTCTCGATATGGGAATGTCCGATCTCGGATGGGACAATCCCAATCAAGGGCTCCTAGGCGCGGTGCCGAGTTCCTTCGGAACCCAAATGGCCCGCGCAACCGGCGGTCTCAAAGATCCTCGCGGTGGCTCCGCAAGTCGAAGAGAAGACACCGAGGGCATGATGGGACGACTGATGCTCGCCCGCATGAAAACGCTCGAAGAGGGATTCGCCGAGGTCGTCAAGGAGTTTCGCGGTCTCCGCACGGCGGGGAATAGTTCGGTGGAGGGAACGGAGCTGTTAGATGGGTTGGGGGGGTATAAACGTGAGAAGGAGAAGGGGAAGGGAAAGGAGAAGGCGACGAGGAAGAAGCGTGGTGGGAAGATCTCGAGGACGACTAGTGAGCTGGATTTTGCTATGGTCGAGAGTAGGGAGCAGGAGAATGTGAGTCCGGCGGCGAAGCGGGATGGTGGTCGTGATGATGCATTAGATAATGAGGGGTTTGCTGTGGAGAGGTTTGAGACGAGGGGTAGTTCGCTTTAGAGGGGTTGTTGTTGTTGGTTTGGTTTCGATCTTGTGTGTTCTTTTCCCCTTCTTTTTTTGTTTTGCGATAGCATGGGTTGGGTTCGATTGGAAGGTGGATGGTTAGGATAGAATAATTTGGATGGGTGGTGGGATGGATGGATGGATGGTTTGTTGGTTGGTACATACGGGTCTGCTTCCTTTTTTCTGTTTTTCTTTTCTTGACGTCCCTTTTGCATTCTTGTATACTGTACTTGGCGAGCGAGTGAGCGAGCGAGCATTGCATCATTGGCCTTTTTGTGTATTTTACAGCTTACATTTTATATTTTTTTTCGCGTATGGGTTTGTGTATAGGATGGATGCGCTGCGATTTTGGGTTTAAAGGAAGGGAGTTTGTTATTTGAATAATATACCACTTTTGTTCTTCTTTTCAGACTTGGATGTTGTGTCTTGAGTTTTGGGTTTGAGGTTGAATGTTAGGTGTTGGTAGATTGTTTCATCCCGATTATCTTGCCTTTCTTATTGATTGGTTGGTTGATTTGTAAGGTGATTAACTTTTAAGTGAGTGAGGGAATGATAAATGACGGGTTGAGGCTTTAGGATACGGCTTTTTTTGGATATGTCTATTTGAGGAGGTGTTTGGAGAGTGTTTTGGGAGTTGAGTTTTGTGTGTGGTGGGGTGTATGGGTTTCTGTTGTTTAGGGTTTAGGAAAGGTGGGGTAAGGGGTATGGGGTATGGGGTAAGAGGCAATTAGGAGGATTGGAGGTAGATAGGTAGTTAGTAGGGAAGGGATAGGGTATAGAAGGGGATCAGAGAGAGAGAGAGGGGGGGTTAGAGGGGTAGAACAGGAAAGCGATAGGGGAGGTTAGGTATATAATACTTTTATAGAATGAAAGTAAAGGCAAAATGAACGTTAGGAACCCTCTAGGAACTCGGTGCTAGACATTTCCTAATACTGGACGGAAATTCCTAACATGGGCCTAATTAGGCAATCAGGTTAAAAGTAGGGCTTTAAGGATAGAGGGGTACTTGGGAGATTATTATACTTCTAGGAGAGTTTAAGTGTACTATAACCCGAGCGTTCCGCGAGCTATCTATCTATGTTATAGAGCCTTTCCCCCTCCCTTACCTCTATTAAACTACCTTTATAAGTACTTAGTCGGTTTTATCTATCCCCCTCTACCCCTCCCTACCTAAAAGTACCTTTATACTTTACCCTCCTATAAGTCTCTACCTCCATTATACCCCTCCTCTCTCTCCCCCTCCCTTCCCTATAAATAAGTAAATGCGTAGACAAGACTTAAGTAAAAAATTACATCTTTAGTATAAATTAAGGTTTAACGGCTAGCGCCAGTATTAGGAAAAGTACGCGTTAGGGAAGCTTTTATACTCCGGGACGGCCCGCGCGGGTATCTAGTATTTCCTAACGTAGTTACTAGAGGGGAAAGATTTAGATCTTTTCATATATGTTGAGTATATATTTGTAAAGGAACTAGAGGAATGTTTAGGCTCTATTTACTTAGAATGTTAGACCTTCATATCGTCCTGATTTAGTGTGCTAAGTATTAACTATTCTCGATTTAGTTATATTCCGAGTCCTTAAATTAGTACTCTACTCTAAGTAAATATAATAATAATATTACGGGGCTATATCCTGTAGATTACTTATTTAATCTACTCGATATAGCCCTGTAATATCGCTTTAGTAGTAAAAGCGATATAGACCTCTAGAGGTGTTTTTTACCTTCTATATCGTGCTAAGATATAGCTATAACAAGTATATCCTACCTTATTTTGTACCCTATTTAATAACTATAGATACCGACGATACCGCGTAAGAGGAATTCGCTAAAGAGGAGATAGTAATTCTTAGTATAGTATTTCTAATTCTCGAAAGCGACGAGTCTATACGTTAGGTTATTTGTATGTTAATAGTAGAAGGATAGAGCTACACTATACCTGTTTTATACGATATTGTCGATTAATATACTGTGGATACGGTGGATCAAACCCACACGATATCGAGACAAAATATCGTCTCAATTAAGTATAGTTTACTTGGCATATGGAGGTCCAACATTCTGAGTAAACAGAGCCTTAGATAGAATGTTATTCGTCGCTCTAGTATTCCATCTTTTAAAAGCGAAGAATATATTCGATAAGTTTATCAAACTATGAACCAAGTTCAACCATCCCACTCCCTTAGTTCACATATATAAACATTCTTTCGCACCACCACCCTACACCTGCCGACCACGACCACCGTACGGGTCCCCCGCCCCATTCGCGATGCAAGCTGCCGGCCAAGTAGAGCCGTCAATCTCTCCGCCTTTGCTGTGGCACACCGCATCAGGTTTGCGGCCTTCTATAAATCCCTGGACAAGATAGGCGTCCGTACTAGCTGCAATAGCGTTACACGTTTGGATGGTTGCCTCGACGTCGACGATGCCGAGTTCCGAGTTTTCGTCGCACCAGGCTTGGTTCCATTTATTGGTTTGGCCGTTGACGCCGGTGGCTAGGGCGGTGAGGGCGAGGGTGAGGAGGGTTTGGAGTTGCATTTTGGTGGGTGGGTTATGATGTGAAGGTAATTTATGCTGAGGGAGTGGTTGAAATGATTTGAGAGGGTGCTAAAGCGAATGAATAGAGTGGTTGGATGACCGTGCTACAGTAGAGGTGGAAAAGGTATCTATATATACTAATTTACATAAGAAGGACTGGTACAAACCCTCGCATTCTTGGGCAGGATTCTGGGGTATCTGTTACTGCCAATGCTTGATACGGCCCGGAAGATTACCGGTACTCAAGACAAGGTTTCCGAAGCGGGAACCAGTGTTGGAAATTCAAGTGCTATAAGTGTTAGCATATAAAACAAGGCTTCGGCTTGATAGTAAAGTCCACTTCTGTAGTTTCAGTTAGTACTTCGTACTTTAGTAGAAGGAAGCGTATCCCGAATTCGAATCTTAAGAGGGCGAACGTATCGAATAATTTACCTAGAGTAGGAAATGATTTGATTTAATTTAATTACTAGTACTTAATTAACTTAAATTAGATTACTATATCGATTAATTAAATGGAATCGCTAAGTAATTAGATTAATTTGGATTAATTTAGATTAATACCGAGCCTAGCCGGTTCGAGACTCGGGTAGGTAGTTCGAGATAGCCGTAGTAAAGCCGGCTACTCGGATTATACCTACCCTCCCTATATTATATATAACCGAGGGTATAACCGAGCCCCTCGGAGCGCTTAAAATAGTTAGATATCCCGTCCTTTATTAATAATACTAGCCTATAATTATATTATTAGCTAATATAGGTTCTAATTATAATAACTAATAATAAAGCTAAATAAGTTTATAAACTTACCCTTACTCTCTTATAACGTTTAATAGCTAATTTATAAATTTATTAAATATATATATTATTTAATTATTAATATAGTTATAAATATATCTTATTACTTTAAAGGAAAGAGAAAGGTTTATATAATTATAGTTTAATTATTTTAGAATTATTATTAAATATAAAACTATTATAATTTTAGAACCGGTTAAAGACCTTCTAGATACCTTTTTAAATTAAGATTATTATTCTATAAGACTATTCTAAGATAGTAAAAAAAGAATAAAACTATATTTACTAGTAATAATATTAATAAATTATAATTATATTTATAAGTTAAAGTATTAGTAAAATATAATTATATATATAATTATTTTAGAACTATTCTATAGTTATATTATCTCCTAGACTAACTAAGGGTTTTTTTATATAAATTAAGAATATATATAATTATTTTAATATAAATTTTAATACGGAAAATAATAAGATATATTAGGAATAAAGTTAGGTATAATATTTAGAATATAAAGTAAGATACTATTTAAAAGGGTAATAGTAAACTAACTAATATATACTATATTCTAATTAGTTAGAAAGTCCTAGAAGACTCCTTTAACTAATTATAAAACCTCGCTTAGATAAAGCACGTACTAAATAGTATATAATATAGTATATAAAGGAATATTAATTAAACTAAGGTATTCGGCCTAGCTAAACCTAGTATATTCTATAATAATTACTACCTAAAAAACAAAAGACGCTACCCTTAGTATTATAATAAGTAGACTCTTAATAAGTACTAATTATACTAAGTTTATATCTATAAATAATAATCTAATAATAATACTACTTTCTATAATAGAAGGTTCTTATAGTAGTACGTTCTAAGACCGCTTACGCCTTAAAGTTAGCTACTAACTCTAAAGTATTATCTAATCTATTAAGATTAATCTATTAATCCTTCTTAGGTCTATATCCTTTCTATTAAATAAGATACTATATACGGCTAGTCTTAGTAATCTCCTTATATATAATCCTTTTAATCTTATATTAAATATCTCCTTTAATAATAATAGGTTTAAGTAGAGGGTATTAATAATTAAATAGATCTATATTCTAAGATACTAGCTTAAGTTAAGTAATAGAGATAATATTATAAATCTACTATTTAGTAAGTAACTTAAGTTAATATACTAATTATCTAATTTACTTAAGAACCTTAAGTAAACTAATTTATTAATAAGATAACTTTTATTTAAAGATCTTAGTTAATAGTAAGTAATATTCTTTATAGAGTTTAAGAAATACTTTATCTTCTAGTTAAAAGAATAAAGGTTTATACTTTTTATTAAAGTAAACCTTTATATATATTTAAGTAAGTTTAAGAGATTTAGTTAACTTCTAAATAGATTATAATTATATAGGTAAATTATTACTTAAAAGATTAATAGTATTATTTAGTTTAAACCTAAATATATTCTTATTTAAAGTTCTACTATTAAAAGATAATAGTATATTATTAAACTTAAATTAAAGTAAAGGAAGGTATTTATTCTATTTAGCTATATTATATAGCTAGTTAATATAAAAGTATATAGTAATCTTAACTATTTAATTAGTATATTTACTTTATTTATTAGTTTAAGAGTAATATATAGTACTAAAAAGTAACTTTATTTAAAGCTTTTTAAATATTCTCTTTTAAAACTTAAATAAAAACTTAAATAAAAACTTAAAGTCTTAATTAAATATAATAACCTTAGGAATTCTTTAGTCTATATATAAAAGCTAAAGAATAAAGGCTTATCTCTATTCCTTAGCTATCTAAGTAGACTTTCTAGTAATAAGAGCTACTTTCTTAGACCTCTTATATATAATAGATAGTATAGAGTTATAGCTATTAGAAGTAATAGGTAAGGTAAGGATAAAATTTATTATTAAAGTATAGAATATAATTAGTAGTATTAGTAAAGGTTAAAGTAATTTATATAGTATATTATACTTTAGTTAATAAACCTATTATTAAGGATAATATTAAAAGTAAGATTAAATAATTAAAGATAATCTAAGTATAAAGAATATACTTAAATAAATATTAAATATCTTTTAAAATCTAGAGTAATTATTATTATAGATTAGGTTAAGTATTTAAGAGACTAACTTCTTAGAAAAGTAAAGTTATAATAGGAGTCTATTAATACTAATAAAGAGTAATTTATATATTAAACTATTTTAAATATTAAAGGTAACTATAGCTTTAATTATACTAAAAGAATTATTTAAGAGAATATTATACTTAATATCCTTCTAAATAGTATTCTTATAACCTTCTAGTAGTTAAGTCTAGAATTTAAGAAATATTTTAATTAAAGTTATAGTAAAAACTCCTACTATTATAATAGCTAGAGTATCTAATTCTTTTAGTTCTTCCTTAGAAAGTATTATAGAACGTACTAGGTTCGGCTAGGCCGAAACCCTTAGTTTAGTTAACGTTCCTTTATATACTATATTACATACTATTTACACGTACTTTACCTAAGCGAGGTTTCGTAATTAATTAAAGGAGCCTTCTAGAACCTTCTAACTAATTAGGATACGGTATATATTAGTTAGCTTACTACTACTCTTTTAAATAGTATCTTACTTTATATTCTAAATATTATACCTAACTTTGTTCCTAACATTTAGTAGTAATACTTAAGACCTAAGTTTATCTTTAATTCGTTCTTAAATCTAGTATTTACTAGCTCTAGAATAAGGTACTAGAAAACCTCCTTTCTTATAATATCCTATTCGTAGTATTATAATTACGTTATATAGCTAGGCCGCGAATATAATTACCTCCTATAAATATTAATACTACTCTTAACCTATTATATCTTAGAACTAATAAGTATAAGGCTACTATTAGCTAAGTTATAAGATTAAAAGACTTCCTTAATTCCTAGAGTCCCTGCCCTTTGTTTATAAAACTCTATATTTAGTATATAAACTAGAAAACTAATATTCGAGAGTATAGAGCTTAACTAAGAAGTTTCCTTAAGAAAACAAGTAAAATAGCTAGTAGAAGTAGATAATCTTTAGGCAAAACTAGGAATACTAGATAGGTATCCTCTAGTAGTAGATAATCTACTAGTAGAATAGGAAATCTAAGTAGTTAACTAAGTAGTAATAATATAAGTAATCCCTAGGGAATTAAAGTAAATAATAATAATAATCTAGGTAGTAGATAAAATCTTCCTCCTACTCCTTAACTAGTACTCCTATAGGTAGTATTAAATACTTAAGAATAAGTTAATCTAAACGCAGCTTTTATATAGTTTTACTAGTAAAACTAGAACCTAGCTTAATAGTTTATTTAGCTTATTTAATAAATAATAGGTATTATATAGAATAATTAAGGATAAGCTATAGGAAATCTAGGATAATAAGGATAAAGTTAAAGACCTAACTAACCTTTAGTTTAAGTAGTAATAGTTTATAAGATTTAATCCAAGGATATTAGTTACTTTAATCCTAAGGATAACAGTAGAACTATTAGGAGTAATAGTAAATTTATAGTATATGCTAATATTTTTATATTTTATAATAAGCTTCGGCGTCTTATCTAAGATTATACCCTACTAGAAGTTATAGTATTATTACTATCTATTTTACGTAAGAATACTATAACTTAGTAGAATAATAAGATTAATAAGTAGGACTAAGACTCCTTACTTATAAATCTTAACAACCTAGTTAAATACTTAAAAGATTAATTCTATATAGATCTATTAAGAGCTAATATAGTACTTAATAAGGTTTAGTTATTAAAGTTAAAAGAAACTCTTACTTAATTTATAATAAGAGTATAAAGAGCTTATAAGTATTCAAGCTTTTCTAATAAATATAGTTAAATAATTTAGATTTATAATTATATATCTCCTAATATACGTTAGAAGATTAAGAGGCCTACTAATAGGACCTATATAAACAAATAGCTATATAAGCTTTGTTAAACTAAGCTTTTATTAGAATAGTCGGAAGTAGAACGAAAACACGAAAGGGAAGAAAAGTAGTAAGATTATATAGTAGAGTCCTTTCTTAATTTAAAACGTTCTAAGGACTACCTATATAGCTCCTACGATAACCGTTAACCTAATAGAAATAATCGATAGTAAGACCTACGCTATAAGTAATAAAACAAATCTATTAAAAAGGACCCTTTAAAACCTAATAATAAGAAGTCCGAATAACTATAAGACAAGGATAAATAGGGTAAATCTAGTAAAGGATTAAGGTTTTACTCTTAACTAGATTAGAATAATTATTAAGATAGTAAAGATAATTGTTAATAGAAGGATTGTTATAATAGTTATAATAATAAAAGACAAGGAGGTAGATACTTTATAAGAACTTATAAAGGACGAAAGGTATTTATTATTAAAGAATACTCTTTAGATACTAGTTCTAAGGATAGTTATTATAAAGTATATTTGTTAAACAAAGAAGATAATCGTAATAACTTTAATAGTTGTATTTTAGTAGATATAGACTTATAAAATACTAAACCTCCTAAATAAGTTCTTACTATAGCGGTTAACCTTAAACCTAAACTAATTAAAGCCTAGTTAGCCTATCCGACTATATTAGATATAGTTAACTACTATTATTATAGACTTACTTTCTCTTTAAATAATAAGCTCTATAGTTATCTTATATAAGATTAATATTATAGCTTATAAGCTAGTACTATATAAGCGGAAGACTAAAAACCTAATAAAAACCCGTCTATAGAAGAAATTCTAGTAATTACTTCTAAGGTTCCTTTAGACGTTACTATAAGCGGTTTTATATATAAAAAGTACTATATTATAGTAGTATCTATTTAGTTCGAAAAGAATAGAGACTAGTATAAAGTTTATATAGATTCTAGTATAAATATAAGCCTTATCGATAGGGAATTCCTTAAAAGGATTCGACCTTAAGCTAAGCTTAAAGTATATACTAAACTAATTAACTTAAGAGGAATTAGTAATACTCTAGTAATTTTATTAGAATACTTCCTTTTAGATATATTTTTTAAAGGAATTAATAGTTCTATAGTATTAGGACAGGAAGGGTCTAAGAAACTAGTAATTATATACTTTAAGCGTAAGGTTTATATTATTAATAAATTAGTACCTAAGATACTAATTAGTACTAATATTATAGTACCTAAGAATANCGAAGTTAATATTAAGCTCTTCTTATAACTAAGATAGAACTTTCTAATAATACTAATTTATACTAAAAAGGGTATAGATATACCCCTAAAAAGTAAGGTTCTTATACCTATTAATAAGAGTATTCCTCTACCGAAAGTAGAATAAAGTTAGCTATTAGAACTAGAGGACTATAATATTAGAATTTATACTATACTCTTAGATAAGTTAACTACTAGTATTATAGTATAAAATAATAGTAATTCCGCTATTCGTATTTTATATAATTAGCAAATAGGTTACGCCTCTATTATTAATTCGGAGTAGTACTTTTAGGTTTATAACAAAGACTCTAATAATACCGAAAGTTAAATTAAGTAATTAGCTCTACGTTCTCCCTCTTATATAACTCGAATAGAACCTATTTAACCTATTCGAAACCCTAATATAAAAACCTAGTATTCCTTTAAAAGTATAATTTATAGTATACTAGACAAAGCTATAAAGATTTCTACTATTCTAAATAATATACTAGAAATACTATTTAAGGACTAAGGATATATTAATATTCTAGAGGATCTTTAAATAAGGATTTAATTAAAGGATAGATAGTAGGATAAAGTAACTAGCTATACTAAAGTTTACCCTTTAAGTAACTATAATAAAAAGGTAGTTAAGAAGACTATATTAGACCTACTCCTAGCTTAATAAAGAATTAAGTATACTTATAAAGTAATTCCCTTCTTATAGCCGATCTTTATAGCTAAAAGAATAATACTAGATAGGATAGTTAAGTTTTAAGCTATTATTAATATTTAAGGTCTTAATTTAATTGTTTTACTTAACGCTTATCCTATACTAGTAATAAATAATATTATTAATAACCTTTATAATATAACTTAAATCTTAATAATTAATATAACGTTATTCTTTTAGTAATAGTATATCTATTTTAAAAGTTAATAGGTTATAACTTTTATTATATATAAAGGCTAGTTCTAATCTAACTATATAATTATAGGATATAGGAATACTCTAGTATATACTTAATAGTAAATAGACGCTATGTTTATAGATCTACTGTCTATTAAAATCTATATAGATAATAGTATTTATACTAGTAGTACCTTTAAGGAGTACTTAGTTAATTTATAAGTTATATTAGACTATTTTATTAAATATAATATTACTATTAAAGGATTAAAGTATTTCTTTAGTTTTCTATCTATAATAGTACTTAGATATTATATTAATACTTTTAGATACTTAAATATAGATAAGTATATTATAGTAATTAAGAACCTTAAGTTTCTATAAACCCTTAAGGATTTAGAGACCTATATTAGTATAACTAGTTAACTATATTATTTTATAAAGGATTATACTACTAAAATTAAGCCCCTTTAGGCTAGGAAGACCTTCCTTTTATAAGGAGCTCTATATAGTAGACTATACTATAAATAATTTATAAAGTCTATTATATTTATTTAACTAATTATAAAGGAGTTAAATTCTTTTAAAGAGGTATAATAAGCCCTCTATTAAAAGATAGTATTAGTTTATATTTTACTAGACTAAAGGTTATATATAGATATTAATACCTTTAGTAAGAAAATTAGTACTATAGTTTACTACTCTTCTATAGAATTAGAATTATAGGATATACTAGTTAATACTTAAATCTAACTAATTATATTTCTTTTTTATAAATTAAATACCGTAGAGTATAATTATTAGCCTATAGAACTTGAAACAGCTAGTTTAGTATAGGTTTTATAAAAGACTTATATTTACGTTAAATCTACTAAAAAGAAGCTAGTAGTTATATTTATAGATTATATCGCTATAGTAAAGATAGCTTAAAAGTCGGACCTTACTACTATAATCTCTATAGAGAAGACTAATACTTAAATTGTTTATACTTCTAAATTTATCTTTTATTTTAACCTAGATATTTAATATAGGCTAGGACTACGTTATATTATACTAGACGCTCTATTACGTTTAGAGGCTAAGGATTTATACGAGCTCTCTAAGGAAGGACCGGGAGAATTAAACACTCTAGCTGTTATAATAGTAGGAGTTTTTATTATAACTTTAGTTAAAATGTCTCTTAAATTCCAAACTTAACTACTAGAAGGTTATAAAAATACTATTTAGAAGGATATTAAGTATAATATTCTCTTAAATAATTCCCTTAGTATAAATAAAGCTATAGTCGCCTTTAACGTTTAGGACAGTTTAATATATAAATTACTACCTATTAGTATTAATAGACTCCTATTATAACTTTACCTTCCTAGGAAGTTAGTCTCTTAAGTACTTGACCTAATCTATAATAATAATTACCCTAGATTTTAGAAGATATTCGACATTTGTTTAAGTACTTTCTTTATACCTAGATTATCTTTAATTATTTGATCTTACCTTTAATATTATCCTTAATACTAGGTTTATTAACTAAAGCGTTATATACTATATAGATTACTTTAACCTTTACTAATACTACTAGTTATATTCTATACTTTAATAATAGATTTTATCCTTGCTTTACCTATTACTTCTAATAGCTATAACTCTATACTATCTATTATATATAAGAGGTCTAAGAAAGTAGCTCTTATTACTAGAAAGTCTACTTAGATAGCTAAGGAATAAAGATAAGCTTTTATTCTTTAGCTTTTATATATAGACTAGGGAATTCCTAAGATTATTATATCTAATTAAGATCTTAAGTTTTTATTCGAGTTTTAGAAGGGGATATTTAAGAAGCTTTAAATAAAGTTACTTTTTAGTACTATATATTACCCTTAAACTAATAGATAAAGTAAATATACTAATTAAACGGTTAAGATTACTATATACTTTTATATTAACTAGCTATATAATATAGCTAAATAGAATAAATACCTTTCTTTACTTTAATTTAAGCTTAATAATACGCTATTATCTCTTAATAGTAGGACTTCGAATAAGAACGCGTTTAGGTTTAAACTAAATAATACTATTAATCTTTTAGATAACGATCTACCTATATAACTATAATCTACCTAGGAGTTAACCGAATCCCTTAAACTTACTTAAATATATATAAAGGTTTACTTTAATAAGAAGTATAAACCTTTATTCTTTTAACTAGGAGATAAGGTATTTCTTAAACTCTATAAAGGATATTACTTACTATTAACTAAGATCCTTAAACAAAAGTTATCTTATTAACAAATTAGTCTACTTAAGGTTCTTAAGCAAATTAGACAATTAGTATATTAACTTAAGTTACCTACTAAATAGTATATTTATAATATTATTTCTATTATTTAACTTAAGCTAGCGCCTTAGGATATAGATCTATTTAATTGTTAATAACCTCTACCTAAACCTATTATTATTAAAGGAGATATTTAATATAAGATTAAAAAGATTATATATAAGGAGATTACTAAGACTAGCCGCGTATAATATCTCGTTTAATAGAAAGGATATAGACCTAAGGAAGATTAATAGATTAATCTTAATAGATTAGATAATACTTTAGAGTTAGTAGCTAACTTTAAGGTATAAGCGGCCCCGGAACGTACTACTATAAAGACTTCCTATTATAGAAAGTAGTATTATTATTAGATTATTATTTATAGACATAGACTTAGTATAATTAGTACTTATTAAAAGTCTACTCGTTATAATACTAAAGGTAGCGTCTTTTATTTTTTAGGTAGTAATTATTATAGAACGTACTAAGTTCGGCTAGGCCGAAACCCTTAATTTAGTTAACGTTCCTTTACATACTATATTATATACTATTTACACGTACTTTACCTAAGTAAGGTTTCGTAATTAGTTAAAGGAGCCTTCTAGAACCTTCTAACTAATTAGGATATAGTATATATTAGTTAGCTTACTATTACTCTTTTAAATAGTATCTTACTTTATATTCTAAATATTATACCTAACTTTGTCCCTAATAGAAAGCTTATATAAATCCTTAGCCTTTAAACGTAATAGAGCGTCTAGTATAATATAATATAGTCCTAGCCTATATTAAATATCTAAGTTAAAATAAAAGATAAACTTAAAAGTATAAATAATTCGAGTATTAGTCTTTTCTATAGAAATTATAATAATAAGGTCTAACTTTTAAGCTATCTTTACTATAGTAATATAGTTTATAAATATAACTACTAGCTTCTTCCTAGTAGATTTAATATAAATATAAGTCTTTTATAAAACCTATACTAAACTAGCTATTTTAAGTTCTATAAACTAATAATTATATTCTATAGTATTTAACTTATAAAAAAGAAATATAATTAGTTAGATTTAAGTATTAACTAGTATATTCTATAATTCTAATTCTATAAAAAAGTAATAAACTATAATACTAATTTTCTTACTAGAGGTATTAATATTTATATATAACCTTTAATCTAGTAAAATATAAACTAATACTATCTTTTAATAAAGGGCTTATTATATCTTCTTAAAAGAATTTAACTCTTTTATAGTTACTTAAATAAATATAGTAGATTTTATAAACTATTTACGTTATAGTCTACTATATAGAGCTCCTTATAAAAGGAAAGTCTTCCTAGCCTAAAGGGGCTTAATTTTAATAGTATAATCCTTTATAAAATAATATAGTTAACTAGTTATACTAATATAGGTTTCTAAATCCTTAAGGGTTTATAGAAACTTAAGGTTCTTAATTACTATAATATACTTATTTATATTCGAGTATCTAAAGATATTAATATAATATCTAAGTACTATTATAAATAGAAAACTTAAGAAATACTTTAATCCTTTAATAGTAATATTATATTTAATAAAATAGTCTAATATAGCTTATAAATTAACTAAGTACTCCTTAAAGGTACTACTAGTATAAATACTATTATTTATATAGATTTTAATAAATAGTAGATCTACGAATATAGTATCTATTTACTATTAAGTATATACTAGAGTATTCCTATATCTTATAATTATATAGTTAAATTAGAACTAGCTTTTATAAGTAATAAAAGTTATTATTTATTAACTTTTAGAATAAATATACTATTATTAAAAGAATAATATTATATTAATTATTAAAATTTAAGTTATACTATAAAGGTTATTAATAATATTATCTATTACTAGTATAGAATAAGTATTAAGTAAAATAATTAAATTAAAACCTTAAATATCTATAATAGCTTAAAACTTAACTATCTTATCTAGTATAACTCTTTTAGCTATAAAGATTAGCTATAAGAAGAGAGTTACTTTATAAGTATACTTAATTCTCTATTAAGCTAAGAGTAGGTCTAATATAATCTTCTTAACTACCTTTTTATTATAGTTACTTAAAGGGTAAACTTTAGTATAGCTAGTTACTTTATTCTACTATATATCCTTTAATTAAATCCTTATTTATAGATCCTCTAGAATATTAATATATCCTTAGTCCTTAAATAGTATTTCTAGTATATTATCTAGGATAGTAGAGATCTTTATAGCTTTATCTAGTATATTATAAATCGTACTTTCGAAGGAATACTAGGTTTCTATATTAGGGTTTTAAATAGGTTAAATAGGTTCTATTCGAGTTATATAAGAGGAAGAGCGTAGAGCTAATTACTTAATTTAACTTTTAGTATTATTAGAGTCTTTATTATAGACCTAAAAGTACTACTCTAAATTAATAATAGAGGTATAACCTATTTACTAATTATATAAAATAATAGATAGTAGAATTACTATTATTTTATATTATAATACTAGTAGTAGACTTATTTAAGAGTATAGTATAAATTCTAATATTATAGTTCTCTAGTTCTAATAGCTAACTTTATTCTACTTTTAATAGAAGAATACTCTTATTAATAAATATAAGAACCTTACTTTTTAAGGGTATACCTATACCCTTTTTAGTATAAATTAGTATTATTAGAAAGTTTTATCTTAGTTATAAGAAGAGCTTAATATTAACTCTATAACTACTAATAGAAGTATAGTATTTACTAAGCTNTTTAGATATTATAATATTAGTACTAATTAGTATCTTAGGTACTAATTTATTAATAATATAAACCTTATACTTAAAGTATACGAGGCCAGACGGGCTCGTAGGCTCGCCCTCGCCCTCTTATTACGCCTAATAGCTTTTTTATAAGTTATTTTAATTTATATATTTATTTATTATTTATTTATTAATTTATTATTAAGTAATCAGGTTACGAGCACGCCTCGCCAGCTACGCTAGCTCGTGCGAACTCGCCGGCTTTCATATAGATCTCTCAGTTAAGGTCTTATACTTTAATAATAATAAGTTATTTAATTAAGAGTTAAATACTAAGAAAAAGACGTACTTGCGAGGCGGATCACGTGGTAAGGCTTGAAGCGACACACCCCTGTCACCCTACCAAAATCCGCGGTCGTAGTCCACACCCTGCTAGCTACAGATATCGTAATAGCATCGCGAGAACACTGGAATATAGCCTGAATGCTTAGATAATTAATGCTCGCTCTATGTGTGTTTTTAATACGATTCTAGCGCGATACGGGCGCGAGACTAGTGGTCGTGATTTCGGTGTTCCTAGCTCGTACGTAGTCGCCTTAGCACTCCCGTTCCTACGCCTACTCCTATACCCTACTCTACCTAGGTATTCTACTATTCTAGCTATATGGTTTTAATAAGTACTTTAATTAAACCCTTAATAACCTAAATAATAAAAGGTATAAACATTATATATATATAATTAAATATAATTCTAGCTAAGTAGAAGTATAGAAGATATTAATTAATTAAAGATTAATAAAATTAATATATATATATATATATATATATATTAATAATATAAAATTATATTAATAGATTAAAGCTAGTAAAAGGGTATAAAGCCTCTAGAAGATTATAATAATATCGGCTAGAACTAAGTTAAAACTCTCTTCTATTATATTCTTCTAGAGATATATAATTAATAATTAATATATTTCTTTATTATATTATTATTTATATTTAAATAAAATAAGTATATATATTATATTCTACTATATTATATAGTATTCATTTAACTTATTATTAATATATACTAAGTAAAAGTAGTAAAATACTACTACTATAAAATAGTACTAAGCTCTATTCTTATATAGTTAAGTAATAAGTATACCTACCTTATTAAGTAGAGTTATTTAGTCGATTATATTATATAATTAAGTAAATATACTTAATTATATTATATTAATAAATAAGTATTTATATACTAATTAATTAATTTATATTATATATAAATAATATATAATTAGATAATTATTCTATTAAAAATAGTTATCTACTTATATTTATAAATTATTATTATTTATATACTATAAAATACTTGTTTTATTTAGTTATAAATAATAGTATAATTAAAAGAATATATTAATTATTAATTAAGTTTTAAATTAATTGTTTTCTATAAAAACCTTTATAGTTTATATAATATCTAAAATCGAACTTTAACTATAGGGTTTTATCTTATAAAGAAACCTTTATTTTAGATATATTACTTAATAGAAAGGTTATAGCTTAAACTATATATATAATATAAAGTTTTTATTTTAAACTCTTTATTTAAAGTAAAGTATTTATTTATAACTTATTATATATATATTTAAATTATTAAATCTTAAGATTAAAATTTAATCTTTATATCTAAGATCTTTAAAGGAAATAAGTAGATAGAAATTTATTATTTTATAAAGTATTTATATATACCCTAACCCTAACCCTAAGTATATCTAATAATATATATAGAAAAGAAAGTAGAATATTCTTTTATAACTACTTTTATTTACTCTTCTATTACTGATTTAAATAATCTTAGATCTATAACTAATTTCTTATTACTACTTCTTAGACCGATTTTAGGAACTATTTTATATCTAATTTTACCTAGAAGAATATACCTAGATTATAAATTTAGAATAAGTTTAAAAAATTAGAAAATTAAATAAAGTTAGAAATAAAATATAAAGGCTAGAAGTAATAGAGAATATAAACCCTAAAAAAGTAAAGTAAAACCTTTAATTAAAATATTACCTTTTTTTTTTAAGTATATAAGTGTTATATTAGTTTATAGATATACCTTTTATATATAATATATTATCTTAGAAATAAAAGATATAGTACTTATATAAATAAATAATATATATATTATTTTAGCTAATATATTACTTTAAGTAATTAAGATTATATATTAGTATAAAGTAAAATAAATTATACTTTTTATCTTATATAAGGTTTAAATAATATAAGATATTATATTTAATTTATATATATTAAACTATTAGACTACTAAATATTATATTTATTAGAGAAAGGAATAATATATAAGAGAACTATACTTATATATTTTATATATTTTACTTAGTAGGTTTAAAACTATATTTTATTTTAATAGTATTAAATATTATATTTTCTTAACTAATAATATAATTACCTTCTTTATTTTAAGTCTTTACTTTAAGTCTTACTATATATAATACTATTATATAAATAGGAATAGTATATATATAAATATATAGATAAATAAGTGTAATAAGCGAAGGTAGCTAGAATAGCTAGCTATATATAGGACAGATATAAATACTAACGTAATCGATAACGTTTATATAGCTATTATAAATACCTCCCTTTAATAAGAACTCGTCCCGAGTTTAAGCCTCGTTAGCTTCGATTATCTCCTTCTACTATTCCTTCTAGCTATAATTAGTACCTATAGTATAATTACTTTATATAGGACCTAGGGTACACTATTACGTATATAGATTCTAGGGGCAATTAGTTAGCTAGGTAAGTAGTAGCCGCCGGTTCTATAGATCCTAGTAGTTTACGTAGATTATAAACCAGGTGTCCTTATAGAGGTCTAAATCCCTAATAAAGGATAATAGAGTTATAGCCTCTATAAACATATCGACGTACTAGTATAATACCGGTTCGAGTCTATTCTAAGTAAATAGAAGCTAATTAATAACCAAATTAAAACTAGCTCCTTTAGCTAAGCGAACTACTTCTTATATATATACCGCTAGTTCCTTTTATTACCGGACGTCCTACGTATTATATACTACTATATATAGCTTTTTAAGTAAGAGTACCGAAGGTTCCTTAAATCGCTTAATTAAAGTATTTAAAAGGAGGTCTAGGGAGCCTATACGTAACCTAACTCTTTTAAGGTTACTTAACTTAGACGTATACTAAGCTAGGGTACTACTATAGAAGCACGACGTAATTATACTCTTAACTAAGTTACCCTTTAGGTACTAGATATCTTTAACCCGTTCTATAAACAAGAACACGTCTCGGAACTACACGTCTTTCTTATAAGTAATAATATCTCCCTTGCCGAAGGACTCGTCTAAGCAAGGGTTAAAATACCCTATATCTGTAACCGATATACGCTATAGGGCTAGTTCGTAGGTCGGTATAGGTATAGGTGCAGGAGCAGGGTCCTTAAATCGTAGTACTATAGTTATAGCTTGTATAACCGTATTTGCGATTATAGATTCTAGCTCTCGAAGCTAAGAGTCGGTAAAACCGCTCGCTAGGGGGCCGCTAGTACGACGTAGTTCGAGCTCTCGAGAGGATAATTCTACCATGTGCCGGGGGGTCTATATAGAGATTACTCGTGAGGGTATAGGAGTAGGAGACTCCTCTAGCGCGGGGGAGACTATCGCCTATCGTTCCTTATCTTTACTCCTTATACTTGTAGTACTACCTTTAGGCGGTATATTATCTAAAAAGGATATAGAAGTCCTAGTTTTATCGGTTTAGAAGCCGGCGTACAAGGTTATTAAGGCTTACTTAAGAGGTTAATAGTACAAATTAGATATAGAGGTTCTCGTAATAGGATATAGAGATTCGATTAATGCCCGAGTATTACTACTAATCTGTTATATAAACAGGAATAGTATATGTATAAATGTATAGATAAATAAGTATAATAAGCGAAGGTAGCCAGAATAGCTAGCTATATACAGGATAGATACAAATACTAACGTAATCGATAACGTTTATATAGCCGTTATAAATACTTACTTATATATATATATATATATTATTTAAGCTTTTATAATACTTTAAATAGTTAAAATAATATATTAGGTTAAATTAAAAGGAATTCTAGTTATATACCTTTAGTAAGATAGAAATTATATAAAGTAAAATATATAAGAGAACTATAATTATATATTTAAAGTTTCTTACTTAGTAGGTTTAAAACTATATTCTTTTTAAATATAATTAAATACTTCTCCTTTATTTATTAAATATTATATAAACTCTTAAGTAAAAGTATAATTAGCTTCTTTTAGTTTTTTAAACTCTTTTACCTTTATATCTTTACTCTTATATCTTTAATTATATATATATTTATCTTTTATTATTAGGTTTTTACTTTATTATTATTATTATACTAACTTAATAAATTGTTTTATAATTCTAGTTAACTAAATAATAGCCTTAATTAACTAAATATATCTAAAGTTATATTAAGTTTATAATATAATATCTTTCGAAGAGTTATAATTAAGTAAGGTAAAGTTTTAATTAATAATATTTAAGTATATAAATATATTATATTCTTTATACTTAAAAGTAAATAGTTTATTCTAGTTAAATAAACCTTTAAGATAATTCTATAAGCTCTAATTATTTTTAATAGTCTCTTTATAAGTATATTTAATATATATATATATATATATATATATATATTAATATATTCTAGATAAGTCTCTTAAGTAATTATATACTTAAATTAAGTTTTTAGTTTAGGCTCTTTATTTAAAGTAAAGTATTTATTTTAGAGTTTTTATATATTATAAAACCTTTACTTTAAATCTTTCTTTTAGAATTAACTAAGACAAAGGTTCTATTAAATATTATATTTAAAATATATCTTTTATCTTAGATTACTTTAAACTAATAACTAAATAAGGAAGTTATATTAATATTATTATATTATAAAAACGATTTAATATATATATATATATTGTTAGGTAAATAAGCTTAACGAGTCTCCATTCACTTACGAGTCGTTCTCTTATATAAGTTATAGTTTATAGCTTGCCCGATTAGGTAACTACACTCTATAGACCGTGCGTAGCTTAGCTAGGGGTATAAATAATACCCTACTATAGTAGCTTAGTTAGTTCCTTACCGTAATTAACACTCGTTCCTACTATTTGTTTACTCCTAGCTACTCTACTAAAATAAGCACTTATATAACAGGTTATAAGCCTAGAAGTATAAGCCGAAGGGTAATTACAGTGGCGCTTTACTACGTCTATTCTAGTATAGTATTAGATAATTTTATTTTAAAAGTCTAAGGTTTATAGTTACTTAGCGTATAGTACTTTATATTAGTATTTATAGACAGAGTTCGATATTAAGACTCTAAGGGATAGTTTATTTCTAAAGCGAAGTATAAGTTACTAATTTAATAGTAAAAGGAGAGTACTAAAAGAGAGGATTCTAGAAGTTTAGCTAGGGTTTCGGAATTAGACGAAACTAAAGGGACCGCTAACTAAAGTTAAGCTAATCCCGTAGTACTTCTTACTTAAAAGAGTCCTATATTACCTAGGTTATTCCTAGACGATTAGGAGAATACTAAATCTCTTCCTAATCTACCCTAAAGTAAGGTAGTTTCTTAGTTCGAATAAAACGATTTAGATAAAGCTTTCGTAGAACTTAAGGTAGAATTCGAATTTCTTTTACTAGATCTAGGTTCTAGTAATAATTTAAGTAGTAGTAGTAATAGTAACAATAATAATAATCCTTCTCCTCCTTCTCCTCCCTCTTCTTTAAATTTCGAATTAAAGCCTATAATAGCTACCTTGTATAGTAATAACGCTAGCTTTGTTTTTAGTAATAAGGTAAAGCTTAAGGGAGAAGTAAATTATATAGAATAAAAGTTGTTACTTAAGTATCTCCTAGAACAACTAAATATTAAAAAGGTTATTAACCTCTTATATATTATACTAAAGATAGTACTAAAGATCCGATCAGCGAACGCTATATTTATACTAGAAGAGGTAGCTATATAGACAAAATATAAAGTAGATAACGTAACTATAACTCGTGCTATTTAAACTAATTATATTAGTAATACTTTATACGCTATTTCTAGGTACTCGAATACTCGAGAGATCTAGGAACTCCTAGCCTTAAGATATTAAGGATTAGGAGATATAACTTTATATAACTTAGTTAACAAATAGTAGACTAATATATATAAAAAGTATAATAATCTTACTAAGTTCCTTAACAAGTATAATAACTTATATTAATAGATTTAGAAGATAGGGTATAAACTAGATAATCGCGCTTAATTTATTACCTTCTTTAGTAGTCTAAAGAATTCCTTTCCTATTTAAGTAAATGTTTATTAAACAATTATATACTAGGCCAAGTTAAATAAGAATCTCGATCTACTAACAATAGAAGAACTTTAATAAGACCTTCTTAATAAGGTATAATAGAAGTCTATAATTAGTATAGTAGCGATTATATATTCCGGGAAGGATACTCCTTAAAAGGACGGCAGAAATACTAGAGGATCGAAGGATAAGAATAATAAGGATAAGCTAAAAGGAGGTAGAAAAGGTAAGGGTAGTAAAGGTAGAAATAAGGATACTAGAGTTATAGAGCTTTATAAACAATATAATAAGAAATACCCTAGAGCCGATATTAGATGTTATTATAAGAAGAATCTAGAATAATAAGCTAAATAGGAAAAGCGAAATAATATAAAGTAGAAGCTAAAGAAATTGTTAAAGGATAAAGGTAATAAAAAGAAGGATAGTCTAAAGGATTAATTTAGTTATACTAGCTTACTAAATAGTATATTATTTTAATACGTAACATCTTCGACTACTATTAGTACTAAGTTCCTTTATAATACTAGCGCTAATACTTATATTTATTATAACTAAACCCGCTTTAGTAAATTAACTATTTAATTATATAGGTATACTACTATTATAGGTAAAAAGGTTCGTATTCTCGGAAAAAGTACTATTATTCTTTACGTAAAGATTAGTACTATAGAATATTATAAGGTAGTTCTAAATAACTACTATTAGATTCTAGATAAAGGGGTAAATTTATTCTCTAAAAAACTCTTCGATTAGTATAGTAGAGTAATTAGAGGTAGTTACTTATAGAATTAATTAAATAATAAAACTTAGGGTTTACTTAATAATTAATACTATTTTATTAAAGCTCCGAATACCTTCCTATTATATAGTAAGCTTTATTTACTAATAGATTTTATACCTAAATTAATACTAGATAATATAGTTATTATATTAGTACCTATAGTAATTTAGAAGGCCCGTCCGACTTTATATCTATACTATTATTGTCTAGCCTATTTAAGTATAGATACTATATATATAACCTAAAAGATTATTAAGGATATAGAGGTATACTCTATTCTAGTACTAGTTTAAAGAGAGTTAATTTATAATCCTTATAAAACTAGAAAGCTTATATGCTTTAAACTAAAATTAATTAATCCTACCTTAAGAGTAAAGGAGGTTTATAGTAAGTTATATATTAACATATTTAAGATTAGCCCTATAGCTTATAATAGTTATAAGTATACTACTCTTATAATAGATAAAGTATTATAATATTATACTATATATCTATCCGAAAAGAAGAGTAAGGTATAGACTTATATTAAGACATACTAGGTAATAGTCTATACCTAATATAGTACTAAGATTAAGAGCTAGCGTTTAGATAGTAGTAAAGAGTACTTAGTAAATAATATTAAGAACTATACTAAGGAGTTTAAGATTATTAAGAAGATTATAATACTACGTTCGCTAGAATAAGATAGTCTTACTAAGAGAGCTAATCGTATAGTTATTAAGAGACTATAAAGTATAATCCTTGATTAAGATATTAATCTAAAATTATAGGGTGAAATCCTTAAGGCTGTTATAGAAGTAACAAATAAGTTAGCTAATTCTATTCTTTTAGAGGTAACTCCTTATAAGGTATATTTTAATACTATTTATCCTAATAAAGATAATAAGCCTATAGTTAAGTACTTTCGAGTTCTCGGGTATAAGACATTTATATATATTCTATTNAAGTAGCTAATAAGAAGATTAAATCTCGTACCTACTAAGGAGTTCTTATTAGATATAAAGAAGATTAAATCTAAAGAATCTAGGTTCTATCCCTCGGTATATATAAACAAATAGTTCGCTCCTCTAACGTTAGATTTAATAAAGGAGGATTTATTTTAGGACTAGATAGAGAGGTATATAATAAGGTAGATACCTTCTTTAACCCTTATAATAAGGCTTAATAGCTAGCTATCTCGGATCCTTTAATAGACCTATATTAAGTAGTATTCTTACCTATAGTATATAACAAGGAATATAACCTTAAGTAAGGAGTAAAGGAGTTAAATAAAACTTTAGATAAAGACGATTTAATCGAGTAGGATAAGAGTACTATATCTAATAATAAGGATAATATTCCTTATACTCTACTAATTCTACTACTAAAATTAAAAGGATGTTTAAAAGGCTCGAAAAATAAGAGCTATCCTACAGTTAATCTAAGTAATAGACCTCGAACCCGCTAATTACAGTATAAGGATTCTAATACTACTACTATACGATTAGTAAAGGAAGGTAGAAAGCTAGATAATACTAAACTTATAAATTTATTTATTAGAGTAATTAAGAAAGTAAATCTAATATTTAATAATCCTTAAACACTTAAAAAGGCTTATACTAGTAAGAATACTTACTACTAGCGCGTAGCTAAAAAGGCTAAAGATAACTAGTTAAAGAGAAAGAAGACTTAGACTATTTAATATCGAAATATAATATTGAGTACTTTACGCTATTTACCTAGGAAGTACGTCTTTTATATAAAACGAGACTATAATAGAAAGATCCTAAAGTATAAAGTACGCTAGGTTATTAAGGGTTTTCGATAGGTTTATAGAATTAACTATCTCTAGACTTTTATAGGGGTAGTTAAGTTAACTTTATAGAAGGTAATTATAGCGCTAGTAGCTATTCTTAATCTTAAACTCGAATAAATAGATATTATTAGTACGTTCTTAAATAGAGATATTAATAAAGATGTTTATAGCTAGGTTCTACCTAACTAGGATAAAGATAGTAAGAATATCTCTCTAAAAGACTTCGTAGTTAAATTAGATAAGGCTTTATATAGCCTTAAATAATTGTTAAGACTCTAGTAATAAAAGCTAGGAGATACTCTAAAGCAACTCGGATTTAAAGTAATAACCGCTAATACCTATATTTACATTAATAATAAAAAGGGTATTATTATTTATACCTACGTTAACAATCTACTAATTATAAGAAAGGTAGGTAAGTAGTTAGATTAAGTAAAAATTAACTTATAAAAGTACTTTAAGATAGAAGATTTAAGACCTACTCGCTATTATTTAAACGTATAAATTGTCCGAGATCACTTTACTCGTAAGTTATATTTATACTAAGACGCTTATATTAAGCGTATGTTAGAGAAGTTTAATATAAAGAATTATAAACCTATTAATACTTCTATAGATCCTTTGTAATAGGACTAGATAGTTCTATAGCTTAAGAGGGTCTAAGCTACCCTAGAGGACGTTATAATATACTAATCTATAGTAGGGTCTCTTGTTTATTCTAGTTATATTACCTACTCGGACCTAGTATTTACCTTATTTATATTATCTCGATTTCTTAATAACCCCTTAAAGGTATATATAATATAAGTAAAGCGTTATCTTAGATACCTTAAAGGCTTAATTATATTAGCTACAATATTCGAAGGAGGTTAATTTAGTAGCAAGAATATAATACTTAAAGGATTTACTAATACTAGTTATACTAATTATAAAGCTACTAGTTAATTAACTTTAGGATATGTCTTTTTCTTTATAAGAGGTATTATCTCTTATTAATTAAAGTACTAATCTTATATAGCTTAAAGTATAACCGAGGTAGAATTTTATAGTATTATAAAGGCTATTATAGAGCTCTTATAGATTTAAGAGCTATTTAAGTAAATAGGCTAAAACACTTAGGACGTTAAGTAAATTCGCTTATATAGCGATTACTAGGGTACCCTCTTAATATCTAAGAATTCGGAATTATACTAAAAGACGAAGTATTTTATATACTAATACTTCTACGTACGCGAATCTATCGAATCTAGATAAGTAAACTTATAGTATATTCCTACGGAGTTTATAGTTACTAATAGATTAATAAAGGCTTTAGATAAGGTTAAGTATAAGGAGTTTATTAAGTTGTTAAATATAGTAGATTTACCTTAACGCTTAATTAGTTAATTTTTAAGGTAGGTTTAGTTTAGTTATTCTCGACTTATAGTAATAGAAAAGGGGTATATTATTAGGTAAATAAGCCTAACAAGTCTCCATTCACTTACGAGTCGTTCTCTTATATAAGTTATAGTCCGTAGCTTGCCCGATTAGGCAACTATACTCCATAGACCGTACGTAGCTTAGCTAGGGGTATAAATAACACCCTATAAAAGAAATCTTTTTAAGACTATAATTATTATATAGAAGTAATTAATATTAAGATTAAATCTAAGTATTCTTAAGTCTTATATACTTTATAATAAGAAAGATAAATTTAGAACTTTATAATATATAATAAACTATATTCTTTATATTAAAACTTAATAAATTTAAAGTTTAATCTTAGAATTTAAATTCCTTTTTATAAATGAAAATATTTATTTTAAATAAGGGATTTAGTTTATAAGAATATATAGAAAATAAACTATTATATTTAAAACTCTTTATATAAAACTATTTAACTTTAAACCTTTAACTTAAATTTAAGCTTTAATATTATACTTTATATATAAGATATAATATATATCTTATATTTTGAATATTTAAATAACTAAGTATAGTTTAGTTTAGCTTAGTCTAGTATACTTTATATTAGGTAAGAAATAGTTAGAGTTACTTAAGTACTTAGTTAATTAAATTAATTAGGTTTAATAACTACTCTAATTTAAAATAAAAGAGTACTATATCTTATTAGAATATTAAGGAAATATTAAAAGATAATATATAATATAATATATATTATAATATATATTCTAGTTTTATTTTAAATAAAGTCTTATTCTTTCTAATAATAACCTAGTATATTATTTACTTTATAGTCTTATAATTATATTTCCTACTATAATTTAAATATAATAGACGTTTATCTTTATAATATAAAGTACTATTAATCTTTAGACTTTTTAACTCTAGTTAAATAAAAGAAATCTAATATATAAACGAACTATTAATATATATACTAAAGCTTATATATTATATATTATTCTTTTATTCTTTTATTCTTTTATTCTTTTTAAATAGCTCCTTTATTATATAATATATTATATATAGTATTCTACTTCCTTTATAGTAGAGTTCTTTTAGATATTAGCCGAGAAGTATACGCGCTAGCTTATATAAACCTATACTTCTTATTATTTAATTAAATAAAAGAAAACTTAGAACTTAATATAACTACTTATTTTATAATTACTTTAATTCCTTCTTCTTATTCCTAGAACTTATTATAATTCTAACTATAATTAGCTAACTATAAAAGAGCTTCTATCCTTTATTAATAAACTTATATTATAAATTTATTTATTTATTATTTCTATTTATATCTAATAAACATTTAATATAGTCTTTATATAATTATATTAATAAGTTCTTTAATTAAGTCTTAAATAATAAAAGGGAACTATTTTAATAAGTACTTTATAGTAAATTCTAGTTTAATTCTTATATATTAAATCTCTAAAAGAAATAAGTACTAATTTATCTTTATATAAAGTATTTATATAATATAACTTTAGCTTCGCTAGTATATATAAACCCCCCCTCTTTAGTATTAATATATATATATATTAATAAAGGCTTTATACTATAATAATAATAAGCTATTAGATTAAGATTCTAATACTAAGAAAAAGATATAAAGGTAATTAACTATATAATAAAGGTTTAAGTAATAAATTTTAATTATTTTATTAAAGTTTATAGTTATACTATTATAGCTTATATCTTTTTTAATATATTTTAATATATATAAATATTATAATAGTATTAGAAAACCCTTAGAATATAGCTTAAATACTTAATTAATTTATTACTTTATTTATAAAACCTTTAAATATAGTTCTAGCTAAATATTTACTTAAATATCTTAGTACTATTAGAGTTCCTATTAAATACTCTACTATTATTTTACTCTTCTAGCTATATAATATGTTATTAGGAATCACTCCCTGAGTGAATGCCTACCTAGGAGTAAATACCTACCTGCTATATAACTATACACCGAGTAAGTTATATCGAGCTCCGCTGCTTTGGGACTAGCGCGCTACTACGCTAGTATATGTATTAGGTAGCCTATAGCTTACTTAGATGAATATATACCTTTTACACCGAATAACATAGTAGTAATAATATTGTTAGGAATTACTCCCTAAGTGAATATCTACCTAGGAGTGAATACCTACCTACTATATAACTGTATACCGAGTAAGTTATATCGAGCTCCGCTACTTTAAGACTAGCGCGCTACTACGCTAGTATATATATTAGGTAGCCTATAGCTTACTTAGATGAATATATACCTTTTACACCGAATAACATAGTAGTAATACCCTTGATTCTACGTATCCGACTTAAACTATTATAATACGCTCTTATACCTACCTCCTACTAATAGTACGAATACGCTCTACTATTTACTATATATGTTAATACTACTAAAATACGCTCTTCTACCCTAGGTTAAAGATCCGGACGATTTACTACCCTTAAGTAACCCTAAATATAATAAGCTATATAAAAGTATAGCCCCTACCTCCCTTCCCGCGTACTAGCTAGGTACTAGTATTCCGTTACTTATAAAAAAGAACTATAATAAGTAGAAGATTAATATTCGCGCTTTATTATATAAGAACAAACTATAGAATATCTTAAATAAGGATCTACTTATATAACGCCCTAAGGCTCTATTACCGGCTAAGGAGAAAGATAAGAACACTTTAGATAAGTATAATAAGTAACTTATAAAGTATAAAGATAAGTGTAAAAAGCTTATTAAAGCTACTAATATTATAACTCCTTTAATCTTCGTATAAGTAAAGCGTATACTTAAATCTACTGATTTTAATAATAGACGTAATCTATACGTAGTATATAAGACGCTCCTTACGCTAAACGATTAAAGTAACTATCTAACTACGATTATTAAACTCCTTACCTACTAATACAAATATACTTCTAGTATACCTAAGTACTTAAATAAAGTTAAGCGACGCTTTAAGAGAGTTAACTTATTTAATATTATTTTATCCTTAGATATATATACTATCTTAGTCTTAACTCTAGGACTTTAGGATAGAGAACTCTACCGACCCCTTATATAGATATAGTACTTAAATAATGTTACTATAGACAAGGCTATTTAAATACTACGTGACAAGTATACTAGACTTAGTTATATAAGTACTATAAGTACCTATTTCATATATAGAGGAAGTAAGCCTAGCGCTAGTATAAAGTACTAGAAGTATAATAAGACTAGCTACGAGATATCTAATTACTAGAAGAATAAGACTTACCTATACTATTAAAAGAAGGGATATATTAAACGTATCTATAAAAAGAAGAAGTATAATAAAAATAATAAGGATAAGAAGAATAATAAGAGTAATAATAATAGTAATAGTAAGCTTAAGAAGGAGTTTAGCTATACTACGATTACCTTTTAATTATATATAAGGATTTGCCTTATTTACTCCTAGATTTACCCCTAGATTTACTTTATTTACTCCTAGATTTACCCCCGGATTTACTTTGTTTACTTCTAGATTTACCCCTAGATTTACTCGAGGATTTACTTCTATCTACGGAACGGCTAGGAAGCCTTACTTAATAGATTTGCCTAGACTATATAGAATAGTTTAGGAGTTATATTTACTTTTACTCCGGATTTATTATATAATTACTTTTTGCCTAGGGATTAGCTACCCCTAGGATTTAGTTCTCTTTTTAAGGGGGACAATTCGCTTGTTTAGGGGAACGAAGGTCCTCGATTAACTTTATATAGAATAGGACATTAGACTAGGGGGACGCCTCTAGATATTTGCTACTAAGGATTTCTTATTTGTATGGATTTTTCTTAGGAATTAGGAAATAGATATAGGTCGCTAGTAGTACATGTGCTAGGAGGGGGATATTATTAGGAATCACTCCCTAAGTAAATGCCTACCTGGGAGTAAATACCTACCTACTATATAACTATACACCGAGTAAGTTATATCGAGCTCCGCTGCTTTGGGACTAGCGCGCTACTACGCTAGTATATATATTAGGTAGCCTATAGCTTACTTAGATAAATACATGCCTTTTATACCGAACAATATAATATAAATATTTATTAAAAATAAAGTACTTTTAAAAGATCTAAGGCTAGTAATAAAGTAAAAATCTCTAATTTATTATAAATTAAAGTCTTTACTTTACTCTTTATTTAAAGTAAGCTAAGCCTATTATATATAGGTACTTAGTAGTTACTAAGTTATATAACTATAATTACTATTATATATTCGTAGTTTAAATATTATAACCTTTTTTAGTATATATTAGTATATTATATTTTATATATTCTTTTCTTAGTCTTTTAGTATATTAATTAGTTCTTTATTATAAGCTATAATTATAATTAATATACTTATCTCTAGCTTATATCTCTATTACTATAAGTAATATAAGTATATTCTAAATTATATATATATATTATATTTATTTATTAATTTATATTTAAAATTAAATACTAAGTAAAAAGTTCCTTTTATTAATTCGATTTATATTATATATAATACTTACCTTTATATATATATAATCTAGTTAAAAATCCTAGAGTTATAATATAGATATATTCCTCGTTCCTCGGATCCTCTCTTCTAAGACTCTTATACTAAGATTAATATATATATATAATTTAAGTTTATATAATACTTAAAGTAATTATAAATATATATTAGTTTAAAGTAAGAGATACTCTAGTTATATATTATAGGTAAGGTTTAGATTATATAAAATAAAATATTTACTTTATATATTAAATTATTAGAATTCTAAATATTATTTTAATTAAATAAAGGAATAATATAAAAGAGAAGTATAATTATATATTCGAAGTATTTTACTATATAGATTAAAAACTATATTTATTTAAATATTATTAAATACGTTTTCTTTATCTTAAAGGTTATTTTCTCTTAACTAATAATATATTTACCTTTTTTATTTTAAGCTTTTTTAAACTCTTCTAGCTTTATATCTTTAGTCTTATATCTTTACTTTAAAATAGATCTTTTATTAACTTTTAGGTTCCTTATTTTATATTTATTACTTTAAAAGTTTAATAAAAGATTATTTAATTCTAGTTATATTCTAGGTAATAGCGTTAATAAAATAAGTATATTTTTAAAGCTATAGTAAGCTAGTAATATATATAGGTACCTTTATAAGACTTATTACTAAGTATATTAATATTTTTAATTCTTTATACTTTACTTAAGAATAATTAATTAATTCTAGTTTAATAAACTTATTATTTAACTCTTAATCTCTTATTACCTTTTATAATTTCTTTATAAGTTATTAATATCTATATATAATCTCTAAACTAACCTTTTAAATAATTATATATTTAGATTAAGTCTTTAATTTAAGCTCTTTAACTAAAGTAAAGGGTTTATTTTAGAACTTTTATATATTAGAAAACCTTTACTTTAAACCTTTCTTTTAAAGTTAGCTAAGATAAAGGTTCTATTAAGTATTATATTTAATATATATCTTTTATCTTAGATTACTTAAAGCTAATAAATAAGAGAAAGATTATAATTAAATTATTATATTATAAAGTTAATCTTTATAAGACTATTACTATTATATAGTAGTAATTAATACTATTACTAAATTTATATAATCTTAAATACTATATACTTTATAATATATTTAAATTAAATACTTATATTAAAGTTAAATTAAATAAACTTTTAATCTTAAATCTTTTAAACTCTTTTTATAAAGGAATAGAAGTTTTTTATACCCTTAATTTAAAGTATAATATATATTAAATAAAGTCTTATATTAAACCTTTATATTATACTTTATATATATATATAATATACTATATATCTTATATCTTAAATAATTATATACCTTAAAGATAATTTAGTTTAACTTAGTTTAATATACTTTAAATAAGTAGTAGTTAAAGTAATTTAAGTACTTAGTTAATTATATTAAGTAGGTTTAATAACTACTTTATATTAAAGTAAGTAAATATTAAAAGATAATATATATTCTAATATATATTCTATCTTTATTATAAAGAAAGTAATATTCTTTCTATTATAGTCTTTTATCTTTATTACTTATTATAATTTAAATATAATACGGTTTAATATATATAATATAAAGTATTATTAATATTTATATTTCTTAACTCTAAAAAAGTAAAAGAAATCTATAAAATAAACAAACTATTATTATATATATTAAAGCTTATATATTATTCTTTTTATAGTTTTCTACTTTTTATTTATCCTCTTTATTAATAAACTTATAATATAAGTCTATTCTTATATTCTTATATTTATAAATCCTTTAATTAACTCTTAAATAATTTAAAAGAGCTATTATAATACTTAAACTATATTCTATAATATTAGTTATAGTTATATAATTAACTAAGTAGTTTAGTTACTTATAAAAGTCTCTTCTACCTATTAACTTTATACTATATAATATACTTAGTAGTTCTTTTAATAGATCTTTAATTATTAATTTAAGAAATACTTTATATTCTATTAATAAAGTTCTTATATAATCTTTATATATAGTAATCTAATTTTATTTTAATAGAGATCTATTATTATTTAGCCGAGATGTTTACGTGCTAGTACTATATAAATATATACTTTCTATTAATTAATTTAATAAACTTTATATTTAATTTAAACCTTTTTTATAAAATCTAAGTACTTTCTATATTCCTATAAACTAAATACTCTTTTACCTACCTAGGACCTTCTTCTCGGCGGACTATAAATTAATTTATTTAAATAATATATAATAGTCCTTTAATTAAGTTTTAAATAATATATAATAGTCCTTTAATTAAGTTTTAAATAGTTATAAAAAAACTAATTTAAAGAATTAAGTTATATATAAGACTATAAAGGTAGGGGGGTTTATAGCTTTATAAGTACGAACTCGCCCTATTTTAAGTCTATATAGCTATCTTAGTTAAGGTTTTCTACTTTAATAATAATAAGTTATTTAATTAAGAGTTAAATACTAAGGAAAAGCGTAAAGGCGGCCGATCACGTGGCAAGGCACCCCTGCCAGGTAGCACCCGACCCCACCAAAATCCACGTTCGTACTCGTCCAGCTCCTAGCCTACACCCTGCTAGCTACAGATATCGTAATAACATCGCGAGAACACTTGAATATACCCTAGATACTTACGAAATTTATGTACGATTAATGTGTCTTTTAAATGCGATTCTAGCTAGATGCGGGCGCGAGAGTACTACTCTCGGTTTTGGTGTTCCTGCGTGGGTGCCTGGCTACTTAGGCAGTGTCGCACATGAAAGGTGGCAATCAGAGAGCGATAATTTCTAAATTATATAACTCCCGCTATAATTATCGTACGCGCATCCTGAAAACATAGGATTATAGTACGTTAAGCAACTTATTCTATGCCCCAATTATGAAAGTTTTAAATGCGTTATGGGCTCGATGCGGCCCTACGAATAGGATCGTACTTTTAGTGTTCCTATCTCCTCCGTGGTCCTCGTCCCGAAAGATATGTGGAGTGGGTACACGTAAAGTGGTTTTGTGTCAGGATCTATAAGCTATATACTAAATTAGGTAGAATATAAGTTATCTCATATAATTTGTCTACTTTAGGACCGCTAAGATATTAAAAGTTAATATTAATACTATTAAACGTAAATCTAAGGATATTTAACTAAAAACTCTTCTTATTATATAAGCTACTAAAAACACTCTAACTCTACCTTAATCGTAATACTTAATCTCGTCGTTATATCCTACTAGTTCTAATTGTTCTTTGTTGTTTACTTCTACTACTATATTGTAGAACTTGTTCTAACAATTGTATCCGTTACTATATAGTAGAACTTTATAACTATCACAATAGTAGATAGTACGTCGTATTAGTAGAGCGATTTAAGGCCCAGGGATTCCTTATCGTTGGCGTCGGCGTCTTCGTCTATATCGTCTTTATTATTAGGTGGTAGTGTTTTCTGTTTAAGACTTATAATATACTAGGATTAATGTTATCCTAGTTCTTTCGTAGATTAAGAAACTGATGATTGAAAAGGAAGAGAACCTCTAGCCTTCTGCCATCCTAGTAGAGGTATCGTCAGGGTAGTAGTAGTAGTGGTAGTAGTGGTGGTAGTGTTAATAGAAGAAGGTAGTAGTAGTAGAGTAGTTAAAACTCATGGGAAAGTATATACTTTTAAGCCGTACTTGGCTGTACTTTTTGGACTATTTTCTACTTTTTATATATTTGATTTCTATTCCCCTGAAAATTCTTAGAAAATATTAAAGTTTTAGTATAGAATCCTATATAACAAGAAATACTCCTTGGTCGCCGAGAAATCCGTTGTATGAACAAGGGAAACGATGTTAGTACGCGACCTCGCTAAACACGAAAAGTCCCTTAGCGGGACGCGGACCACGGAGGAGATATGCACGACTTATGCAAGGCACAAAAGGCTGACTAATAGCCGAGTTGTTTACCTTTTATATAAAGGGACCAAAATATACAGGTTTTGCTCGCTTAAAAATCCAAAATCTTATCCTCTCTAGATAATTACTAGTTTCTTAGATCCTTTCTATTCTAATACTATAGAACTATTAATTCCTTTAAAAAAATATATTTAAAAGGAAGTATTCTAATAAAATTACTAGAGTATTACTAATTCCTCTTAAATTAATTAGTTTAGTATATATTTTAAGCTTAGCTTAAGGTTAAATCTTCTTAAGAAATTCCTTATTAATAAGGCTTATATTTATACTAGAATCTATATAAACTTTATACTAGTCTCTATTCTTCTTAAATTAAATAGATACTATTATAATATAGTACTTCTTATATATAAAACCGCTTATAGTAATATCTAAAGAAAACTTCGAAGTAATTACTAGGATTTCTTCTATAGGTAAGGTTTTATTAAATCTTTAGTCTTCTACTTATATAGTACTAGCTTATAAGCTATAATACTAATCTTATATAAGATAACTATAGAGCTTATTATTTAAAGAGAATATAAGTCTATAGTAATAATAGTTAACTATATCTAATATAGTCGAATAGGCTAACTAGGCTTTAATTAGTTTAGGCTTAAGGTTAATTACTATAGTAAGAACTTATTTAGAAGGTTTAGTATTTTATAAGTCTATATCTACTAAAATATAACTATTAAAGTTATTATAGTTATCTTTATCTAATAAATATACTTTATAATAACTATTCTTAGAACTAGTATCTAAAGAGTATTCTTTAATAATAAATACCTTTTATCTTTTATAAGTCTTTATAAAGTATTTACCTTCTTATCTCCTATTATTATAACTATTATAATAATCCTTCTATTAATAATTATCTTTACTATTTTAACGATTATTTTAATCTAGTTAAGAGTAAAACCTTAATCCTTTACTAGATTTACCCTATTTATTCTTATTTTATAGTTATTCGAACTTCTTATTATTAGTATAATATTCGATATTATAGTAGCCTAGATATTCGGGTTATTTAAATTAGATACCTACCTTATATAATTACCCCTTAATTTAAGATATATAGCTAGAGCTTCTTCTATATAAATTTAAGTATATTATTTAGTCTAAGCTAAAATACTATATATAGTAATAATACTTTTATTAGTAAGAACTCTTTATTAAACTCCTACTAACTCTTTTATAATAAGATTTACCTAAGGTTATTAATAAGCTACTAAGTAGTAAATTAATAACTAAAGGTATTCTAAGCTTATTAAAATAATAAGATATACTAAATAGTATTACCTAAGATACTAGCTATATAAAAGTAGAGAATAGAACTAGATTAATTATCTCTTTATTTCTTATCTACTTAATTAAGCTATCTTCTAATAATTAAGCTCTATAATATTTAAGGCTAGAAATACTAAGTTTAAGTAAGGAAAGTAATAACCCTTAAAACTTAAATTATAAAGTAAGTTAGGTTATATTTCTACTACTTATAATAGTTTCTCCTTTTTACTAATAATATATATACTTATTATTTATTTAATCTAGAAGAGATTCTAAAGACTTTAAATAAAAAATAATATAACTTTTAAAAGGGAAGTATTATAAAGACTTACTTACTTAATAAAACTTTTCTAGTACTATTCTAGAATAGTATACTAATAGTATATTATTACTTATTTAAATTTCTAGATATTTTAGTTATAAAAGATAAAAGAATCTTTTATTAAAAACCTTCCTTTAAATATTAATAACTAAATACTTCTTTATTATAAACTTCTTTATTATAAACTCTTTTAAAAAACACTTCTTTTATATTATAATAAGATAGAACTAACTAATTAACCCCTTTTTAGCTAAAGTAAATAACTACTTATATAATAAGAACTTACTAACCTATAGACTAGGTTTAAATAAATAGAAATTAACTTAGAAGGAAACTTATAACTTATAAGAATACTACTTCTATATTTAAGACCTATCTTAAGAGCCTTGTTTACTTAACCTAAGGGATAAACCTAATAGGTTACTAACCCTTAAAGAGGATATTTAGTATAAGTTATATCTAAAAGCTCTTATTAAACCTTTTATATAAGCTAGAGAAGTATTTAAGCCTAAGTAGAAAACAACTATAAAGATTACTAATTAGTCCTTACTAATTAACTATAAGATCTATCTTTATTTAAAAAAGAATATAAATTATAAGTCTATTTCTCTTTTAAGAGTAAAGAATACTAGAAATTAGACCTACTTAAAAAGTTAGACTATATATAATTTTAAATTACTATACTAGAAATATTATAATTAACCTAGTATAAATAAAATAAAGAACTAGAAAAATATAAGAAAGAGTACTTTTAAAAGAACTAAGAAAGAGAGAAGATAAACTTCCTTTAAAAGAATACTTATATAATACTAGAAACTAAAACTTTTATAAACTCTTAGCTAAAGTTTAAAAAGCTTATAAAGTTATTAAAATCTTCTTCTAAATCTATTCTACTAGAAGAACCTATTTAACTACTAATTAACCTTATTACTTATAATTAAGAAGTTAAAATAAAAGATTAAAAAGAATCTAATATTATTAGTAGAGTAGAATAAGATAGTAATTATTATTATTCTAGAACTAGTAGTAGTAGTAGTAATCCTTCTCTTAATCTAAATATAAGAATACTTACTTATAATCTTTTTAATAAAAGAATAATTATTATTTTAACTAATAATTAAGCTTACTAGAGCTTATAATAAAACCTTATTTACTTAAAGAACCCTAAAACCTACTTAGGATTTAATCTAGTTAAAAATCCTAGAGTTATAATATAGATTTATTCCTTGTTCCTCGGATTCCTAAGACTCTTATACTTAGATTACTTAGGATTATAAAAAGCTAAAACTATAAAAAGCTTTATTTAAGATCTTTAATAATTCTTTAGTAATAATAAAACTCTTATTTTAAAAGTAAAGATAACTAATAATAAGAAGGTTATTTAGTTAACTTAAATTTTATAAAGTAATATAAAGACTTAGTATACTAATATATAAGATATTACTTACTAAGATAATATTATTTGTCTTACGCCGCTAGGCGTATAGCCTACCCTAAGGGTATACGATACTTCTACAAATCTAAACTCTATGTTACGGAACGTACTATCGTTTGTTTACTTTAGTATGTGACTCCTGCATTTAGCGAGACAGCCTGTACGCCAGCATATGTGCTGTACTATACGCTGTACGCCAGAAGTACTGTACGCTGTACACCAGGAGCACATATGATTCACGCTAGTCTCATATGAGTCACGCTAGTCTTAGACAGGAAGGCATGGAAGGTTCTATGGAAGCTTCCATGGCTCCTTCATGGTTCCTTATTAGAGCACTACTGTATCCTTAGCTAGTACTTTGAATCACACTCACTTTTTACAGCTCATTCTGACAGTCTCCTGTTTTGTCCTTAACACTCTAGCTATTACTAACTAGCTCTACAGGTCTAGCCTGTCTTCTTCAATTTAGTAGCCGTTGTATGCCAAGTGCGGGGCTCATCTGCCCGCTCGGTGGCTGAGAATAAATTCCCGGGTGATAGTTAGGGCTTAACTAACAAAGCGCAGGGACGAAGAAAGAAAGAAACAAGCGAACGACGATTAGAGTCTAGTGTCGCGGGGACCTCTATCAGAGACGGCGCTGCCTCTTCCTGGGGTCTGGCCTCCCTCGCGGTACCCTCTGCTTACTTAACGTATCCGACATAAGATAATATATTTAAGCTTACTTCTTTTATTATAATAGAATTTAATAAATTTATAAAAGTACTAATAAACTACTTTTCTAACTTATATAAAATATATAAACTTTAAATAGATTTAAAAAATAAACTTAATAAAAAACTATTAATAACTTTATAACTAAAATAAAAATATTAGTCTTTAACTTTACTCTTATATCTTTAGACTATATTTGATTTTAAAGGTTCTTAAATAGAATTTATAAGGAAATCTATACTAGACTTACTAAAGATAGTTATAATAGTAGTACTTTTAAAGAACTAGTTACTTATATAAATAATTATAAATAAGCCTAGTTTAAAAGAAGTTACTTACTTTATAGTAGTAGAAGGTAATTCTATTTTAATACTATTATTTTTATAAAACTAAATAAAGTTAGAAGTAAGCCTTTAAAAAGAAGAGGTTATAGTAGATTTTATAAAAGATCTTATAATAGATTTAAATTAAATAAAAGAAGTTCTACTAGCTAAGATAGTAAAAGAAAAAGTAAAAGTAAAAAAAAGCCTTAGACTAAATAGGCTAGATCTACTTTAAGAGGTAGATATAGTAGTTTCTATAAGTCTTAAATAAAGTATATACTCTCTTATATTCTAGGATAACTAAATAGATCTTTAGATTATAAAGGATAGTAGGAATAGTATAAAACTAATAGTATTTATTTTAAATATAAAAAAAAAACTATTCTTTTTCTAATTATATAAAAAACTTAAGCTCTTTATATAAGTCTAAGTAAAAGATAATAAAAAGACTATAGAACTAAGAAATATAACTTAGATTAATTTTCTATTATATTTTTAACTATATAAAATATTAATAGTAAATAAGACTTTAATAATAAAAGAAGATACTTACTTTATATTATTTTTCCTTTTTAATATTAGTAATACTCTTATAATATTTAAAGGTACTATAGCTAAAAATCTTAAATAATAATAATCTTATCTTATTAATAGTAAGATAAATTATAATTATATAAATTACCTAGTAACTATAAAGCTAGATAAGTTATACTAGGGCCTATAGATTAAGGTATCTATAGCTAATAATACTATATTAACTTTAAGTAAGTACTATATATTTACTTTTTAAATTAAAGACTTTATATTTTATATTTTAATTATTATTTTAGACTTATTTAAGATAAATATTATTTTTAGCCTTTTATAACTAAGATAATATAATCTAATAATTAACTAGGTAATAAGAGAAATAGTTATTTAAATAGTAAGTAAGAAAGAGAAAAGAACTATATTTACTATTACTTTTATTTAAACCTTTTAAACCTTAACTATAAATTACTTTAACTTTATTTTACTTTAAAGATTAAAAGAGAGTTTTAACTTAAAATAAATAAAGGTTATTTTATATATAGTTTAAACTATAAAAGATAAAAAAACCTCTATTTTCTTAACTAAGGTTTATCTAATATTTAAGAATTTAATTATTAAATATTAGGATTATTTTAAAAAAGAAATATTAAATAAAATACTTTTACTAAAAAAGTTTAAATATAAAATTAATATAAAGAATATTTTACTAAAGAACTTTTAAGTATATTTATTATTTTATTTTTAAGTTTTAGAATAAATAAAATAAATTATAAAACTATTTAATAAAAGATTAATTTATATAAGTAAAAGTACTTAAAGATTTTTTATACTTTTTATAAAAAAACTAGAAAAAAGATAAAAGATATATATTAATTATTAAGCTTTAAATAAAGTTATAAAAAAAATACTTACTTTTTTTTTTAGATTTAAAACTACTTTAACTAAATTAGAAAAGTTAAATTTATTTTTAAAATAGATTTACTATTAAGATTTTACTAAGTTTAAGTAAAAAAAAAAATTAATATAAAATAGTATTTAATACTTAATAAAAAAAGTTTAAATACTTAGTTATACTATTTAAACTTATAAATATACTAGTAACCTTTTAAATAATAATAAATAAGATTTTCTAGTCTTTTTTTAATAAATTTTATATTATTTATTTAAATAATATTATTATATTCTTAAATTCTATTTAGAAATATAAAATATATTTATAATAAATCTTAAAAGTACTTAAAAAAACACTTAAAATAAAACTATTAAAGTATAAAATTAGCTTATTTAAAATAGAATTTTATAAGTATTAAGTAAAAGATAGAGTTATTAAGACTTATATATCTAAGACTAAGCTTATTTAAAATTAGTTAGTCTTAAAAACTATATATAAGGTTTATTTATTCTTAAGACTTACTTTTTACTATAAAAGATTTATTTAATACTTTATAATAATCTTAAGTTTACTAAATAACTTATTTAAAAAAACTAATACTACCTTTTAAAAGAAAAAGTACTACTTAGTTATTTAGACTATATAATATTAACTAGCGTTTAAAAGTTTAAAGGAAAAACTTTAATCTTAGTATAAGAGTCTTAGAAGAGATTCGAGGAACGAGGAATAAATCTATATCGCGACTCTAGGATATTAAACTAGATTAGAAAAACTTATAAGTAAGCCTATACTTATTTAACCCTAACCTAATTATTTATTTATAATTAAAACTAATACTTTAAACTAGGTACTTAGATATATCTTACTTTAACTTTATAATAATAGTCTTTTATACTCTATTACTTTTAAAAAAAAGAAGCTCTAAGGTACTAAACTAATATACTTAACCTAAGATAAAGAATTACTTATAATTAAGTATATACTTTAAATATAAAGCTATTATATTAATAATTATAAGAGTTTAAAATATATATAAACTATTAAAAAACCTTTAAAATAACTTATATACTAGATAGTAAAGTTTTAAACCTATAATATTAACTTATACTACTACCTAGGTAAAGAGAATCTTATAATAAATACTATCTCTTATTATATAACCTAGAAGAGATAAGGTTAATTATACTAAGAAGCTTTTAAGTAGTTACTAAAGAATAGTAAAATAAGGTTCTATCTAAATAGTCTAGCTATTAATATAACTTTAAAAGCTTTTTTTAAAGCTATATCTTCTTTTAATAAAGCTAAATAAAAAAAGAAAATCTTAACTCTTTTATCTTTTTTTAAAAAAAATAAACTAATATTTAAAGACTTAATAAACTTTACTAATAATTCTTATTATTTAATATTAACTTTTAAATACTATAATTAAGTTCTATTTAAGAAAATAAATAAATTTAAAATACTATATATTCTACTATTACTTTATTATAATTAGTTAAATAAAAAGTATAAAAAGTATAACTACTTTAGTTAACTAGAGCTTAAGAGTATAATATAATATATAAGATAGTAGTCTACTCTTAAATAAGATATTAAATTAAGATATTAAACCTATTTATAATATTAGATTACTAAGAAATTAAAATATAAATAAAAACTAGCCTCTATTTTATAATAACTAAATATTAATTTATTTAAAAAATAGTTTATTAATTTTATTAGAATACTTCTACTAATTATATATAGTAACTAATAGATTATTACTACTATTAAGAGATTTATTAAATAGCTAGTAGTTTAAGCTATTATAATAGTAAATTCTAAGACTATAATAGACTTTATTTATAAAAAAGGCTTTATAGTTTATAAAATATTATAAGTTTTACTTTTAAATAATAATATAAATCTTATTTCTAAAATAATAGGATCCTTTTTAAGAATAATAAAGTTAAAGTATTATTATACTATTCTCTACTATTTATAAATAAATAAAAAGGTTAAAAGGTTTAATAGAATTCTAGATAGTATATTAGTAAAAGTCTTATAAAAGAAGAGTATTTATACCTAGAATAAATACTTAACCTAGACTATCTTTACTATAAGGATTTATACCTATTTAATATTAAAATATAGCCTTTTCTTCTTACTATATAGAGCCTACCTAAGACTTTTAGACTCTACTAAGACTAAAACCTTTAAACTTATTAAAGATAGCTTAAAGAATAGATTAAATAAAATCTTTTATAAAACTTTAGTTATTAATAAAATATAATAATAAGTAAATAAGGAATTATACTAGAAAGTAGTTTATATAAAGTTAATTAGAGACTAGTAATAGAATATTAGGCCTCTAATTAAGCTAGAGTCCTTTATTTTAATATATAATAAAAATCTAAAGAAGTAAAGAGATTACTAGTATAGCTTATATAAGGTTATTATAATATACCTACTTAGTATTTACTAGTTAAAAAACTACTATAAATAATACTTAAGGTTATTAATTAATAGGTTATAACTTAAGTTAATTTTCTAAACCTTTATTAATATTACTACTAGTAAATAATATAATAATATAAGAATTAAATAAGTTCTAGCTAGCTTAAGTATTATTAACTCTACTACTAATATTAGGAAGTACTTAAATAATAATATTATACTAGGTTATACTTATAAAAAGCTTACTATAATTAGTAAGACTAAATAAATAAAATTAACTTTTAAAAAACTAGAAATAAATAAAGTAAAAGAGGATTCTATATAAGAAACCTAGCTAGATAACTTTACTTAAGAAGTCTATAGTAATCTTAATATAAAATTTAAGAACCTTACTTAAACTACTTACTAGGAATTAGTTATAAAAGAATAAGTAAAAGAAGTAAAAAAAGTAATACTACTTCTTCTTAAATAAGTTATAAACTTAATATAACTACTAAAATAGTCTTAAAGTTATATAAAGTAACTCTTAAAAGGACTATTCTTTACTTTAAGTAAAGAAGTAAATAAAGAATACTAACTACCTTAGTAATAAACCCTAGGTATACTAGAAAGAAGAGTATTATAAAAGTAGAATTAGAAACTTTATATAACTAAATTATAAATAGTTAAAGTTAAGCCTTAATCTTTAGACTTATAATCTAAAAGAAAGATATTAATTACTTAAAAGAAAAGCTTTTTAAAGTATTATAATAAAGGTTCTATACTAGTATAAAGAAGAAGAGGTTACCTAAAAAAGTAGCCCTCTTATAGTACTCTAGAAGTAATTTTAGTACTAAAAGCTTATCTAAAGATAGTTTTAAAAGTTTATATCCTAGCCTTCTACCTATTATAAGAAGTAGACTTTAGTAAATACTACTTTATAATAGAGGTTAAAGGAAGTTCTTTTAATCTTAAAAGTAAAAAATAAGCTTATTTTAAACTATTTATACTTATTTTAAATATTAGTTATTTTATTTATAAATATTAAAAGGTTTATTAAAAGGTATTTAGGTACTTATAAAAGCGTATTCTAGTACTTATTAGAGTATATTTTAGGATTTATTAGCGTTTATTAGAAGTTATTTCTAGATTTATTAAGGCTTATTCGAGTCTACTTAAGCGTTTATTAAGCTTAAAGTAGGAAAAAATATAGGTATATTAGTAAAATATTATATAGTAAAATAAAATACTACTTTTAAGAATCTCTAGGTATCTTCTAGTATACTATCTTACTTAAAAACTATTAATCTAAAAATAGAAAAATAAAGTAAAAAGCTTAAAAAGATTAATAAAGAAAGAAAGTATAAATAAAAAGTTTAAAATACTATAAAAAAACTATTTAAAAAACCTACTAAATACTACTTAAAACCTAAAAGAATAGAAAAATAAAGAACTACTAGCTAGCTTTATAAGGTATAAGCTTATTACTTATACTTCTTACTAGTACTCTTACTACTTGAGCCTCTTTTATACTTACTAGCGCTAGTATTATTATTACCTTTATTATTATTATTATTACTAGAGGACTTAATATTAGAGGAACTAAGAGAATTAATAGAGGAAACCTTATTCTTTATTAAAGGAAGTAATCCTTTATTAAAAAAACTTATTAATACCTATAAGCTCTTTATAAGCCTCTTAATAATCTTTAACTATACTAAGATTATAGTAGCCTAAAATAATAATAATACCTAAGTAAACTCTACTAGTTTAAAGCTTTATTAAGGAGAAGTAACCTAGAATAGTTCTATTAGTACTTATATATAAGTTAGTATAAAAAGAAAAATAATAATAATAGTAGAACTTACTATTTTAGTTATAAAAAGAATATTTTACCTTCTAATTACTTATTTAGTAATTTATATAAGAACTCTTTTAAATTATCTTCTTTCTATTTATAATATCTACCTTTAAAAAAGATATATACTTCTAAAACTATATTCTCTTATAAGGTATCTTACCCTTTATATACTACTTATACTACTATAAAAAAGTTAGCTTAAGTAAGAAAAGAATAAAAAAGAGACTTACCTTATAATAAGATCTATACCTATCCTTTCTACTATACTTCTAGCTTTTAAACTAAATAATAATTAGCTTTATATATAAAGTATAAGACTTTAAGGTAAACTTCTTCTTTAACTTCTTAGGATTAATATTCTAGCTAATAAGATAAAGTACCTTCTAATTACTATTATTATAAAGTTAAGCTAGTATACCTAGCTTAGAAAAAAGGTTATTAAAAAGCCTAAAAGTATTAACTATATTAAGGTTACTTTTAACTATAAACTCTACTACCTTATTATTATTATTATCTTCCTTATCTAAGCTAGAAAGAATACTACCCTCCTTACTTTTAAACTCCTCTTTAGAGCCTCTAATAAAGTTATTATTAATAGTATTATTAGTATAGTCCTTAATAGGTATAGGTAAAATAGGATTAACTAGTATTATAGAAATGGAATTATATATAATAGACTAGTCTAAGAAACTAGTAGAAGAAAGGTATTAAACTAAAGAAAGTTATTTAACTAGAAAGGGAGCTATAGGCTTAACCTTACCCTTAGCTAAGTTAAGAGTAGCTAGGTAGGGATAATATAACTATATAAATTATTAGTATTATAAAAGTAAAAAGTAAAAAAGTAAAATACTAGGACAAGTACTATAGGAGTTCTACTAGATTAAATACTAGAGTAAGAAGCTTACTCTTCTACTACTATATAAGCTTACTTAGTAGTAATCTAAATAGTAGAGTCTATTATCCTCTTAGTAGCTTTCTTCTTCTTTTTCCTCTTATTATTCTTTCTATTCTTCTTTTACTTCTTAGTAAGTTAAAGCTTAAGAGAAGAATACTTAAAATAAAAGATCTCTTAGTCTTTATTATAATACTCCTTACCTAGCTAGGAGTAATACTTATTACTACTACTAGAGCTACTACTAGAACTACCTAGGCTACTAGTTATAATACTACCTAGTATAGGGAAGGTAAGAACTTAGGTAGATATAATTATAAATAAGAAAGAATATAAGAAAAGATAAAAAGATATTATAAAAGGTTAGAGAAGTAAGTAAAGATAAATATTATATATTATAATAGTTAAAAGAAGGAAGTAAAAGAGGAGTAAGAATACTTTTTAATATAGACCTTTAAAAGCTTAAAATTTATATATTCTTTAAGCTTAAAAGACCTAAAATACTTAAACTAGATATTATTAAAGGTATTTATAATACTTTTAATAGGTACTATCTATAGTACTTTATACTTACTTAACTATATAATTATTTAATATCTTTAGCTCTTATAAATAGATATAGTATAAAGTAGGTTAAATATTATATAAGTATATAAAATATAAATAAATTATTTTATTTTCTAGAAAATCCTATATAATATAGGTAGGGGTAGCTAGCTCTTTCTATATAGAATTAAGGCTATTAATACTCTAGGAGAAGTACTATTTATCTAAGTAGGGGAAGATATAATATTTAGTATTATAGTAGCCTAGATATTCGAGTTATTTAAATTAGGTACTTATCTTATATAATTACCCCTTAATTTAAGGTATATAGCTAGAGCTTCTCCTATATAAATTTAAGTATACTATTTAGTCTAAGCTAAAATACTATACTATATAAAGGATTCTAGAGTCTCTTTAGGGATTCGAGGAGCGAGAAATAAATCTATATTATAACTCTAGGATTTTTTACTATATTATAAATATATATATAGAGAGAGAGAGAGAGAGAGATAGTATATAGTATCTCTCGTTCGTTCTACTCCTATCCTTTCCTATCTATACTTCTTTTTAAGGTCTATCTAATATAGATTTTCGGCTCTTCTATTTATTTCTTTCCGGACTAATTAATACTTCTTATCCTTACTAGGGTACCGGATAGGAAAGAACGGGAGTAGTCTTTTAGTAGGTCTAAAGATAGGTCTAAAATATAGTAGAAATTATAAAATCGAGTATAGGTAATCCCCTTCTTAGCTTCTACGTACCTTCGTACTATAAAAAGACTATTACTTATATAATAAAAAGACTACTTAGCGAACCCTCCCTAGCGCTCTTACATACCTTTATATTATAGTAAAAAGACTATTACTTAAGTAGTAAAAAGACTACTAGTAAACCCTCCCTAGCGCTCTTACGTACCTTTATACTATAGTAAAAAGACTAGCTTACGTAGTAAAAAGAATACTACTTACGTAGTAAAAAGACTATTACTTACGTAGTAAAAAGACTACTAGCGAACCCTCTCTAGCGCTCTTACGTGCCTTCGTACTATAGTAAAAAGACTAGCTTACGTAGTAAAAAGAATACTACTTACGTAGTAAAAAGACTATTACTTACGTAGTATAAAGACTACTCGAGAACCCTCCCTAGCGCTCCCACGTACGTGCCTTTGTACTATCGCTTAATAATTAAGCGGTATTTTTCACCTTTATTTTAGCCTTTCCTTTCTACTTCTCTCCTAAACCTTGCCTCTCCTACTCCTGTCCTATCTAGTTAAGTTCCTAGCTCTCCTCTCCTTTGCTAGGCTAAAGGCCTAGCTCTCCTGCTCCTTTCCGAGTGGCTAGGAGAGGAAAGGACGGGAGATACTATATACTAGAGAGAGAGTAGTAGATAACGTAGTACTATTTACGTATATTAGAATAAGCGAGTTAGGAATACGAGATTCTAAAATCTAATAAAAAGCTATTTTTACCTTCTTATATAGTTGATTTTAATTAAAGCTACTATTACTTTATAATAGTAAATAATTATTAGCTAGCTCCGAGTTTAGCTACTCCTTCGGGACTCGCGTACTCTACTAGCGGACTATAGTATCTATAAGTATATTAGTACTTAGCTAGCCATACTTGCTCGGTAAATATAATATAAGAATTCAGTTATTAGGGATGTTTTTATATTACGTGAGGACTACCGACCTACCTATAAGAGCTAGCGGCGGGAGTAGGAATCGTTTATAACTTCATGTTTCCTGCCCGAGAGCAGGTGCGCTATTACGTCGTAGAAATTGAGAAGGACTCGGAGAAGTTGGTAGAGCGAGCGTCTCCTTAGGTCTCAGGTAGAGGAGATCGAAGGGTTGTTAGAGATAAGGGTAGAGATAGATGTCGAGACGTGAAGGATATACTACATCCCTCCTCTAGCTCCCCTAAGAAGCCCTAGAATTTATAATCATTATCTTCATCCCTATTATCCCAACAAATATCAAGTGATTCAAGTCTACCTTTATAAGCGATACAATTCAACATAGACCTGGATCCATATATCAGATAGCTAATTGCAAAAGTATAACCCTATTAATATCCAGAGAATACTAACATCCCAAATATCACAATCTACCCAATGTCCCTCCATCCTAGCAACTTTCCTCCCCGTACCACCCTCCTCAAGTAGTAATCCACCCCTGCCTCCCCCATACCGCTTACCATCCTCCTACATCCATACATACGCTAGGGCTTTACATTACCCATTTATTAATGATAAGTTAAACCAATAGCTATGTTATAATATTCGGAGTAGTATTTGCTGCGAATTCGATGAACGAGCTAAACGTGTTTAGTACTCGATCCTAATTAGGGCTTATATAGAGTACAAAATCCTCATTTATATAATAGAATATAGATTTAAATTCATGAATTCTTGAGCCGAACAAGCCGTTATTTGATACGTTAACCCTCTTTATATTTAGACTAGAAATACTTACTTACTCTAGAGGAGAACAATTGAGTAAGAACTACACTCTTTCCTCTCAAATGAGTACAGACAGAAATATAATCAGGTGTGATATTCTAACAGAAAAGGCTTCGGATTCCACCTCTTTGACTAGGAGGAGCGACAGAAGTTCACAAAGAAATGAAACAGACTCGCTTCGCAGTGTCGCACATGCTGAAAAGGAAGGACGAGATGTAGAACAATGAACCTTTCTTTTTTCTTGGGAATCAATATATTAGATTACTATAGAAATAATAGATGTTAACTAGATAGTTACGGCATCCTGAATTACGGCATCCTGAATTACGGCATCCTGAATTACGGCATCCTGAATTACGGCATCCCGAATCTACTACTAAACCAGATAACTAAATCGAAAATCGCATTAAAAAAGGTATATATTACGACTGATGCTATGCCTATCCCTACACCCCCACTCCTAAACTTCACGTGCCTAGGCATTTTCACGAGTCTAGTATACCCTTATTGTAGCCTAGCCTTACTGTCGCTGTATCCTCACTGTCGTATTAGGGCTGTGCACTAGTATACTGCTTAGACCAGCACTTGTTCTAGCACGTGTTACGTTAACAATTGTTCGCTACCTGCCTTTCCTCGCTCTCTCCCACCTACTTTTCTCTTCTCTTTTTAACGACAGCAATAGTAAGGATACGACAGTAAGAACGTAGCGATAGCGAGGATACGACAGTGAGGATACGGCGACAGTATGTGGCGAGTTTACATAATCAGGCCCCTGTTTCCAGCGTTCGGTATCTGGAATTCCATTCCATTCCAGGACCCCCCTATAGAATATTCCGTTCTAAATAGTATAAGTGTTAGAATATACTATTCCAAAGGGTGGAATATTTAGAATTCCAATTACAATACTTACGTAACCTATAAAAAAGTAGTTCTAGTCCGAGCGACTAATAGGAAGAGAACTACTAACCTATAAGAGCTAGCGGCAGGAGTAGGATACTCGTACGTGTAAGCCCTGGGCTCTCCTTTTCTTACCTACTACTATCCCCTATATATCTTACTAAAAGAGCCTTAAATACCTGCATTTTACGCTACCTAAATCCTACGGTATACGTACTCCTAGACTCTCGTAGTACAAATATAAAACTACTCGGATTTACTTTAGTTATATATATATAGGAGACGACGATAGTGAATTAGGCGTAGGTAAAAATTATAATTTCATTAGTTACTTTATAACAGATAGAGCTCTCTTATTAGTTAAATAGTAATATATATATCCTTTAGAATTCCAAATTCTAGGGCCTTATCCTTTATAGCGTAAGAAATTATTAGAATAGATTAACTAATAGCCTCTTAATCTAAGTTATTCTAATTAACTAGACCTTCTAATCTTAATTAATTACTTAATTAATTATATAATCTAATTAAATTAATTAATACGGACCGAGGGCTCGGAGGGTACTCGGCATACTACGTAGGATACTACGGAGGGCTAAGCGAGAGCCCCTACGAGTATATTCTACATATCTTATTCTTATCTCTACTAGGGACGTTCCTATAGAGTAGGAATAAGTCCCGGTATAGCTCGTACTATAATATAATTTGTTTATATTTCTTATCTATAGGAACGTTCTTAGTTAAGAAAAGTTAAAGTATTCTTAGTAGTATAGGAACATTTATATTCTTTTAGAAACGTTCCTTATTCTTAGGAACGATTAGTACCTTATACTTCAAAAGATATACTATTTGTTATAGTATAAGACCTCCTATACTCCTATCTCTACTACCTAACCTTTTATCTCGGTTACCTAGGTAGATACCTAGTATTCTAGTAGCTTCCACTTAGTTAGGGTCGTCTTATAATACTCCCTACTTCCCCCCTAGCTAGCTCTTCACTCCTTAGTCCACTTTTTACAGCTTATTCTAACAGTCTCCTGTTTTGTCCTTAATACTATTATTAAAATTAATATGATTAAATAAACGCCACCTAATCTATTTAATCACCCGAAAGTCCTAATCTAAGTTAATCTATTTAATCATGATTTAGTTAATTAGTTATTAATTAAGTGATTAATTCGTTCTTACGCTAATCCTTTAGAATATTCCGTTCTAAATTAGAGAGCCTTTAGAATATTCCACCTTGGAATAGAATCTTGGAATCCTTAGAATCGTATTCCAAGTGCCGAACGCTGCCTGTTTCAAGTACGTGGGGTAAGGGTATAGGCGCTCTGTTATAGTAGTACGAGTACTTGTAGTAAACATATGATTTTCACGAATTGCGATTTGCGAATTAGTATTAGTGTTTGGTATCTCCCCTCCTCTCCTCTCCTGGCCACCAGGAGAGGAGCAGGAGAGCCGAATCTTTGGCTAGGAGAAGGAGTGGAGAATGGGCCACTTGTCTAGAAAGGAGTGGATAAGGAGAGGTGGGATTCGGGAGAGGAGTAGGAAGGAGAGGCCAAAATAAGGTGGAAAAATGAGGCTATTCGCAAGTACGCCAGGTTCGCAAGTACGCTAGTTCGCCAGGTTCGTCAAAGTACGCCAGGTTCGCAAGTACGCTAGTTCGCCAGGTTCGTCAAAGTACGCTAGTTCGCCAGGTTCGTCAAAGTACGCCAGGGTCGTCAAAGTACGCCCGCAGGTTCGAAATACCCCGAGAAATGCTGACCAACTTTTACGTCACTTTTACGGAGCCTCCCTTGCCCTTGCCCTAGCCCTAGCCTCTAGGTGTAGATTAAGGACGTGCATTTCTACCTAATTTCCACCTGTTTTACCGAAGACTCGAAGTACTACTACTACTGGCCATAGACCTACTAAAACCTACAATACCAAGCCTCAGGAGTACTCCTGGCCTTTCCTATCCAGTGCCCTGGCAAGGAGAAGGAGTACTGATTAGTTAGGAAAGGAGTAGGAAGGAGTGCGCTCTAATTCGTCCGGATAGGAACAGAGATTCCGTAGGATAGGAGTGGCGGGGAGAACTTTAGAGGGGAGATACCATACACTGATTAGTATTTACTCTACTTGTTGGCTTCGGAGTATATAAGAGTGAAGTGTTTATAGTGAGGTGTGATTCTTAAGCATTTAGTCGACCAATCAGAAGATTTAGTATTCTTTCGATTTAATTTTTTTTTGGAGGGTAAAAAAGTCGGAAAAAAAATTTAATCGAAAACTAATTAAATCCTGATTGGTCGAAAAGTTATTACGTAAACAAGACACAGCATATCACTATAAAGACTTAATTCTTATATACTCCGAAGCCAACAAGTATTCAGCCTTTTAGTACATTCAGGATGCCGTAATAGTGCTTATTAATGGTTTCTCTAACCGACACGGAACATAGATTTTGCATTTGGATTTGTATCTAGAATCAGAACATACTTATGGAAAGCTAACAATCCAGATTTGGATTTGGACAGAGCCATCAGTAACGCTAGGGCATTGTCTTTCGATTTCGTTACGCATTGTTACGGCACGAGTACTCGTACTCGCGGTACAGTCTACGAGCATTCCCAGAGCGTTTAGGTCCGGTGCTAAGTTCTGGGAATACCCCATTGGCCTTACTCGTACAGGTGTATCTATGCCACTCACGTATACAGTAGTCTGGCCAATAGGAGCCTATGTCGATGCGTGACAGTTTAACTTTTCGGAGTTAATCTATTTTATAACCTATAGAGTTATAATTATTAGAGTAAGAGCGGTACTCTAGTACTAGTACTAAGCACTCTACTAGGTACTCTACTAGGTAAAATACTTCTGCTTTAAAGTAAAAATATAGTGTTAAACTATACTAAAAAAAACATACTCTCGACCTTTAAGGTACGCTAAGGTAATAAGAAAACGCGCTCTAAATAGGTTTAACCTAAATTATTACTAAGAAAAAAGAATTCATTTTACCTTAAAGGAATAAACTTAGAAAGGTAAATTATAGTATATCTTCCTAGGCGAAAGAAATATAGTATACGTTTACGTAGGTAGCTACTATAAGGTTAGTACTAGAGTAAAAGAAAATTTTTGAAAAGCCTATATCTATTTCGAACGTACTACGAGTTCTAAGGGCTTTCAAAAGAATAGTAATAGTAGCTCCTAGGGAATTTAGTATAGCTACTAGAGTCCCTTATCAGATTTACATGCTTTGAACCTAGAGGTTGAGTTTATACTATATGGTACTCGCCGGACGTTATTCTTTGTATACGTAAAAGGTTAAAATGAACGATAGTATTATACTTTATTACGAGTATATCCGAAACAAATGTAGCTTTTCCAAGGTAGCTACGAGTAACCTGTGTTACTCGGAACGCGCTAGTTGCCTTATTAGGTCAAGACTATAAGCATTTTAATAGGACCCCGATATATATATACATTTGGATTTTTGAGTTTGCGCTACCTACTTTAAGTCTTAGTACCTAAGGATACTATTACTTAATTAGTGCGGGGTAAGTAGGGCCAAGCCCCGTAGCGCGCCTAGGCATTATGTCGATCGCTCCGATCGCTTAAACAGGGAATCGCAAACTTAAAAATCGAAATATACATGTAATATATCGTTAAGGGGATAGGCTAAGGGAAATCTTAATCCTAACAGAAAAAGAGTTTAGAAGAGCTAGGAACTACTTTGTTCCAGGCGAAATAATTGTATGTTATTTATAGGGCTTTCCCTGTTACCAGCCTTAGCTATTACTACTTCGTAGTAAACCTGTAGTATTATTGTTTACAAAGTGCTAGGAATAGCCGAGAGTTATACAAAACAAGCTAAGAATAGAAGATAAGGATTCATGAATGAATTTATACCAATTGTACCAAAGTGTCCCGAAGGACGTCTATAAATCTTCTTAATTATACACATAGGTAACCACGCCCCTGTTCTATACTCAGTCTGCCTACTACTCCCCCCAAACACGACGAAGCCCCCGCGAGTCTAGGTTTGGACCACACTTCTGCCTATTACTACCATAGTACTAGGAGAACTTATGTTACCTCCTTTCTAACCTTAGCTTATATAGTAAGCTGCCTAAAATAGACCTTTGTAAGGTGTCTACTCGGAAAGCTATAGCTAGAGGATCTGTACCCCTCACGGAATTACTACTACGCGATTTTACCGCCCACCGCTCCTTCCTTCTAACTCGGAATATACCTAACTAACGAGATTCCGAAACTTTGACTTGATTGTATGCCGCAAAGGCCGAATGCCGCAAAGGCCGATTCTTGAATGAAAACTTAACTACGAATTGTAAGTGATTGACTTATCGAAAATGCTGAAAAACTTTAGCGATTATAAAGAGGGTGAACAGCCAAGAGTCACACCATGCTAGCGTAATAAGATCGACGCCCCCCTATAGGTCTACTCTTATACGATATACCTTAGCTAAAAACATAGGGTTTTAGCTAATAGAACGTGCAAATAGACTGCTTAGTAAGAAAAAACTGTCTAAAAATAGTATAAGAGCTATTAGAAAGGCCCCTCAGATAGTAGGTTTTAATATGATCTACGTGACATGGTGCACTCTTGGCTGTCCACCCCCTTTACTTCGTCCCGGGCGAAATAAATGTAGGTTTGCTACGGTGGCTAAGGTCAGCAACAGGGAAAAAACCCCTGAAAACCCTACATTTATTTCGCCTGGCACGAAGCAGGTAAAGACAAGCGTCCCATGTAAAACGTCTTAGAAACTATGATGGATCCTAAATGAGGGTACATAAGAACAATCTCTACCCAACCTTTTATCTCTTTCATACTAAATCAATTAAACCACCTTAGAATCTTCAGTACTCAAATATTCCCCTTCATTTATCTTCTACAAGTTCATTCCTACGGTCAAATACGACAAAATGAAATTCTTTACTCTCGCCATTACCCTTGCCCTTGCCTCTGTTAGTATGGCTCAAGAAGGTGCAAATTGCCAACAATTGTACGACACTTGCATTTCGGCCTGTTCCGATGCTGGGGTATGACTACTCCAGCCTTTCTTTTATCTTAACGACGCATACTACGCTATGTACTCCATTTACTAATTGTTGTGGTAGGGTTTAACGGGCTATATATTTTACGGACCAGGCAACGCTCAATGTTGCTGCCAGAGTAGCACACTTCCAGTGTGTAATGGAGCAAGAATCCAAAACTGTAACGCCGGACCGGGATAGGAGCACCCGGATCCCACCTTACATTCAGCAGGGGAAGTGAATCTGATTACGCAGGCCTGTGGGAGTGGGAAGGTGGAACTGGGTGTGTAGGAAGGGTTGTATGTACACGTCAACGAATTATGGACGTCTTCGGGACCAGGTCGCTCCATAGATAACGATTTGACACTCTACCAAAAGTCAGGATTTGCGGCAGCGGGGGTGTGGAGCTCAGTCTTGGGAGATGTAAATGTTTTAGAAATAAGCAGTTTGCAGACGTCCTTCAGTACTAGGTCGCGCAGCGGAGTAGAAATTCAACACTATACTCATCATTTTTCTACAAGGACTTTCGTCTATGCCTAGCGAGGGAATTTTCAGAACTCATCAGGAGTTCCTGCCCTTACACTTAATACTCTGGGAAAATACTAACTTCTTTACTCTTTAGTTTTCGGGTAGAGAGGAGGGGGAAGCTATATAATCGATTTGCTTACACATATACGGAAGTAAGGGTGGTAGTATTCTGTAGGAGAGAAATTCTTTTCAACTCTCTAGTCCTAATGTTGGAATAAAGACAATTTGCCACGTTTATTTGAATGAGTTATCAGCCCGTTTACTCAAGTATTAGGATCCTTGAGTTATCTTTGAACTCAGACAAAATGAATATAGCTTTACTCCAAGAAGGGGAAATGTTACATTATATATACGGCGCCCGTTACCTTATCTCAGCGTAGCTCAGAAGTTTTACTTGGTTTCATTTGGCGCTAGGGTGGAGTACATAATAACGGAGTCAAATTTGGGTCGAGAATAGGAGTTGTATTATAGGATATAAAGCTATCTACAGTATATGTGGATAAGTGGATAAAGGGGTGATCCAGAATGGCATGTGAGATACCCAGTATTCACTGGTGGTGGGCATGTAGAAGAACGACTCGGCAACCTTATTTTGTAGAAAGGATATACAACTTCTATTAAACGTCCACGTCGGTATCCAAATCCCTGTCTACGCCAGATCAGACATTTGATACTGGAAGGGGGCAGATCGCTCAACATGATTGGGGTAGATATTATAGCAGGGGCACCTTCAAAGGATGGAACATGATTTGAATTTAATACATAGCAAGTGTGTTGATTCAGGAACACCCAGACGCCTGTCGATACAAGCACAAATTCAAGGTGTGTAGAGGAGCTCATGCCCTGTGCAATTATGTAGTGCTAGTATGAGATAAGGTGGAGGTAAAATATAGGTAGATTAGCGAGCTCTTATAACAAACTGTAGACTGGTCTAAAAACCGAACAAAGATAGTAATCGAAGTCTATTTACAAATCAAATTCAAGATCAGATACAAGTCTACTCCCGGTCCTCTCTATCATCCCCATTCTAACAGACTGAACCCCCCAGGTCAACTGTAACCAATATGTTGCGCTGAATCCCTCTGCACAAGTTAGTCCATCATGTAAATGTGTAAGGTGGTTGAATGTCGATGGATGCGTAGCGAAAATGAGATCTTTGTTCAAGAAGAATGTTGATGAATTGCTGTGAAGAAGGCGAATAGAAATCTGTGGACATATATATCTTTCTTTTGACTTCAACACCGATGGAAAATCCTACGTGATGAACCCCTTTGCTGCCAGTGATGACGCACCTAAGAGGTCAACCCTAGAGCCACAGGCGCTGCATGTACTCTCAGTCTCTCATAACCTAAGCGAGTGGAACCTGAAGCACTGTTTGGGCTAGTGGACAGAAATCACCATTCTTTACCCTTAATTGATCTCACGCTAGCTGGTCTGACAATTACGAAGTAGGTTACCATGAAGGGTTTAACTTAAAAACATAGCCTTCTAAGCTTCAAAGTTTATCCGATACATGAGGCGGCATCTTTCAAGTTACCGAAGTAGGAAGTAGAGGTACGAACGTCTTTAGACCTACGGTACCAGGCGAAATAAACGCAAGCATCGGGGTCAAAAACTCCGAAAAGAATGCATTTAGTTCATTATTCGCCTGGGATGAAGCTGCAGGGGGGACCAAAGCTATCTCGCAATGTGACTGTACTGACCGGTTTGTACGTGTTAAGTTCAGATTAGTATAGTATACACCACTCGGTAGCGACGTGAGATATTACATAGATACTTCTAGAACTGGAAGTATGGGCTTTTGTAGGACATAGATATCCTTGAGTGTACACATTAAGCTAAATATTGTTCAGAGAGCTATCAGACAGAATATTAGATGACATAGTATAAGAATTAATAGTTTTTATATTTCTCCTAATAGTCAGTCTATCCTTTCACTGCGCGCTCGCTTAATCGTCATGAGTTAAGTGGGCCCTGGTGGTAGGTTGGAGGGGAGGGAAGGGGGGCTTAATAACCTCACCTTAAAAACTCGACCTTAAGGCCTAAGACGGTCGAAGACTAGAGGGAAAAGACTTGAATTCCGCAAGTGCCATTGAGGGGCCCCGAATCAAGGCTAAACCTCTTTAACATCTGCTTTTACTCATATTTTAGATACAAATTTACCTTGACAGACGCTCGAAAGGGAGTCGCAAGGGCAGTACTAGGGGGATTCGAGTATGGTTAAGGCCAAAAACCCTAGATTTACCACCTTGGGCCTTACTCTAAGGTCGAGTTTTGACGGCAATTACTTCTAGTTACTCACAGTACTCCTAGGACNGGGGGGGAGAGTATGAGAGTCGTCATCCGATTCGTTCTGGAGACTCGTGAGCCCTACCTGCCCAAGATGCCAAGTGCTACAAAGCCACGCTCTGGCCACTCTTACCAAAGTATGAGCCGATGCGCGTATAGAAAAAACTCGCTACAAGGATATAGTTCAGTGGTTCGGATGAAGACAAAAGGCATCACGCCCACGGGAAGGTGGCAATTTCGAAACGGCTGTGTCTGCAGGTCTAGATAGGGAAATCGACTACGATTGAATAGTACTCGTAAGGTTCATTTTCCTGTAGAGCTATGAAAAGAATCGGGCCGTTCTGGAAGTGCTTCTTGTTACTAGACTGGGAAGATTGAAGTACCCCATGTAATCTGCTAAATGTGGTCGCGCGAGACCGGTTCACTGCAAACTTCATGACCTCGTCTTCGTGTTATAAGAGTTTTGTAAGCTTCCTCATTGACTTGTGTCACTTTCTTATGAATTAAGGGGATCGACCCGTCAATGGCGGTTTTGTTCATCCATTTGCATGCATGAATACATCTTGTTCATCGAAAAACTTACGAGCCTGAAGTTGTACTGTACTGTCTGATTCTTGAAGAAATATTCCTTGGCGTAAAAGAGAATCAGACAACAATTAATGTCTCCAAAATACACACTCAAATTAAAAAGAGTCACCCTGAGTCCAGTTGAATAGCTTTCGGGGAGCACAACCTCTCTTAAATGAAGGAAGGTCACTAAGTGAGAGAAAGTTATGCAAGTAAAGGAGAACCCGGGGAGAGAGGAGTTCTTTAGATTTAAGTATACGATTTTGTCATTCTACCTATCTTCGTCAATCTTCTAGAAATTGTCTTTCGTATCCTGCCAAAACAAGTGTAAGCAGAATCTTTTCAATCAGTTTTTTTCCTCCTTTAATTCGGAAAGAATGTCGTTGGTAGCTTTCTCGCTTAAAACAATAGTTGGAATAACCGGGAAAGCGCCGGGGACCTTCGGGAACGCAGATCTGAGAATCAATCAGTATTATGTTTTTCCCGCGTTGTAGGAGGCTAATATGGGATCAATTTCCACTAGCAACCACAATACAGAAGCAAAGCACAGAGGGATATCATCAGTGCATTACTTACGCATCAACAACCCTCAATCCCTTAACACCACGAACACGAAATTTTGAGTCAAGAACCGACATCTTATCATTGTCCCCACCAATCGCGCAAGTACTGGTAGCGTGGTGACTGTAAACTTGTTTCTTTAAGAATGTAAGGGTCTCCGCATCAGAGCATTTATCACTGGTGCAGGGATGAATCTCAGTAAATGGCCCCAAGCCAGTCTTCGCATCTTGGACAATCTTCCTGCCAAATTTGATAGCTTCAAGCATGGCCTGGAGGTCTTTGTCGCTATTCTTCTCCCAGAACTTGAAGTTGATCTCAGGGGTATCTTGAGGGTTAGCCGAGCGAAGTTTGACGAACCCCCTTTGACTTCGAGGATTCATGTGAACAAATGTGCATTCGTATTGCTTGGGCCCAAAGTCATCAGGGAAACCAGGCCAGAACCCTTCAAATGAAAATTGCCCACACCACATCTGAATGTCCCGCCCACCGGTGGATTGAGAGGTCTTTAGGAAGTTGAAGAATATATTGGAGCCTCCTTGGAAGTCTCGAGCTGCTAATGAGGCAACGGAACCTTCGTAGTTGTCGTCAAGGTTTTGACCAACACCAGGTGAGTCGACTATAACTGGGATGTTGAATTTCTTTAGTTCCTCGGCAGGACCGATGCCACTCAGCATGAGGATTTGAGGACTGTTGAACGCGCCCCCGGCGATGATGACTTCTTTTGATGCAAATGCTTTGCCACGTTTCCCTTTTCTCTTACCGTCTACGTTGCGGGGGTCGCCTCCGTATATGAATTCCCCTCGCAGGTATTCCACACCGACAGCCTTGGGTGTTTTCCCAGTTTTGTCAAATATGACTTTTGAAACGAGAGAATTTAATTGTAGAGTCAGAGGATATTTTGCGGGATCGTTTACAGTTTCTTTGACGTAGTATCCAGGACTGGAGCGTTGGCCTTGTTTTGTTGCGTGAGACCAACTCCCAAATACCCCCAAGGTTTGATCTCGATCAGGGTCGTTTGCGTCGATATCTCTATCCATGAGCGCTTTGAGTTGGTTTGGGTCACCACCGGTCATATTTGCAGCTTTTTTGGCGAGTGATACTGCATCGGCATCCGTATCTGCCCATGTTGTATCTCCGAGTGAGATATCCAGCCAACCGTTAAATCCATGAGAGGTATCCGCAGAAGAAATATCAGCGTTGCGTTCCATTGCCTTGAAATGTGGTCGCATGTTTTGTGTGAGCCACCCTTTGTCACCAGTGATTTCCGCGATATAATTCCAGTCTGCGTCTCCTGGAAGACTGACAACAGCACCATTGTGCATTGCGCAACCACCAAGTGTTCCAGTGCGAGGATACCAGATTCCCAGCCTGGTTGCTCCTTTTGGTGGTTGGAGTCCAGTATAGAAACCGCCGTCTGGTTTTCGATAGACAATATGATTGTATCCCGAGTCGTTGTCCGTATGGTTCACAAAGAAATCCCATCTAGTCTTCTCGTCATTGGCGGCAATGTTGAAATTCATTAACTGAGAAACATTGACATTTTGCGTCTGATCGTCCCCAGCCTCAAGTAGCAGGACAGAATGACCGGCTCTTGCTAGATTGGCCGCAACAGGTCCACCGCCTGGCCCAGAGCCTACCACAATATACTCATAACTTTCATTGGCAGCGGCTGCCAAAGCGACAAGCCCTCCGAACACCAACCGAGATAACATTTTGACAACACTTTGATGTACGAAGAATATGGTGAGGAACAGCAGGAGGTTCAGACAAAAAAGGATTTAGATAGAAGTAATCTTTTCCGAATCAGCACTTTCCCGATCTCAACTACCATCGGCTGAATTTCATACCACGTTTGCTGTCATATCAGAGGCTAAAGTGAGGCTGAAGAACAATACCAGAATTGCATTCTACAAAATGTTTCGGGTAGCCCAACACAGAAACGAGGTGCAGAACCTGGAAAACTTCAACCCCGTCAACATATACTTCTATGATGGTTATGAAAATTTGTTACTGTGGGATCATTATGTCAGAAAATTGCAGTGTATTGATCCGTTTAGCCTATGCAAGTCAATTGAATGACCTACGAATCAGCGCGCCTGAATGGGTCAACGGCACTTGAAAACATGAATTGCTGGGATATGAGATAAGAAAGACCAAGACGGAATGAACCGACGAACCGAAGAGACCTAGGTACCAATAGCAGCGGTTGTGGCGTGTTTCTAAAAGATTAAAACAATGTCCGAAAGGGGGGGTGGCTTATCAGAACTTGCCCAGTAACTCTACCTCCCTTATTACCGTAACATCACCTGATGAGCCAAAAATCCTGACAGTCTCATGAACCCTTTCAAAATTTCTTACTGTCCATAACTCGTCTGTGTATACCCAATATCTGCGGATTGCGAGAGGGGTTTGTGATGAAGCAAGTGGTCATGTGACCAGCTTATGTCATACCAGCCACTATATAAGCCAGTTCTCCTTCAGAGTTCTGGTGAAATCAACCATCACCTTAATATATATTTTTGNTAATCAGGTTATGAGCCCGGGGGGTGCTCACTCAGGTAAGAGGCCCTCTGATATAACTGACATTTAATTATCAGATACGTGCGATCGGTGGTGCGATTATCGCCCGTTTGCACCAAAACACCCACACACAAATCAATCAATTATTTAATCAATTATTTCATCTTCAAATATCCTTCGACCGACTGCCACCGCTGCGCATTTGTACTTAATCAGTCGGATCAACCAATAGCAATTCGGCTTCAAGCACTTCAGCAGAAGGCATAGATAATCAATCCACTGCGCCCGTGACTCTAACGAGGGCACGGAAGTATTACAGGATCACATAAAGCATGGACAAACCGATACCCCCTTGACTCCAGAGAGAGCATGTGAGGACGTACGGAATTGATCCCTCTGCTATCACGTCGTACATTTTAAGCAAAAGCAGTAGCAACGAGAGCCTGGATTCGAGCCTTACGAGCCTACCGATACTACCTTGACTCTAGAGAGCTTGAGAGTATACTATTTAGTACCCCCGTGACTCCGTAGAGAGCACGAGAGAGCGTGCTACCTAGTACGCCCCTGACTCCACAAGGAGCAAGAGAACCAGCAACGATAGCCAGGATTCGAGCCTCACGAGCCTACCGAGCCATCAAGGCACCATGGCCACACGAGCCTCAAATACGAACCCACCCCCAAACCCACCCCCTGCCGAACCCACAAAGCACACGCGATACAAGCGGTGGAATGGTGGAATGGTGGAATGGTGGCATAAACTGTGGGAGTACTCTTGTACCGTGGCATGAGGCTGGCCAAAACGGCTTCATAGAGTGACCGAACCTCACAGAGGACGTAGGCACTACAATCACAAAAGATTGTTACGGGAGTTGACGAGGCTCTAGGATCCTTTGTACAAGCTGGAACGTCTGTGGGAGATATGTAGGAGCATGGCTTCATTTCCCTCGAGAAAATGTGGGAGTTTTGTAGAAGCGATAGCTTCATTATTTCCTCTTTGGGAACTGGCATAATAGCTACTGGTCTGTGTGGGAGTGATGAAGCANACATCACCTTGCTGTCTCAGTTTGGGGCGATCATTCTTTCTTGATTAAATCCAAGCAAACAAATATCTCCTAGAGCCTATCCAGCCAGACTGACCTCCATTTCTGAAAAAGTCTTCATCTCTTGATGCATGTTCTTGAGTGAATTCCACATACTCCTTCAATCTTTCACCGAGTTTTTCTTGTCCGTCCATCTTCGTCTTGATTAACATCAATGATTTTCCATGACGAATCTTTGTATATCAACAATCACATATTTGGTGATACCAGTCATAGGGAGGTAGGCTGGAATGTAGCTTGGGTCTTGAGATGTGGGATGGCCGGGGCAGATGCATGCTAGTATTACTGAACCACCGTATCGAGCTCGATTGTAAATTCCTTCGGTAACTCTTTGGCATTGTGGTCGCCTCGAGGGGGTAAATGAAGCGGCGGTCGTGGAACCTGCCTCTTCTTTTTTCACTATCCCCTCAACCAATTCTTTGGCATTATCACCAACAACAAGCGGGGCACTAAATAATACCTTTGTACCTTTGTGGTCTTTTATGTCGGAGACTTTTGAGCCCGTCCAAATACGAAACCTTCATGTTTCAAACCAGGATTTGCATTCGATAGAGGACGACAGCTTAGCAGAAAAGGCTAGTTGTTCCCTACGCAGGAGCAAGGAGTCCTAGCAGCTCGGAAGTTTGAGGTTATATCTCGTATATCTGTTGTCGGCATTCTGGTCTTCGTGGTTGTGATTTGACTTAAAGCTCAACGTCGGACACTACAAATGTTACTGGTTCGTATTACAGTCGGAGCAGAGGAATTTATAATCAAAACTCCAGGCTCTTTTGTCCGCATTCCACAATTGAAAGTCTCTACAGGTGTCGAATTCCAACCTCTTGTGAATGATTCTGTGGAACATTTCCCAAGTTGCGTTGGTTTCCCTGTAGTTTTCCGAGCTTTTGAAAAGATTGACTACGTCAGCTTCCGTGGAATTCGAATTATGATATTCGATCGGCAGCAAGCTTGACGGGATTGAAACAAAGCCAACAGGAGATGTTTATGGACCTTAGTGTTCCTTCTGAGGTAGCAGTTGAAGTGACGGAGGTGCATCTTCCTCACGGACCAACATGCCGTTAATATTGGACTGTTCATTTTCTAGAACACCTACTACATTTCATCTGTCACCGAGTGAAAAGATCGCCGTTCAAGTCGCATGTGACTCAGTCCTCGGTAACTGGCAATATGCTGGTTCTTTGTCCCGCTGAGATATATTGCAACCTCCGATCGCGTTCGTAGGCAAGAAATGGCTAGGGTTTGTTATCTTCGACGGTCAAGGGGTTTCTCCAGGTAGTAGATCTTGAGTTGTGATCAACATAATATGTTCTTCCAAGTTGATCTTCTCTTCGCTCCCAAAGCTCTGGTAGTAGTAGTAGTAGTAGTAGTAGTAGTAGTAGTATTTTTACGCCGGACGGATCACCAGCGAAAGCCGGGTCTCCTATGACCTCCTAAAGAGTATAAGGGCGTACTAAGCTACGGATTTATATATAAAAGGTGTACCCCCTTACGACTACCAGAGAAAGTATTTTATATATATACTATAGCCCTAATAACCTATTAAGTATAACCCTTCCACTCCATTTAAGATAGGTACTAGCAGTGTTTGGTATCTCCCGTCCTTTCCTATCCTGACCTATAGGAGTGGAGTAGGAGAGCCAGGCCTTTGGCCTAGCAAAGGAAAGGAGAGCGAATTATATGACTGGATAGGAACGGAGAAGGAAAGGCTAGGTTCAGGAGAGAGGAACGGAAAGGAGAGGCTGAAATAAGGTTAAATTAAGGCCTAAGTTTTTTATAGTCTTTTTACTACGTAAGTGACAGCCTTTTTACTATACAAGTAACAGCCTTTTTACTACGTAAGCCAGTCTTTTTACTACGCAAGTGACAGTCTTTTTACTACGTAAGTAACAGCCTTTTTACTACGCAAGTAAAAGTCTTTTTACTATGGTACGAAGGCCCGTGGGAGCGCTAGGGAGGGTTCGCCAGGGAGGGTTCGCTAGGGAGGGTTTGCTAGTAGTCTTTTTACTACGTAGGTGACAGTCTTTTTACTACGCAAGTGACAGCCTTTTTGCTACGCAAGTAACAGTCTTTTTACTACGGTACGAA
>LT855410.1:425549-439220 GCA_900184765.1 Hymenoscyphus fraxineus
ACTACGAAAGTGACAGTCTTTTTTCGGTACGAAGGCACGTGAAAGGGTGGGTCCTAGGAATATATAGATACCTATAGTACGAAGGTACGTGGGAGCTAAGGAGGCTAGGGGGATTACTTTGTACTTAATTTCCACTAATGTACTATATTTTAAACCGGGCTATTTAGACCTACTAAAAGACTACTCCCGTCCTTTCCTATCCGTTACCCTAGAGAGGATAAGGAGTGTTAATTAGTCCGGAAAGGAATAGATAGGAGAGCCGAAAATCTGTATTAGATAGGCCTTGGAAAGAAGTATAGATAGGAAAGGACGGGAGTAGAAGGGACGGGAGATACTAAATACTAGGTACTAGTATATCTTATAGGGTCCCCTACCGAGGTTTATTAGTCTTAACATTTAAGAGAAGAAGGCGTTATAGCTAGTTTTTCTAAGGCTACGCGATAGTACTAGGTTTAGGGTTCGTAGGACTATAATAAAGGAGATGTTTTTATTTTAAAAGTAGTGTTTAGTATCTCTCGTTCGTTCTACTCCCGTCCTTTTCTATTTATACTTCTTTCTAAGGCCTATCTATTATATTTAGAAAGCTCTTCTATCTATTCCTTTCTAGACTAATTAATACTCCTTATCCTCGCTAGGGTACCGGATAGGAAAGGACGGGAGTAGTTCTAAGGCTAGGTATTATAGGTTTTAGTAGATCTAAAGGGCCCGGTCTAAAATATAGTAGAAATTACTCGAAGTAGATCCCCTCCTTAGCTAATACGTACTATAGTACTACTTACGAGCCTACCTTAGGGCTAGCGCTTCTATATACCTTTATACCGAAGTAAAAAGACTAGTATACGTAGTAAAAAGGCTATTACTTATATAGTAAAAGACTACTTAGCGAACCCTCCCTAGCGCTCTTACGTACCTTTATACCGTAGTAAAAAGACTATTACTTACGTAGTAAAAAGGCTATTACTTACGTAGTAAAAGACTACTTAGTAAACCTTCCCTAGTACTCTTATATACCTTTATACTATAGTAAAAAGACTATTACTTACGTAGTAAAAAGGCTATTACTTACGTAGTAAAAAGACTAGCTTACGTAGTAAAAAAACTACTTACGAACCCTTCCTATTACTTTTATAAGCCTTTGTAATATTACTTATTTCAGCCTTATTTTTAGTCTTATTTTAGCCTCTCCTTTCTATTCCTCTCCCGAATATAGTCTCTTCTTCTCTACTTCTATCTAGTTATATAATTCGCTCTTCTTTCCTTTACTAGGCTAAAGGTCTAGCTTTCCTACTCTACTCCTATAGGTTAGAATAGAAAAGAACGGGAGATACTAAATACTATTTAAAAGGAAAGTTATATATAAAGCTCTAACGCTTATAAGAGAGAAAAGAGAGAAAGAGAGAAGAAAGATATTAGTATAAGACTTTACCTAGGTAGCTATAATTACCTAGGTAGGTATCTAAGAACTCTATTAAGGGTAGATTTTAGAGTAGAACTCTATTACCTTTAAGAATTTAGCGAACTTCTTAAGTACTATTATTAGACGCGAGAGATATTCGAGTCCCTTCGACTTAGTAAGGGGGGGGGGGTTTAGGTTAAGAGACTAGTTTATAAACTTCCTTTTAACCTTCCGGTAGTAGACTATATAGTCTACGGTCTTATTATACCTATATAAGTAGTAGAGGTTAACGTTATACTTAAATCGCTAGTAGTACTAGGTAAAGTCCCTATAAAAGAATTAGATTAATAGTATATAGTAGAGGGTATTATATAGAAGGTTAAGATATAAGAGAGGCTTAACTATATATACTATATTAAATTTTCTATACTATTAGAAGAGCTTAGGTAAGTAATAGTTCTACTAATCCTCTTAAGCCTTTTACTATAGCTTCCTATAAATAGAGTAGATTCTACTAATAGTTAATAACCTAGCTTTACTAGTATTCTAAGGTTTTCGTATACCCTTATCCGCTAGTTTATTAGCTACTTCGTTACCCTTAATCCCTATATACCCTAGTAACTACTATACTTAGACGTTATACTATACTATTATAGCTTAGAGGTTAAGGAAGGCCTATTAGAATATAAGAGAAGTATTACCTTATATATATTATATTACTAAAGTACTATTAATATAAAGGGTAATCTTCTAAGAAAAGACCTCTAAGGGTATAGTTTTAACTACTCTCTTAAGGCTCTATTATACTTCGATTACCTTAGTATCGAAGATATATAATATAGTATTAATAGTACTATAGCCCTTTATAAGCTAGTAGCTATTTTAGTAGATAGTATATTTATATCTAACGCGTTTAATACTATTCTTATATTATTCGGAGCTATTAGAGAAGATAGTAATCTCTTTACTATCTAGGCTAAACTACTATTCCTTAAAGGTTTTAGCCGCTTCCCTTTTAGAAATACCTAGTATTAGGTCTATTCTATAGTCCGGGCTATAGTATAGTACTATAAGTACAGGGTAGGATATAAATAGAAAGGTCTTCTCTAGCTATTATACCTTAGATAAGTCCCTTTATATAGTACCTATCCCTCTTCCCTAAGTAATAACCTATACTTTAATTCTACTAACTAGTAGGTATTTTATATTAACTATCTAGAGCCTTATTATAAAGTAGAGCTTTATCTCTTCGAGGGCTACTATTAATAAGGGTAGCCTTATATTATAAAAGAGTAATACTATTAAAATAGTTCTCTAGATAAATAGAACTCTTCTTACTATAAGTATTATTATTTTATTAATAAGATTTATATACTACCTATTATAGGCGCTAATAAACGTATACTACTTAATACTCTATCCCCTCGGGTATTTAAGTATCTTAGTTCTACTACTATACTAAGCCTTTATACTATATAGGATTAAGAGAAGTATATAGGTAATTATAGCTTTATATAAGGCTAAAGGTAAAGGGCTATCTTTAGTTTTACTAAGACTTCTAATATAGTAGGTAACCTTATAAGCTTTACTAGCTTTCTTTATAAGGTACCTTTTCTATAAGACTTTCCTATTAAACTAGATACTAAGCTACCTTAGTATAAGTAGCTCTCCTAGTTTCTCGGTAGTAGTAATAGGGTATATTATTAGGTAATTATTAACTACGTATAATAAGGATAGTCTATAGTACTTATAGATTAAATAGATTATCTCTAGCTTCTCTAGGGCGAAAGCTATACGATTATTAGTCCTTTAGTTAAGGATACTTTAAACGTTATTAGCTAGGTAGAAGATTTTCTTATCTAGGGAGCTACTTACTCTATAAAGATAGATATTATCTATATATTTAAAGTATAGGACCTTATTCTAGGATAAGAGTTTAGTAAGATATAGTATATAAAGAACTAGTAATAGTAGCGATCCTTAGAGAGTTCTATAGTTTATAAGGTACTATAATATAGTAGTTTTTTTAAGGCGAATATAGACTTACTAGTATAATAAGAACTAGTTAATAAGACGTAGAAGATTAAGGGAGAAGCCTTACTCTACTATTCTCTTAAGGAGACGCCTTTTAAAGAGGGTATTAAAGGCTTCTTAGACGTTTATAGTAACTATTATTACCTATTTTCCTAAGGCTAAGGCTATTTCTAGATTATAAGTAAAAGATATAATAAGGTTTATTATTAATTACTTAAGTAAGGCCCCTTTATACTATAGGCTAAGTAGATTATAAATAAGGGCTATCTAGGTAATATACCTAGTAATAGTTCTTTCTAGTCTTTTTAAGATATAGAAGAGTAGAGTAATCGGTTACTAGGAACGTACTAAGACTCTATCTCTTTTCTTCTCTACTTTTAGTAGTATAGCTACTTTAGCTTTCTTCTAGGCTATTAGAAAGTAGCTAAGTTCTAGGTATTTATTAAATAGTTATTATAGGAAGAGCTTAATAGTCTTCTAGTAAGCTTTTAATAGCTATACTATTACCTTGTTCGTACCTAGAGAGGTACTAGATATACCTATAGTATTATACTTTATCTTTTCTATACTAATCTAATAATCTAGTTAAAAATCCTAGAGTCGCGATAGGATTTAATCCTTATACCTCGGATTCTAAAAGAGACTCTAGAATCCTTCGTATAGGCTAGAACTTAATAGAGGGAATACCTACTACATTAGGTAAAGCGTACGAATACCTACTATATTCGGAAGAAAAGGTAGGTTAAGGTAGGTACGATAAGTTAGTTATAGGAATACTAAAACTTAAAAGCCTTTTAGTTACGCGAAGGCGGCTTATAGTAGTACTTCTACTAGTTAGAAAGACGTATAAATAAGACGTGTTTATAGGGATAATTAAGTACTATTATATTCTCGAAGTATATATTGTTCTAATATATACGTATACCGCTACGTAGATATAAAGAGCCGTATATATATAGGTAAAGCTTAAGTATATATACGGCTCTCGATACTAGCTCCTTATATATACGAAGTAAATACGAGTTCTAGCCTATATAATAGCTTTAAGAGTCTCTTCTAAGACTCTTATACTAAGATTACTAATCTAAGTATTCTACTTAAGGTTAGCTTCTCTCTCCTAGTATTCTTTACTAAGAGGGTTATAGTCTAGGTTATCTACCGAGCTAAAGTAACCTAGTACCTTTATTCTAAAGGCCTCTACTTTCTCTAGTATATCTTCGATAGTAACCCCGTTAATAATAAGGGAACTAGCCTTAAGATTCGAGGTAAGCTTATACTAGCTTATAACCTTATATAGTAACTAGTTATCTTAAACCCTATTAATAATCTTCTTCTAGTATTCCTTTCTTACTACCCGAATAGTAGTAAGGAACTCTCTAGTCTTATTAGCTATCTTACTAAGAGGTATATCCCTTCTAGCCGAGAGGTATCTTATATAGGCGTCTTTATACTCCTTAGTCTACTATAGTACTAGGTAGCCCTAGCCTATATTAGGGGTATCTACCTCCTTAATAGTCTTATTAAAGATCTTTATAAGGTTAGTTATAAATTAGTTAATTATAGCTACGTTTAGTAGGGACTATAGGATTAATAAGAGTTTATTTAATATAATACTTATAAATTACTCGAGTTTATACTCTAGGACTTTATACTAGAGCTACTCTAGAAGGACTTAACTACGCTCTAGAATAGTAGTAATCTAGGTCTTATAGTCTAATCTACTATAGAGATTATCTCTAATAAAAGACGTTATAAATAGAATATTAGAGAAAGTTAGATTAAGAATATAGCTATATCTCTAGGTCGGGTCCCTTAGGATTCTAATAAAGTCTATCCCGCTATTTATAGACTAGTAGGCGAGTTCTAAGGCTCGGTAGATTAAAGTAATACTAGGCTCCTATATATTATACTAAGTATTAAAATCCCTACCTATAATTAAGTTTAGTAGAAGGTTAAGATTAGATATATAGTCTATAACTTCTATAGAGTATAGGGGGTAGTAGGCGTTAAGGATTATATATCTATTAACCTTAACCTATATTATATCCCTCTCGATAGACTATCTTTAGTTTATACGTAGTCTAACTCCTTTCTATATATAAATAAGAACCCTCGGGCGCTCTACCTCCCTTATAGCTAGGTTAAAGCTAGGCTACCTATTTACTAGTATAAAGATATCGTAGCCGAGGTACTACTAAGTTTTTAAGCCTAGGTAGGTCAAAGGTTCTTATAGGTAGATTATATCTATCCTTTCTTTTATAGTAATATTAAGTATCGCTATATAGTATTCCTACCTTTTTATAATATTAGCCTAGAGAATATAGATATCTCGGGATCTAGGCTTTCGTATACAGCTAGCGCCGCGGGGCTAGATAGTTTAACTTATTAATAGGTAGGGGCTAGGTTAATATCTATTCTATTATAGCTACTTAGGGTCTCCTCTGGTAGCCCGAATACTACGGTAAAGATGGCCGCCTCATTAAGGTTTTTCCTCGCCATGTCCCGTCGGGGGCGCTAGGAGGGAGGGGGTAAAAAAGCTCTGGTAGTCGTCGTCCCGAGGGATCTTCAAGATAGTCGTACTTGGCATTGTCACTCCCAGAGCTAGGTGTTGGCGCATTTTCGGGAAGATCAGTTCTGGTTGGTCTTGCGGTCCGTGTGAAGTTGTTACTCAGGTTCAAAATAAGTTTTCCGTGAGGAGGCCTGATATTGTTTTCTGTTAACTTTATATCGCGGGTTATTGTTTCATCTGAATATGTCAGCGCAGTAACTTGGTTATTCGATTGTGAATGCTGTCTGACCAATTTCAGGCTCCGAGAGATTTATCACATCACCTACGCGTATATCCACACGACCGAGATGCCCCTGATCTTTCTTTTTGGATTTCTTCTGGTCAAACACTTCGAAAATCAGGAGACTATTCTCTGTTACGTTGCTAAGAAATGGTTAGTGTGAGTTTTGACTTTATACTTGGTGTGGGAATTTACACGTCGAAATATTTGTTCCAATAAGGATTCAAAGTCCTTTTGATTACACCTGTAGTGTAGGTTTTTTCTACGTCTTTTGTGTCAATGCTCAGTTGAACAAAAGGATCTGGATAAGCTATGCTTATATTAGCAGTATAGAGAGCGTAACTCATGTAATTTTTACTTACAGAAAACATCTCGCTTGGAAAGGGCATTAGCAGCAATAACTATGTGTCGATCAGCATAAAAATGCGTGTTAGTGACGTTCAACATACCTGTTACTCGCAAAAGCTTCTGGGTTCCACCCAACAAAGCGCCTCCATCAAGGGTTCCGATGTCTGATAATGCTTCGTCGGGTTGCAAAATTCGCGAAATTTCATCGTAACCATGCTGGAGTGCCAAATCTGCTGCTGTAAAGCCATCAAATGTTTTCTGGCTAATTGATAGCAGAGTTTTCTGGATAATCAATTTGACCACATCCAGGTGTCCATTTGAGGCTGCCCAATGGAGGGGCCCCCAGCCTTTTCTATCAACCGGAATATCTTCTGATAAAATTTCACGAGTCTGATCTATGATAAGTTCCACAATGTCCAAATGCCCTCCTGCAGCTGCTGCAGACAAAACTAAAACACGGAAAGCATTAGTGTCATGAACAAGGTCATTGAGGAGTGAGTATAAAGTGTTTACCATTTCCCCAAGTAGTCCCTTCCAAAGCCAGAATACTCTGGGGGGCAAGCTCAGAACTATCGAAGTGGCTGAAAACTTCATCCAACGATCCCTCAAAAGCTGCGACGTGTATCCTTGGGTTGACTTCATCCTCGTAGTCAGGTCGAACGAGCGACCGCTCAGAAGAATTATCGGAGCCATGACCGGGTGCTGCTCTACTTGAGCCAGCGTCCCCATCCTCCTTGTAACCCCTTGGAATTGCGAATAGTGCCAGCTGTTCCATATGTCTTCCAACATGATGGCGAAACTGCTGAGGAGTGACAACAATTGTTTCGTTCGTAGACATGTGTTCGTTCAACTCTCTTAATTTGTTCTCCCATTCATCGCAAAATGGACAGGCATCTGGTGAGATCTTTTCCACTGGTTTTTGGCAAACTTTAACCAAAGCCGGTAACTGGGCCTCTGTGAATTCATCTTCGTGAGATGTCAGAGCATGCTTTTCAAATTTATCTCTGCTTGGATAGGAATCATGACTGCAAAAACAACATTTCCACTCAACCCAATGATTTTGAAGTTCATGAGTAAACCAAGTATGACGGTCAGGAAATAGTTTCATGTCACAGTCCTCTGAGGTACACACATATGGTTTGAGGTCTCTCATGACGTGTTTCCTAGAGAAGTTATTATTGGCCATAGGGATTGGAATGATCGTCTACCTCCACGAGCGTTGATTATTTATCTTTTGAATTGTCCAACAATATGGGCACTCAAAAGATTCAGCAGTTCCGGCAACTTCTTCCAGACGAATAATGGACAGTCTGTTATCGCTTTCATCTTCTCCAATAGAAGTTGCATAAGATGTTTGTGATCGATTGTCGTTCTCAGCTTCTTCTTCCACGTCACCGAGTCTCATTGCACTTTCCAACTTTGTAGCAATTACCGTGCTAGCTGTAGTCGGAGCCAGTGTACTTGTCGGCCTCGATATCACGGTCTGGGCGTCATCATGAGAAGTTGAGTTTTGCTTTTGAACAGTCAGAGAAGTAGATCCGATTATTGGTTCTGGCGTGATTTCAATGACATCTCGTAAGCCAGGTGCTCTGGAGAGCGTTTCGCGATGCTCCCGACAGTAATACAGGTACTGTCGTTTCTGCGTAATGGCCTTTCCGAGACGTTTCCCTAGCCATTCTCTATCACTGCCACAAAGACGGGGGAATTTGTTTCCTACATGATCAATGTCAAAATGATCATCAAATGGTGCTTTAGATGCTGCTGCCAACGCTTTGGCATAACGGTCTCGGGAACTGCTATTTCTGATGAGAATTGACAGCTTGAAAAGGCTCGCGATGGTTTCGGATATGGACTGGAAAAGTTCCTGGATCTCCGAAGTTGGTTGAGAAGCCGATCCATAATCTTCATCAAGTAACTCATGATCTAGTGGTACGGGAGAACCAATTCTATTTTCCCTCTTCCCTAAAGCAATTGCAATAACTGAGTGCAATCAGCAATGGAACAATTAAAAAGCGAGTTCAACAATAGAGAAGCATTTATTGAATAATAAATAGGTTTCATACCATCCTGTAATACTTCTTCTAAATCCTCCAAGACTGAAATGACTTGACCTGAAACTTTGGGGACCTCGCGCAATCGGTAGTCCAGGGAGCTAGCGGATGGAATTGTCTGCAGCGCTCCTATATTGCCAGCCCAAATCTTGAATTGTGCATAACTATCACAAACTTGCGAATAACTTATATCGTATGTAAACTGGCGTTCTTCATCCTCGAAAAGCGCACAGAGCTCGTCGAAATGCCGCACGCAAGCTTTGCTCTGCGAAGCCACGGCAGACGACATATCGGGGTAAATAAAATCAGTGGAGTAAGTAGGAAGGTAGTCTAAAAGGCGTTGCAGAAATGATTGCAATTACTGAGAAAATGCTGGCTATGCATAACTAATACAGATCCGGCCTAGTTGCGGCTGCAGAAGTATGGTTGTGATACAGTGGCCCCCAAACCGCCCCCAAATTAGCGGGTCATGAACGATACGGTAGGGTATTTGGAGTGCTTCGGACGAGAGTCGCAAAACAAACCTTCAATTAAGACCGTAGAGCTTGTATAGATCTCTTCGCAGCTTTTTCAAAATCAAACAACAACGGCCATGAGCGGCGTCGAGGTAGCTGGTATCATTCTGGCTGCATTTCCACTTACCATAAGCGCTCTGGAACATTACCGGGACACGGCCGAGACCTTGGGAATCTTTTGGAAAATCCGACGAGAGTACAAAACATGGACTCACGGTCTCAACATCGGCAAATTGGCCTTTGAGCGAAATCTTGAGGAGCTACTCTTACCATTGATTGCAGATGAGGATGAATTGCAACAGCTCATCGCTGAGCCCGATGGCCAAGCATGGAAGAACCCTGAATTGGAGAAGCGCTTGAGACAAAGGCTGCCAAAGTCCTATGAGTTATATCTTGAAAGCATCGACCGCATACAGGATGTGATGGCAGATCTGAAGCACGAGCTCGGTATGGATAAAACTGGCTTCCAGAGCAAGGTTGCCGAAGAAGATGTTTGTTTGCCTTCTTTTTTGTGTTTCTCAATCTGAACTTCTCAAACTAGCACACTGTGCTTTTGTATGATCACCTAGCTTTTGTTCTAACTTCGTTGATTGTGGTAGCAGATTAGTGTTCCCCATAGATCAAACAAAACCATGATCGATGCCATTGTGGGCAAAGCGAACCTCGAATTCCAAACACAGCGGATAAAAATGAGCTTCAATCAATCGAAAAGAGATAAATTATTTGAAGATCTGACGGATTATAACAATGAATTACGCACTCTTTTGGATACAAGTGATAGGATCGCTGCATTACGACGAAGTCGTGATGTTGGAAAGAAATCCGCTGTCAGTAAAGGACTGTGGCAATTTTGGCGTCACGCAGACAGACTTTATAACCTTTTGACGAAATCTTGGGCATGTGATTGCAAATTTCTCCACCAAGCCAATCTTTTGTTGCAACATCGGACAACATCAAATGCAGATTTCAGAGTTCTGTTTGTCTACGCTCAACAAAACCTCAAGCCCAAACCCTGGTCTTGGACATGCCAGGAAACGAATATAAAACTACTCGAGGACGAATTGGTGCCAAAGAGGTCTACTGTGAGCTTTACCGCTGGAACCAGCTCTGATGATCATGAGTCTCGCCCATCCAAGACGCCACCTCCTGCTTCCAAATTCCCCCTTCCGAAGAAGTCATCCTTTAGAAAGTCCATAATGGGAAAGTTCAAGAAGGAAAAGACTGGCCCTTCCAGTGATCTGAGGTCCGTAGTATTTATATTTCTGTAATACCCAACTGACATGTAGCAGCAAACCCCTCCCTCCGCAGCTCAAATCCATACCGCCAATCTCCCCTGTACCAAACATCATTATGACACCGGCCTCTTTTGAAGACTCAAAACGATCATCGCTTTCAGTCGGAATTGATATGATAGAGATCAACAATCTCTGCGACACCATAGCAACATATCGGACAGATTCGAAACAATGTTGCCGCTTAAAAGGGGAAGGGGGAAGTTTTGCTCTCCAGCCCCTTGGCGAAACTGATATTGGTGATACCATCTCACTCGAGGAGATCCTAAGGAAAGAGTCTAAGATAAGTTTGATAAGGCGCCAAAGATATAATATTGCTCTAACACTGGCGTCTTCACATCTCCAACTTTCCTCCACATCATGGATAAGTTCTCAATGGAGAAAAAGTGACATCTTGTTCATCCGAAGAAGCTCAAATCCAGATGAGATATATATCGACAAGCCATACGTGACACGCAGCTTTATGCCCACTCCCCTGGATACCGACAATCCCCAAGATCACAGCCTCTCAAATCTTGGTATTATGTTACTCGAATTATGTTTTGGGACCGCGTTGGAAGATCACCAACTGCGGAAGAAATATCCCTCTAGCTCAACGCCTAATCCGTTCTCGGATAAGGCCGCGGCGTTAGAATGGTCCCATCGTGCCGTTGAAGAAGCTGGACCAGAGTTTGCGGATGCTATCTTATGGTGTCTTCATAATATGCCGGGGAGTGGAGAATCGGACACAAAATTGGAGAAACGTCGGGAGGAGCTATTTGTGAAAGTTGTGGAGCCTTTGAAGTATTGTTGCGACCAGTTCATTACCACTAGAAGATGAGGGTCGGACTGAATATTTGTACTACCCTTTCTGGGTGGATCGAATCCATCGAGAGAACATAATACTTTCTTGCCGCACAGGGAGGGCTACCTGTAAGACTGCACTCTTACTCCAGAAACTGCAGGAGAATTGCCACTATCCTCTAAAAGAATCTAGAAGATCGAAAGTATTAATATAATTCCTCTATGCCTTGCCAAGCAATACACAACCTACAAGGGAGGGGACCAAATACACTAGAGTGGTTATGTGACCAAGCCTTGCTACAAATAAAGTGACGTGTTCAAAGTTTGACTATCAGGTACTCAAATGCGTAATTTTGTTGTTTATTCGCTAATTAAACCGCAAGGCAGATTTGAAACTAACATCTGGTGATCTCCATTGCGAGTATCTCTCTATTATGTATCTTATCCCGCAATTCACCACTACACCCTATCACTCAACGCCTACAGACGCCAGCTATTCTTTGAATCAACCACCAGTACAAATATCACATATGACCTCAATGCCCTATTACAACAGTCAGCCTTTCGATTTTCTGCGATATTTGAAGAAACACTCACAAGATCCTTGCCTGGTTGACAATCAGCGGGAAGTCTGAAAGCTCTTTGGAGAGCCCAAGACATTGTCGTAGGCGAGTAATCAAACACAATTGGAGCATTCGGTACCTCGCTACGATAGAGATTGATGAGATCTGCCATTGATATTAGCAGAATTCCCAATAATTCACATAGGACACGATTTTGCATAGCTCACCGGTGAATTGAATCGTAGTGTCCTCGCGAGGTGCTCCTCTGATTCCGAAGCCAACGCCTGTTGCTTGCCATTGTGTACCATTTATCTTATTTTTAAGAACGCCCAAGTCCTGTTCTGGTCCCATAAGAACGACTTGGTAAGGTTGGGTTAGCATTTGAGGATTCTTCTGTTGAGATATATTCTTTTACCTTTGAGATTGTATCCCAGCTTTGTGATGTTTGCGGCATCAGCTCGGAGGGCTGCATCAACCACCTTTGGATCAAAGCCAAGTTGAGTGACTATTGGATGGAAAGGGGGAATTCCTCTATATCTAAAGTCAGCTCTTTTCAACTGCAATAATTGACAAGAAACTCACGTTGCGATAACGTTTAACTCTCCGCACCCAGCTTCCATTGGTGGCGGTGCAGCTCTTTCGATAGCTGCTGACATGACACATACAACAGAGCCGAGAAGGAGAAGAAGCTTGAAGAGAACCATGGTGGTGAAGAAGGCCTTTGCGAAAAGATGCTTTTATTCAGTCTTTGCAAGGGGGAAAAAGGAAGTAGTGTTTATGGTGTAGAATGGAGATCCAGCAGTAGAAGTAGGACTGTCATATAAGTATTGATCTTTAATATTCACTTTGGAGATATGATTATGGCCTGTTCAAGAATACATAGGCCTGGGGAATGACGCATTCACTTACCTTTTGGAAATTTGATTGCATAAACAGCATAGCATGGAAGATAGAGATGGTATACCACTTTTACCACCTATCGGACTTTTACCATAATACAAGGTATTTGAGGCTTAGAAAGATCCGTCGTCACGGTTGTAGTTAAACTTTCTTAAAGGTAGGCTGTTCCTTCTTTGAAAAACATTAAGCTTTCCTCTGTTTAAGCACCCAAAAGTTTAATGTTCATTCACGAGTAGAAGCTGTTTTCACAGTATTCCTAGTTGCCCAACTCCGATAGGAGAGAAGGTACGAGTAAAGAAATCGCAGACCTCTCGTATTCTGAGATACTAAGGTGCTTGCTGAGACATCTTATATTTTGAGGATGAGTGAAGCGAAGCCACAAACCTAGGTTCGGCTGTATAAATCTTACAAAGTAGAACAACCCTGCGGAGCTACACCGAGTATGTCTCATTCAACAGATCTCAGCCTTTACTGAATAGTCCATATAAAAGACCACGATCAGGACAGTACGATGCTCGATGTCGAATCCTATGACGCAGAACTCTTCTAGTAAGTACATGAATTGACTTCGAAGAACTTAAACCTGGATTCCTACTGGTAAATATCTACCAGTACTCGGATAATGGGTGCTCCTAGCCACTATGAAACCTCCGAAAGCGCCGCAAAACTTTCGACTGACGTAAGTTGGCAACAATTGTTGTTGAACATGACTACGAGTAGATTGTTCTGGATACTCGGGTAGAGCCTACTCAACTTCCCCTGGGAATGCCTCAAAGTGGAATAAAATTATCTCGGGTATTTTATAAAGATAGTATATCTCGTTTTCTCGCCTTATAAGAATCTAATAAGCCTACTCGAAAGAGAACAAAGGGATAGATTAATTTACAGCCAGCGTGAGAAATGATTAGAATAGATTAACTAATAGCCTCTTAATCTTAGTTATTCTAATCAACTAGACCTCCTAATCTTAATTAATCACTTGATTAATTATATAATCTAA
>LT855410.1:455101-466204 GCA_900184765.1 Hymenoscyphus fraxineus
ACATATAATAATAACTTAGCTCTATATACTACCTATAAACTAATAAAGGCCTAGAGAGATTAAACTAAGAAGTATAAGCTTATCTCTAGAACTTTATTAACTAAGAGTAATCTAACTAGAAACGTTAGCTTCTTACTACTTAACTAGTACTTAATAGGCGTTACTAAGCGGGCCTTAGAATAAGTCCCTTTTTTATAATATATAGCTTTAACCTTCTTTCTCTAATCTTACTTAAAATAGATACTAGTATAACTTTAAATCTCTTAGCGTTTAAGAAAGTAAAGGTATTTATAGATAAGATTAAAGGGATTATAATACTATACTAATCGAATATAGTAGAATCTATCTAAAAGTAGAAGGATAATACTAATAAGAGAAGAGCCCCTACTCTAGTCTATAGAATAGGTAATAAGGTATAGCTAGACCTATATAACTACTATATAAATAGGCTAAAGAGAAGTCTAGACTATAAGTACGTAAAATATATAGTAGAAGAAGTATTATTACTATTATCTATTTACCTATTAGGGATTCCTAGTAATATCTACCCTATATTCTATACTAATCTCCTTTGTCGAGTAAGCTAGGACCCCCTACTAGGGTAGGAGACTAATAATAAATAACCTATATTTAAACTTTTCTAGATATATAAAGAATAGTAAGTAGAAAAGATACTATATACTTAAAATAAAGCTAAGGGAAAGAAAAAAATTAAACAAGTACTAGTAAAGTAGGTAGGTTACTATAAGCTAATATAAAAGCCCTTAGAAAATCTAGTAGATACTATTACTTTAAATAACTTTAAAGCTAAGTATAATAGTTTAAAAGCTAGATAGGAAAAGAAAAAGAAAAACTAAAAGAGAAGGACGCCTATAGAGACTAACGAAAGTTAGGTAGAGTATAAGACTCTTATAGTAGAGAGAGAGTTTAAGGGACTATACTATTCCTTTATTTTCTCTTTATTTTCTTTATAATCTTTTATTTATAGTAGAATCTAATAAAAAATAAATAGATTACTAAGCTTTTATAATAGGGGAGAGAGTTTTTTAGATATTATTTTATTTTTTTTATTTCTTTATTTTATTATTTTTTATTTATAATACCTATTTTATACTAGGAACTATTCTAAAATTATTAGAGATCGCTAGATAAGTATAAGGAATAGACTATTTGTCTACCCTAACCGAAAAACTACTATAAACTACTAGAAAACTTATAGATACTATTAATAAAATATTTAAGACTAACGAAAATTAACTAAAGACTATTTCTTAAGTACCCTTAATAATAAACGCGAGGTTAGGATTAACTAAAATAACCTACTTCTTTTTTAGCTTCCTCTACTTTCCCTTTAGCTTTTAAGACTTTAGATCTAAAGCGCGTTTCTTCTTCTTCTTTAAAGTAGTAAGATTATTATTATTAGTATTTAACTCGATCTTAATAGAAACCGGGTTACTATAACAGGTTCCTAAGACTAGGGCTAGAGGTCTACTACTAATACTAAAAAAGAAGGTAGTAAGTAATAAAAAACTAATAGAAACTAGTAAAAACCTATAGGAGACCGTTCTAAGCTATAACTTACTCTATAGTTGTATTAACCTTAGTAGAAAGAGTACTAAAATAAGCGGTTAGTAATAAAAAACTAATAGAAACCGGAGTATTTATACTAAAAGAAGACCTAATTATTAAAGATATAAGAGCTTTATAAAGTACGTTACTATTTCCCGAAGATTCTCTAGGGCTCCGCTACTATAATAGCGTTAGCCGGCGTTTTTTTAGTAGAAACTAAACTAAAAAAAAAAAAAAAAAAAAAAAAAAAAAAAAATTTTTTTACTATATAGTATNGTGTTTTTTAAGTAGAGTCCGATTAAAACTTATAAAAGATAATACTTATCCTTTATATTAATATAATTAAAGTATAAATATAGACTATAGGGGATTTACTATATAAAATTAGCGGACTCTACTAAAAAAGTACTAGAGTCCGACTTACCTTAGGTATTACGTAGTCTATACTATAACAAGTATAATAGGTATAATAGAGGGCGGCTATACTTATTTAGTTAAATTTTAATAGATACTACTAGGGGAATATAAGAAATATATATAACTTATCTATTATTACTACTATTATTATTATAGTTTAGAAAGAAGGAAAGGAAGAAAGGAGGGTAGAGGGAGCCTTATATACCCTAGTATACGAGTAAATAAAGGATTACGCGGGAAAGTATATCTAAGATAACGTTAAGGTAAGGTAAAGACAGTCTAGAGAAGTATAATTAAGCTAAAAGTAAAGTTTATAAAGAAAAGTAAATTTAGTATTATATTTAGCGGAGTCCTTTATAGAACTAGATAGAATCTAGCGCCTTTCTAGTAAAGGGAGGGAGTATTATAAGAGATTAGGCCCTAAGTATAGTACTAGCTATACTAGTACTTACTAAGCTAGCTAAGAGTATAATATATACCTTTCTTTTATTTATAGAGTTTAAGAAGACTCTTCTCTTTCTCCTTTATCGAACTTATTAAATACTATAATCAAGCCTCTATATATACGCTACTCCCCTATAATAATACCGAAAGTAGATTATATACGGAATAATTCGTATACCGTTAAATAGCGTTTATAGGAGTAGGATTTAACGGTTAGATAATTACGTACTCGTTAGAGTTTAGTATTTAAGTATAATTATTATACTTTAAAAAACTCGAATAGCTTAATTAAGAGGTTAAGTATTAAAGATAATAATATAGGAGATTATTATATACTACCTAAACTTATAGTAGTAATCTCTCTAATCTATACGCGCTTACTAATTAGTATTAGTACGAGAGATATTCGTAAATAATAGTATAAAACAGTAGTAATAAAAGTATATAAAAGTTAGTATAATAGTTAATTAATTAATACTATAGAAAGGTCGAGTACTAGNCTACTATATTTATACTCTTAATTTAAGCCTTAAACTTAACTTTTAGTAGCCTCCTATATAGCTTTTTACCCTAGGATATAAGATCTTATCTTTTATAAATCTTTTTAACTTCCTTATACTCTTTTTAAAGCCTCTTTTACTCCCTCTTATACGCTCTTACCTTATCTTTTTCAAGCCTTTCTCGCTTCTTAGCTAGCTCCTTAGCTAGTTTATTCTTAGCGCGCCTTTATTTTACTAGCTTATTATTAGCCTTCTTTTAGATAGATTTAAGTTATTTAGCCTCCTTATTTTACTCCTTATTAAGACGTCTTTTAGCTCTCGCGGCCTCCTTTATTACTTTATCTAATTCGGTTTATTTATTCTCCTAATAACAAGTTTATATATCCCTTAATCCCTTACTTAGTATAAGTACTTTACCCCCCTTACTTCTTTTAATATATTTACCTTAGTCCCGCCTATTAACTATTAGTACTAGAAGGCTATAAAAGTCCTTCTTGTTCGCTCTAAGGAGTTGTTTAAATACTACTTTATATTAGATAGTAATAATCTTAGCTTCTTTATAAAACTTATTATTATAATATACTTATATAAGAGATAATATTTTATATTTATACTTATAAAGGAAGTTAGAGTATAGGTAGATACTATAAGTATTCTAGAGGGTAGATATAAAGGAGGTATCTTTATACTATTAAGGATTATCTAGATCCTTTTAAATAGTTTAAGAGTATAATAGATTATTAGGGGTATATAGATAAGAAGGTAGCTAGGAAGGTAAAATAAATAATTCGTACTAATTTATTAAATTAGTAAGTTTATAGTTATTCTACCTAGAATTAAATTTATTAGAAGTAGTAGTATATAAGTATAGATTTAATAAGTAGGGTTATTATAATAATAATAAGTCTAAAGTAAGAAGCTCTTTATTATTCTACCTAGAATTAAATTTATTAGGAGTAGTACTATATAGGCGTAGGTATAATAAACCTACTTCTTATACTAATAAAGATAGGTTTTATAGATCTTCTAAAGTAAGAAGCTCTTTATTATTCTATTTATAATTAAATTTATTAGGGGTAGGTAGCCTTTTAGTAGGGACTAATATAGAGGGTTTCGGGGCTAGTAATATATAGGTATATAGTTTATATAAACCTTACTAGGGTAGTTCGTTACTTACTAGTATAGATACTATTTAAGAGTATAGATTTTATAGATTAGGATTATATATATAATAGTTATATAAACCTTCTTATTATTATTAAAGGTCTTGTTTATTCTTAGTAAGCTTTATAAACTCGAGTATCTTTTAAGGATTATATAGATTAATTCTAGCCTTATTCTATACTACTAATACGTTTCTAGTTATAAAGGTCTTTTTATAAATACCCTAGAATATTCGTAGGAAATTATACTTATTAAAACAGTTCTTTCTATCTTAAATTACTTACTCTAAGGCTAATTAATAGTAGTGTTTTTACTAGCTAAATATAACCGTATCTAAAGGTTAATAGGTATAGGTAGAATACGAAATTAGATAATATAAAAGAATATCTAAGGTTATATACCTTTTAATAAACTAATATATTAAATAACTTCTATAGCTATTAAATATAAGTAATTAATATTTACTACGAGTCTTTCTAATAGTTTATATATAAAAGTAGTATAGCTACTATATTATAATCTTATCTATTATATACCTAGTTTCGCTTAGTATAAGCGAGGTATTAGAAGGGAGATTATTATTAAAGTACTTACCTAGAAACACTTTACCTAGTATAATTAGAAAGGGATTAATTATACCCTCTACCGTATTAATACACTCTATAATAGTAATTAACTCCCGGCCTTTAGGATTATTAGTATAAACCTACTTCCTATTAGTCTTACTAGTATATATATACTAAAGGATAATATACTTAGAGGGTAGATATATAAGTAATAATAGTAGTACTTCGTATAATACCTACCCGAAACCCTACCTTGTTTATATTATATAGGTTATAAAGGTAAATATTATATTTATTAATTACCTTAAATAACCTATTAAAATACCTTTATACGTTCTCTAGAGTTAAAGTATTCTACCTTTATATATCTATTAGAGTTATACTAAGTATTTTAAACTATCTAATTTTAACTATACGCTTTACCTAGTAATTCGTTTAATTAGGTCCTACTTTATTATCCTTACTAATACTATATAAAATAGCTAAAGCGGCTTATATAATTAGTAGATAACTAAGTAGATATCTACTCTATTCTACTATAAAATAGTATCGAATAAGTATAGTTTCTTATATAATATCTAATAGATAATTCTTTCTACTATAATTTATAGTTATTTCACGCCCTACCTTTTAATATTCGAGCGTTCGAAGGGAGATATTATATATCCTAGTAGCGATTAGAAGTAACGTAATATCTATATTTACTAGGTTCTAATATATATAAATAGCTTTTATTATTCGCTTTTCCTTATTTAAATAAGAGGCTATCTAGTATATAAAAACCTTTTAAAGTTATTTAATAAGTAATTTCTTACTTTCTCGCTATATAAGAGCCTTCTTTAAACGTACTATTTTATATAATCGTTATATAATATTATAGTATTATAGAATTAAAGTTATATTAGATAATATAGATAGGCTATATTTAGTTAAATATATAGCCCGTATATAGCCCCTAGTACCCCTAGTACCTAACCTAAAGATTAACCTACTACCTATATATTAACCTACCTCTATAATAACCTATAATATCGATTAATATTATTTATTATATAAATTCGCCTACCTAGTTATTATAAGTATTTATTTATTAAAATTATCTAAAAAGAGTATGTTATTATTTTATTATTAGTTTATAGGATTAACCCTAGGACTGCTAGCTTAGTGGTGCCGCCGGCTTAGTAGTACTAACCCTTCTAGCGAGAGGGTAAAAAAGTCGAAAAAAAAAAATTAAATCGAAAGAATACTAAATTATCTAATTAGTCGACTAAATGCTTAATAATCACACCTCACTATAAACACTTTACTCTTATATACTCCGAAGCTAATAAGTAAGTTTGATTTTTGGAAGGTTTAATTTTATTCTGATATACCGCGGTATTCGCGTAGACATGAGATGGAAGAGTATAAGTGGGTGTCATACTGTGGTTGGTTTCTATCTATTCTCTGTGGCTTATAACTGCCATCCGATGATCCGGGGATGGATGTATGTGAGTGAGGCATAGAATCCCAAATGATGCCTCTCTGCCTCTGTCACAAGCATATTAATAAGTGATAGGTAAGGCAAGCTACCGGATTTGAGATTTGGTAGCGAGAAACAGTCCAATAGATGCAGCTTGAGGCCAGTAGATTTACTGCAGCGACATCACACGCATGTGACTCGGCGTACTCGTAAACACTTCAATCCATCATGGGCGACTTTTTTGGACGGCTGTATCAATCAAAGTAGGCCTCAAAATAATGTTGCAATAACGTGATTGAAGTTGGATGTTGGTTGGTATTGGTATTGGTATTGGTGTTGGGCTGACAGTACGGAGTACGGAGCTCGCAAAAGTACGTACCTGCATGTGCTGGGAAGATGAATTCCAGCTCCGTAATTGCATCGCCATCGCCATCCCCAGCTTCCCCTTCTTGGCCAGGCCTACATTGACTTGCCTAAATTGCACAACACCATCCGCCACTACCTCCCTACGGTCCCTACACTTCTACCATGCCCTTCTTCCATCCCCGCCGAGTGGCTATACTGCTGCTAGCCGCCGTTGTATTCGTCGTAGCGGAGAAACATGCATCGTCCATTGCATTAATGAGCGTGCCTGAAATTGAGGACAAGCTTCAGGTACCTCTACCTTTCCTTCCTGGCCCTGCATAGTTCGGACGATCGCCCCAAGCTTAAAGCCAAAGCTTCAAACATCGCAATTTACAAAGTATGCACTTTATTGACACATCATGATAGGAATGTAAACTTGTACAAGATCTCAATGCCTATAAAATCGCAACCTCTCCGCAGACGTCGAGTTTGACATCCCGCATCTTCGCCGTTTTGTTCCCGGGCACGCCCGCTGTGAACGCTCTCCTCGCGACGCTCTACATTTCTGGGCCTCCAAACTTCCTCCTCGCATTATGTCCTCCCAATATCGATCCCTCGTCTCTCTCGGTGATGGTTGCATTCGCGGTGGGTGGATTATTGGGTGACACATTATTCCATCTTCTGCCGGAGATTTTCTTGGGTGAGGATAGTCCTGAACATGTACGATTGGTCTTGGTAGAACCCAACCGGAATCTGCTGCTTGGTGTTGCGATTATGGTTGGGTTTGTGACTTTCGTTGCCATGGATAAGGGACTGCGGATTGCTACTGGAGGAGAGGGCGGTCACGATCATAGCCATTCGCATGGAAATGGGGCTGCGGAAGGAACTTCGACTGCTTTGGAAACTCCTGCGAAGAATACACGATCTCGAAAGGGAAACGGGAAAGCCGATAAGGCTGCGAAGAAGGAGGAAGATGAGAAGGAAATTAATGCTAGTGTGAAATTGGCAGGATATCTCAATCTGATGTTGGATTTCCATATCGGTCACTTCCAGGATACGAGCTAACACTTTCTCAGCGCCGATTTCACACACAATATCACTGATGGTCTCGCCATGTCTTCATCTTTCTACGCTTCCCCAACTATAGGCGCAACAACCACCGTCGCAGTCTTCTTCCATGAAATCCCCCATGAAGTAGGAGACTTCGCCCTACTTATCCAATCTGGGTTTTCCAAGCGACAAGCAATGGGAGCCCAGTTTCTTACAGCATTTGGAGCTCTTCTAGGCACAGTGATTGGTATCGCAGTCCAGGAATACGGTGGAAGCGGTGGCGAAGGTGGTAATGGACGATTTGAGGGACTGATGGGCACGAGTTTGAGCTGGGGTGATATGTTGCTTCCTTTCACTGCTGGAACCTTCCTCTATGTTGGAACTGTGGCAGTGATTCCGGAATTGCTTGAGACCGGGAAGGATAGGAGAGTGGAATTGATGAAGACGGCTAAGCAATTTGCAGCCATGGCTACTGGTGCTGGAATTATGCTTTAGTAAGTTTATTCTCTCTTGCTGATTTTTGTGACTGCTAATAAATGATGTAGCATTTCATGGTCTTAAATATTTGATAAACCTGGGAGGTTTAAACAATAGAATAAGTCTTGTTTGGTTACCTAGGTAGTGTATGTCGTATTTCTCTGGATGATACCTTTACTATAGAGTTTTAATAGATATCGCACTCGTTACCCTTCTAGAGTACGAGATCCACAGATTCAGAGATTCAGAGATTCAGAGATACAACTTATCAATGGACGTTTTTATGTTGGTCCCTCATCACCTTTTTTTTCGCAATGCCTACAATTTGATCTGCACACAAATTCCCATCCCTCTCGACCTTGGCAACATTATCAAACAACTCCAATGGCACCATATGACAAAACCTTCTTCGCCACTCTTTTCATTTTCTTCCGCTGCCAAGTCAATAAACAGTTTTCGCCTCTTATGGAGATCTTCCGTCGCAAGTGCCGCTGTTTATTTCCACGTGGCATAGCCTTACTTTCTAGCGCACCAGTAAGAGACAAACACCATACGCGGGGAACTCGTGGAAGCAAACCACTTTCCTTCCTCTCCCGTAATGAAAGCTCAAGCTACCCTTTCTATAGATCAGAAGCCAAACGAAACGCGGGGTTGGATCGAACCGGAAAAATTCCTGGCCCGAGGTGAAGAGGGTGGTCGAATAGGCTAATGTGTGAAGGCACCTCACCTGACCATTTGCGACTCAGGTCCAGTTTTTTCTTCCTTCTTTCCCTTTTTCTTTTCTTTTTCAGGGGCAAATGATGGGTTTGTGATTGTGTAGACGATTGCCGGGAGTGAACTCGTATAGAGATACCTACTAGGGTGCTGTTGATTCTTGGCTCATCGACAGTCATGGCGGTGTATATCTGCCGCGATATATACTTTCGTCTAGGTGGCACAAATAGGGTTTTCTGGGGAAGGTGCCGTTTATTGGAGGATAATATGTGTATCTGAGTAGGCTGGGAGGGTATTGATGAGGTATGAGGGCAGGTTAAAAGGGAGTGGTGAGCCAGTTCTTTGTTTATTTGTCTTTTATTTGTGTGTTTGTTGATTCATCTCTTCTGAGGGCTTTTCCTGATTGATCTTTGTCCAATCATTGGATTCTTGCTTTTGGGTTTTTTCTTCAAGATGTTTGAACGATCCAACCGAGCCTTTTTGGGCTGTGTTGCGCTCGCTTGTTTGGAGCTTGTTGCTGCGGGACCTTGCGATCTTTATTCGTCGGGTGGAACGCCTTGTTATGCTGCTCATAGTACTACTAGGGCTTTGTATAAGTAGGTTATCTATCTCTGGATCTCTTGTCTTTCATTTGCTTGTTTGTGAGGAAAGCGAGAGCTATATCTCATCGAAACAACTACCTACCATCCTATCTACCATCCCTCAACTCTCCCTTAACCCCCCAATCCCTATTTCCACACTAACAAACCCACCCCCCCAGCTCCTTCTCCGGCGCCCTCTACCAAGTAAAACGCGGCTCCGACAACACCACCACGACCATCGCCCCCCGCTCCGCGGGCGGCGTCGCCAATGCTGCCACCCAGGACTCCTTCTGCGCCGGCACCACCTGTCTCATCACCATCATCTACGACCAATCCGGCAAAGGGAATCATCTTACCCAAGCGCCCGTGGGGGCCTTCCGCGGCCCCGAGACGAATGGGTATGATAATCTCGCTAGTGCGACGGGCGCCCCCGTCACGTTGAATGGGCAGAAGGCGTATGGGGTTTTTGTCTCGCCTGGTACGGGGTATCGGAATAATGCTATTAATGGGGCGATTGTTGGGGGTGAGTTTTTCTTCGGGAAGAGGGGGAGGGAGGGAGAGGAAGTGCTGATTTTGTGTAGATGCTGCGGAGGGCATGTATGCTGTTCTTGATGGGACGCATTATAATGGTATGTTTGTTAAGCGAGTTTTCTCATGATGAGGATGAGGATTGGAGAGGCTGATTGTGGGTAGATGGATGCTGTTTTGACTACGGTAATGCCGAGACGAATAATCGGGATACGGGGAATGGACATATGGAAGCTATTTACTTTGGGGATAATCGCGTTTGGGGCACTGGAGCTGGGAATGGTCCTTGGGTACGTTACTTTTCTCCTTGTCATGGCAAAACCCCTTCACCTCCCTCATAATATATACACGGAAGAGGATACTTTACTAACTCCCCACCCCCCACCAGGTCATGGCCGACCTCGAAAACGGTCTCTTCTCCGGCGTCACCACCGGTTACAACGCAGGTAGTCCAACCATCACCTCACGCTTCATCACCGCCATCCTGAAAGGCGAGCCGAACCACTGGGCCATCCGCGGTGCGAACGCGGCGTCGGGGTCCCTGTCCACGTATTATAGTGGTGTGCGGCCCTCTGCTTCGGGCTACAACCCCATGAAGAAAGAGGGCGCGCTGATTCTGGGGATTGGCGGGGATAATAGTGTGGGTGCGCAGGGCACCTTTTATGAGGGCGTCATGGTGACGGGGTACCCGACTGATGCTGTGGAGGCACAGGTGCAGGCTAATATTGTGGCGGCGAAGTATGCGACGACTAGTTTGACGAGTGGGCCGGGGTTGACTGTGTATGTATCTCCTTTCTTTTTTCCTTTTCGTTTTGTTATCGTCTCCCCTTTTTCCAGTTCTTTGATGATGAGAGGTTAAGCGAGAAGCGAGAGGACCTCGCTTGCTATCTCTCCCCTCCCCTTCCTGAACCCAAAACTAACACGTCTTTCAGCGGCTCCACCATCTCCCTCCGCGCCACAACCCCCGGCTACACAACCTCCTACCTCTCCCACAGCGGGACCTCCGTCCTCATCACGCCCATCACCTCCTCCTCCCCCAGCACCCTCAAACGCCAGTCCTCATGGATCATCCACACGGGACTCGCAAACAGCGGGTGCTACTCCTTTGAATCCGTCGCTACCGCAGGTGCCTACCTCCGCCACGCGAACTTCGTGCTGCTGGTTAATAACAATGATAATACGAAGGGGTTCCGTGAGGATGCGACGTTTTGTCCGCAAGCGGGATTGAGTGGGACGGGTGTTAGTGTACGCGCGTGGAATTATCCGACGAGGTGGGTGAGGCATTT
>LT855410.1:468233-500603 GCA_900184765.1 Hymenoscyphus fraxineus
AACCTCTCCACCCTCCCCTCAACCCTCACCTGCCTCTCCAGCTCCGCCCACCAGAACGTCAGACTAGCCCAGGGATTCGTTTCGATATCGCGCGCTTTTTTGGAAGTCCCCCAGTTGGAGTAGATTACGAAGCCGCGGGCGTCGAGTTCTTTGAGGTAGACCATGCGTGCGGAGACGCGGCCCGAGGGGAGGGAGGCGGTGGATAGACAGACGGTTTCGGGGTGTGGGACGTGGGAGGACTGCGCGTGCGAGAACCAGGTGTGGAATTGGGTTAGGGGGGAGGGGGAGAGCTGGGAGGGAGTGAGAGAGCCTTTGGTGAATTGGGCGGCTTGGGTGTTGTTTTGGGAGTCGGCGGGGGCGACTGGTTTGTTAGCTGAGGCTTGGGATGGAGGGGTGGAGGGGTGTTTTGGAGGGGTGGTTTAGGGAGGGGACGTACAGATGAGTTTCTCGGCGGGTGGTGGGGGGTGGAGTGCCATTTTGAGGGCGGTTGATCGGAGGAGAAGGGTTCTTGTTGCGAGCATGTATGTTTGTTGCTCGTTGGTGTTGTTGAGTTGGATTGGATTTACATACTAGAGTAAGAGCTGGAGTGGAGTGACTTTGAAAGGAGGGGCCAGTGATGACGCACAAGAAGTTGAGATGGTCAGGGAGTAACCTTACCCAGCTCCATCATTTTCGTTGCACCACAGCCAAAGGCTCTGTTGAAATAAATAAATCAATTGCTAAACTTTTGGATATCATCTCTGAAATGGGATTTCCATACCCAAATTCTATTCCCAGAGAGAAAAGTTCTGAAAAGCCACCTGCACATGCAAAGAAACCCACCAAAAACGCCCATAATGCACAACCACCATACAAGTACCTCTCCCAAAACCCCTAATCCATCGAAGGAGCCAAAGAAATCAAACTAAACCTCAACTCCCCACCCTGAGCCTCCTCTTCCCTCTTGAGAAAAAGTCTCACCCCCAAACCTAAAGCCTTCTCACTAAGAACATCCTCCTCCCCAATAGATCCTCGATTAATCGGGCCCTTCCGTCTGCCATCCATCTCCCAAAGATCATTCTTCGCATCCTTGACAAAACAAACATAATGTAAATCCACATCGTCCTCCGCGCCCGGCGCATTGCTTTGTCCCTGCGACGCCGCACCTTGATGAGCCCTCTCCAAAGCCTGCGAGTTATAAAGGAGATCCGCGCGTTCGATAGGTCCTAATGGTATTGCGCCATCCACCAATTTCTGGAGATCGGAACCGGGTGCTATATAACATCAGCATAGTCCCCCCACAAATATATAGGAGAGAGATAAGAAGAAGAAGAAACATACTAATAAACTCCCTCGCACTCCCATTACTAACCGCATGCAAAATCCCAATCAACCCACACGCATTCCGAATCGTCTGCTTATACCACACCACCGGCTCCCCCTCTCCCTTCCCCTCATACTCCGCCTTCTCCGCATCCTCCTCCACCCGGTGCTTCTCATACGTTTTGCTCACAGGGAAGACAAACAGCAGAGCGCTTGCGGGACGCGGCGCGAAAGCTAGCATCTCCGGCTCGTCGATGCTGAAGATGTCGTGGAAAGCGAGGGAGGGGGAGAGACCGAGGGTGTGGACGAGGGAACTCATTACTTCGGGGTTGTTTTCTGGGGACGGGGGGGTTAGTATGAGTTATAGCTTGATCTTTTTTTGTTTGCCTGTGATGGGATTTTTGGGGGGGATGTACCTAAGGGGATGAAGGCCTTGCGACCTTTGGGCACGTCCGGGTTGCTGGAGGGGATGTCGGCCATGGTGTGGGTTTGTTATGCTCTGACGTTGGGAATCTGGTGGGTTGAGGGCGATGGTGGGTTGGTGATGATGACTTTTGGAAAGGCGTGTTTGTTACATGTACTGTAGGTACTTGTAAGCTACTGTACCTAGGTAGCTCCCCTCCGCGTAACCCCGCGCCCCCTCCCCCGCGGTTTGTCCGACCCGGTGGAACATTCTTCCATCTACTTGAAGGACCTGCGAACTTACACGTCTTGAATATTGCATCGAGAATGTATACCAAGACTTAGATAACATGAGAAACATTGATCCAGTAAAGTTACAGGATAAAGGTGTCGTTCAATACCTTGATTAACAACTCTACTCTACTAAGTTGGAAAATCCTTTCCTTTGACTTGTACTTGGAACTAATTGAAATTCATCTCTTAGTTTAATATTTGATTTAGTGAAAATTGCGATAATCTTCAATCTTATTACGCTAGTGTTTTACTCTGATTGATAGTGATGTATAGAAGACATTTGAGAGTTGGAAGAGGCTATCAACATCGTAGTATCTAGACAATTCAACCCGTAGACTCGTTTACCCTTCATAAGTTACCAGGGACTTCTTACTTCCCCCCAGAAGCCAAAAGAAAAGTGGAATCGGTAGCGTCCTAACCATCCTTATGTACTTACATATTAATATTACGGTAAAAGACAAAAATGCCACCTAATTAATTAAAAACGACAGAAATGCCACCTAATTGATTTTTTTGCGACAGAAATGCTACCTATGTGCTATGATACTGGGTTACTAGTAAAATTACTTGTAAAGTAATGTCTATATTATCGGTGGTATTTCTGTCGTAAAAAAGGGCATATCTGTCGCTTAAAAGTGGCATATTTTCAGTACAGCGATTTTGTTTCTTCATTAGATCTTGTAAGCAATACACTATAAAAATAATGGATAAAGTAAATTAGCTAACTACTCACTATTTCTTAATACCTCGTAAGCTAGTTCTTGTCGACTTTGGTAGTGGTTAAGCTAAGTACTCCCTACCCTTCCGTTTATATAATTTATTAGCCCTAATTACTTGCTCTTAAGCAATATCCTCAAATCCTTGTTCCTGGGCAATATCCTTAACTTCGTGACTAGTACTAGGGGGTACGCGACAGCGGGGGGCCGTTCTGTTTTAGTAGTATATTACATATACTTCGAGGTTATTAACATATGACTAGTTGATGTTATTGTAGAGGCTATACTTAGATAGAGGCTAATTAAAAACAAGGATACAAGCTAGCAAATAAGCTAGCAATTCACTATATTCGAGGCTATTAGGATATATAGAAAGTAAATATAAGCGACAGAAATGCTACTGTCTTGCGACAGATATGCCACAAGTTCTATTTTCATCGAATTTATATGTAAAACATATACAAGAAAAATGGGTGGCATACAGGTGGCATATCTGTCGCAAAAGTATAATTAGGTGGCATTTCTGTCGTTTTTGATTAATTAGGTGGCATTTTTGTGTTTTACCGTTAATATTACCCACCAACGAGTTTGGACCAGGAATCTCAAATCCTCGTTCTGCTTCATTGTACGAACGAGTACAGTACCAAGTCATACATACGCTAAGCAGTGGTAGGGGCGTTTCTTTGCTGCACTCTACATTATCTGAACATGTGGGGCCTTGTCCAGAAGTAAGAAATAGAGAGGGAGCATGTGGGAACTGACAGCGGGTTTGGCTCTTATTTTCACTGCAAGCTTTTCTTGGCTTTGGTTGCATTTGTAATCGCACAGTAGAGAAGTCTTCTTTTGATGAGGTTAAGAGAATTGATAGTCTGTGCGTCTTCCTAGATGCGTAAGCGATACTACTTCGAAGTATTACTCGGTTTCGTTTTGGTACTTTCCTAATTGCACTCTCAGACCACCAGTAAGTGGATGTGAGTAAAGATGTACTACAGGGTGCCCTATGGTGCGTGCTTTATTTGCGTTGAATCCGTACTCCCACCTAATTATTTTCTCTTTTATTTCCACTTTTCCTTATTTTACGCCTTCTAATTGGATAGTAAGCAATCCACCTCTAAGCTACAAATCTTAAAAGCACCCACAAAAAGACGTAGATCATAAAAATCTGGGATTTTTGGAAGACGGACAGCTGCGGGATCTCTAGATTCGACAGACCAGGGCCTAAAATCCCCTACTTCTACTAGCTTAATTCCCTGTTACTCACATCTACTCACATCCACTTCGTGGTGGTCAAAGAGTGCAATTAGGAAAGTACCAAAACGAAACCGAGTAGGGGCTATCTGATTCTGCTGCTTTATGTTACAATGTAAAACCTTGGTGATTTAGTCTGAGCGTGTTGGGAATGGGTTTTGATTTTGAGGATGTTGTCTTGTGGAAACAGAGTATTGGAAATGGAGGGTGATGGGTAGAATTACTTGGGACTTGAGGTGTTCTTTTGATGTGGTGGATGATTAATACTGGGTGTTGTAGAACTTATATATGATATTATAACTTGTGGAGAGAGAAGAGGACCGAGTGTTATTAGAAGTAAATATTTAAAAAACAATTCTATAAAAACCCACATAATCTAATCGATTTAAGTGTTTTTAGTAACTGTGCCACCGATTTAGACACCTCGTATCTAGTTTAAGTTTATACAAAGTATAGCTACCTCGCATTCGATCTACATTTGAAGCTATTCCCACTTTCGCGTTATATTACAGATGTGATTCAAATTCCATAGCGTCTTTGATAATAAATGGTTTATAAACCGAGGTTGTAATACAACTACAAAACTTGTAAAATTAGTTATATGTACACTAATAAACGTTGTCTATAATAAAAAAACCACGCGGAAACATCACTCTAGTCTGGATTGTCAACCAATTTTTGTCCCTTAATAGTATATACCCATGACGATCAAAAGCACTTTAGAACTCCCAAAAACACTTTTTGTCATAAGATTACGGAGGTACACTTGAGAATTATTGACTATGGAACTAATGTTATTAGTACTCGGTTTCGCAAGTGTACTAGCCTAATTACACTCTCAGACTACTAGTAAGTGGATATAGGTTAAGATATACTACTAGGGTATTCTATAGTACGTACTTTATTTGTAGTAATTCTATTCTCCCACCTAATTATTTACTGTTTTAATTCTACTTTTACTTATTTTCCGCTCCCTAACTAGATAGCGAGTAATCTACCCCTTATTTCGCTAAGTTAGAATTTAGAAATCTTAAAAGTACCTACTAAATAGACGTAGATCCTCGCTACAGAGCCAAATCTAAGCATTTTCGATAATATTATACTTTTCGAATTCTAGATTTAAAGTTCTAGGATATAAATACTAATACTCTTACTAGCTATATACCCCCCTACATTGAACCCACACCATGTCTACTCACAGTGCAATTAGGCCAGTACACTTACGAAACCGAGTACGGAGGTATACTTGCGAATTATTGACTATGGAACTAATGTTATCTGTAGATTATGGAAACTCGATCTGCTCCACTCATTCGGACAATAGAAAGAGGAGCGAGCAGACCGGTGTTCTTGAGCAAGTACGGAGTACTTCGTAAATTGTCACGATCACCTGAAATTCGTGGCCAAAGCACTCTTGGACCAGGCTTACCCGTATTGTTGTGTTAAAGAACCGGATACGCCAAGTGTAGGATCACCTCACGAATCACCAGATTTCCGTTTCCGCTGCAGTTTGAATTCTTTGCTCCAGTCATGGTTTAGGATTGCGCCGTAAATCTCCGTGGATCTCCGTAATCCTAAACTCAGTGACACTTCCTTCCTCGTCAGGTATTTTCCATCACTTACTCGGTTTGGTGATATCTCTAGGGTTTTGTTTTTTCCGGCGGTTAGCAAGCCGTTATACCGGTACATGAAGAGGTCATTTCAACATATTGTCTTTACTAATGATGCCTAATGTACAGTGTAGATGAAAGGCAAAGTGGCTTTCTGTTACTTTGCATAGGAATGTCGTCAGGACGAGGTCAAGGTCAACAAGCAACCTTATAGTGATCAGACCCCTCAAATTATTGCTGGGATATCCATCTCGGAATTTCGTGCATGTTCGGAGACTTTGGCCTATCGACGTTTGTACGAAGTACTTCACTACTCTAGGTACTCCCACTAGAAGAAGACGATTTGAAATGTGATTTTGCTACCATTGTACTAATGGTGTCCCGAAGGACGTCTGCCAAATGCTTATTTCTAATACATATACCCTCCCAAGTCTGAGTCCCACTATCCCACTCCACTTTGTACTTTATCCCAGGCATAAGAAAGGTTAACTTTACGAAGGTTTGTACCCTGAACCCCACCAACTACCCCCCGTTACCCCTATAATCAACTTTTGTTACTTCTACTCTTCGAAGGCTGTTTGGGACGAAGTGGCAGAAACCTTGACTGCATTAGCCCATCTACCCATACCTGAGATCGAGCGTGGGAGAGCCGAAGCGAGTTACACACGAAGGCTTCCATGGTACCTGGTAGAGGAAATGAATGCATCACTACTACCATAAATCAGCAGGCTAAATAATTTGTTTGCATTGTAAATCCTAGGTTCTCATAAAATAAATGTCATGGGCTCATTTAAATTGTTCTAACTGCTATCAATTGGCAACCACGGACGCGTACTATGCAGCCCTGTAATTACGGACTTTCGAGGTGGGATTATTCCGGTTCGGTGGTCTTTAAAATAATAGTACTTCCTACGTAATATTTCTTAATTAATATACGAAGTATATCACATTATCTTTGGATGAACTGTTTCAAGACATAGGCGCCGTGGTGTTTTACCTTATAGTACATGATATTGTATATATATGGCCCACTCTCTTGTTACTCCCATGCGCCGTCGAATTTTCCGTACAGAAAGAACGTTGAGCGTTTCATTCTCCGTCTGCTTCCCCTATCCAGATCGATGGGCGTAAAAAGTCAATTTAGACGTTGAGACAAGCCCGGGTTTCGGCCAAGTCGGTTAGCAATTTAACCTCATTCCTCTTTAGGCGTCTCATGTCGTTGAGTCTCGCTTAGTAAACCTTAAAATATGGAACGACCCATTGAAATCCATCAATCATCTCAACTTTCTCTGCGAAGCCGTTTGGTTTCAAAACGTCCGTGAAAATGCATTCTTACTACAAGAGCCTCAGGCCTCAACAACGAGGAACGAGTTGGCGGAGCCTCTTACGCTAGGTAGCTAGTACTGGAGACCATACAAGGCCTGTAAATCGTATGTAGAGGAGTGGTTAAGTAGGATAGCGGAGTAGCCAAGTATATACTTCGTCCCAGGCCTAACAAATGTTAAAGTTATTAGGCGTGCTAACCCTGTGTTCCACTGAAAAGTCCCCTGTATACTCCGTACCCACTAAGGAATAACATTTGTTACGCCTAGGACGAAGTACTAGTAAGGGTAACAACACCAGAAGTTACAAAATAATAAAAACGCTAGTATCTTTACTAATAAAGCAAATGTTAAAAAGATAACAGTACTATTAGAAAGCCCTAGATTTATAGATATAATTTCATACTAAGCTTATAATTTTTAGTTAACTTTCACCTACCATCCTCGTGGAGTAGCTAAGTGTAAGGTGGATACTAACTAGGTATATCTGACCAATAATCGTTAATTACCCTTTTGGGTAGTTAACAAGGGGGGTACTAACCAGCTGGCGTTAGTGGCTCTACAAGCAGCCGCAGGCGTCTGTGCTCGCGAGGCCCCTTTTAATTAGGATGGTGAAAATGATTGGCTTGCCGTTCGCAAAATCTACGGCAACACCACGTGAATTTAGAATGCCTTTTCACCCCATCTGAAGAAGGTTTTGTCTGATATCTTCCATGCAGGCATTGCAAGCCTGACGCTTAGTCTTCCGCTTCGGGATGGCATCTAGGGTTCGTAATCTTCTTTTGTACCGCATTAAGTGGGACCGGGATTCTCCATGACCTGTTCGTAGCTGATCATGCAAGGTATATAACGAGACGACTCCCATCCGATTCTACGATCAAGCCCCCAAAAAAACATTTCCATTCTTTCCAGTGTTATTGACTGACATTTTTAAAACCCCACTTTCTTTACCCCGAAAAAAAAAACAGCTTATTTAATTCAAAATGTCGATCGTCTCTACGCTCTCTATTCTAGCTCTGGCAGCATCAACCCTCGCTCAAAAATGTCCCATCATTCTTGAAGGGCGAGTGCCTGCAACAGCAACACCAGCAACCTTTGATACCCCGGAGAGTTTGTTTGACCCCAAAAACGTCAAGGGAGATGGTAGGTTTTGCACAGAATGATGATTAACATGATCTAACAAAATCTCAGGCCTGAAATTCGCCGATCTTCTTACTCTGCCAAAGCTCGCCAAACCATCTCTTTTCGACAAAGACACCCAGGCCATCTCACTCTCCATCTCCGACAAATCCATCTTCGCCCCATCCCCAACCAACAAGCAAACTGGTTTCCGTCGTGTTGAGCTTATTATGGCCAAGAACAACGGAACTGATTCCAGTACCATTGGCCAAAGAGTTATCCACTTCAGTATCCAGAAGGATGATACCAAGGCTTTCAACACCAGTCACGAGTACCAATTGATGTTCCTCGAAGACGCCAAATTCAGCACCAACCAAATCGCTGTCAAGACTGGTACCGTACAGGGTCTCGAGAAGTTGAAGAACCCAGGACGATCAGCCAGCGGGGCAGCTGGGGCACCTAAGGGTAATGGCACTGAGAAGGCCGACCCAAAGAAGAAGGATGAACCAGCGAAGAAGGGAGACCCAGCGAAGAAGGAGGACCCAGCGAAGAAGAACGCCGCTGAGGATCCTTCATGCTCTGGTATGCCTCTCCCAGTAGGTACCAGAAAGGCCAGACGAGCTGTGGCAGAGAGACAAGCTAAAGCTGCTGTCGGAAACACCATTATCGTTCAAGGAAACGTCAACACGGATGTTGGTGTCTTGTTCGAGACCGAGTTCACCGGTGGTGGAGTTTGGCACAACTTTGGTATCGTCATGGACTACGACAAGAAGTAAGTTTTTCCCCTCTCTATAAGAACTTAGCCAGCAAGTGACTAACATTCCTACCCAGCACCACCGCTGTCCTCTACTCCACCGATGCCAATCCCCTCAAGGAAGTCGTCAAGCCAACCAAGAACGAAATCGGCGGTCAAGGTCAGCAACACTTCGGTATGTTGAAGAAGCCTACCGGAGAGGGATTGAAAGATGTCACCAAGGAAGGATTCCAACAATCTCCAGTCGACGAGGCAATCATCTACGGAGGTATCTTCATCGAGGATGGAGCCAAGGACTGCATCTCCACTGCTCCATAGATGGCTTGCAGTTGGCTTCCTGATGTTTGATATGATAATGTAGCTTTCGACTTCTTGTTTTCTTTTAGGGCGGGGGCTTACTAAGATGTAAGGGTTGGAATGAGCATTCGCTGGTCGTTTTGTATATTTTAATCCTTTATAAACTTTTATCGCTTGATATTAAATGTTTTGTGATGTGAGTGTATATGTTGTTTCTTACGACGGAAAACCCCTCGGTTACATTTATTTGTCCCTTCTCTTGGGACTGTAATATTGGAGCGTGAAAAAATCGGGTTCTTCTGATGAAAAAGCGTTGTATCATCGGGCGTAAACAAAAACTCATTCCTATCTTCGCAGCCCATTTGAGTCGCCATATGCATGATGTGTCTTTCACTCATCTCACCGATTTCCCTGGACCCGTTATCCAGAATTCTGGGCCACTTATTCTGGCCGGGAAATACTCATGAAAAGCGTCAAATGATCAAATCTCGCGACAACAACTCCCATATCACTCACTTCTTTATCTAGCGTCGGAGTTCTACGGAAGTTTGGTCTCTTAAGGGTTCATCCAACGATTGTTGCTGGACTTTCCATTACTAAGGAAGAAAACCTTTACGATGATAGGGTTGGATAGGGACATCTTGAGAGTATAAAGGAGGGTAATCTTAGCTATCCTTATGCTCTCGAAGAGTTAGTTATATATCTAACATTTTAAGATTGGTGTATCCTAAAATAAGTCTAATTAGTATTTGCGCTTGCTTCAACGTTATTAATTAATGCCGCTCAGGTCGGCCTGGGCCCCATCTCAGCATATGACGATATGCAAGGTACGAGTAGAATATCGTCACGACGACTCAAGAAGCTGGTTTCCAGCTTAGCCTGGGCCTCATAGCGTACCCAGACACCGTTCCGACTGATCTGGCTACTCGGATTTGCCAAATCGCTACAGATCAACCTTAACTTTGTCTGTTTGATACGTATGCTTGTATAAATGCTTGTTCTCGGGAACTATAGCCGAATAGAAGGTCGTAAAGTTAAAAAGATTAGATGTATGTACGTATGTAACGACGAGGGCATGGTGAGGCTAATCCAGTTGCAAAACAGGATGTAACAGTGGATATTCCTATGTGAGTACCCTTGTAACCAGTTTCTCCTTTGTAAGATTAAGCGAGAAATGTAGGGTGTTTCATTTTCGAAATTGGGAAGTAGGTGACGTCACTTTAGTGTTTAAGTGAGGCTACTTCATTAGCCTACATAATAGGAGTCTAGAAGACAATAAGAAAATATTATACGGTGTCTGTTTCGTTATATATCATTGAAATCGTCCATGGATGCTGTGTTTCTGATTTTATCTACCAATTCGACAAGAAAAACAATATCCAGACTGTACGAAGCGGTTGAGGACGATTCAAAGAGTTATCCAAGAGCCTTTGCCAGACACAACTCTGCATTCCAGTATTCTGTGGCATCTGATAATATGACAGCATGTATTATTCAAGCACGCTAGATGTGGGCAAGTAGAAAGGTATTGACTGGCAGTGGTTGGCGATTTACAATAATGGTATAGCTCCACACAAAAAGGGGGGTTTGATCGCTTCCACATTACACCTCAAGTTTAGAGTCCTGCCATGCCAAATATTTCTCGTGCAGCGATTTCTGAACTCTCCACATTTTCTTTCGCTTATTAATAGCGCTCTTCGACAATGGCGTCCCATCAGCTAAGTGCGTTGGAATACCCTCGTCATCCCATGCTGAAAAATAAAGGTCACTCTGAAACATTTCTTGAGGAGGTGTCGCTCCAACTGATAGCTTTGCAATGCGGGCCTCTTCAGTAGCTCGCTTCCATTCCGCCTTTTCTCGTTGTAATACTTGCTGATGCTGTAAAGCTTGCTCGTCAATCGATCCATCGCTTGTGACTCTAAAAACATGCCCTTGCTGGTATAACCATCGAACAATACTCGCAATGTTCCGAGCATCGTCGATTCCACTGTGGTGAGTGCCAATAAGATCCTGCCCGATCACATTCAACATGCGCACCATTGAATCGGCTTTCTTCCCCGTGAATGCTTTGAAAGCGTGTTTGATATTACACCACCTTTCGAATAAGGGTACACCATCGATGCGGTAATATGTTTGTTCAGTGGGAAGCATGGTTTTGAAGTCCCAATCTCCACAGGTTATTGCGAGAGTGTTTGATTCCGTGGCTTTGTGACGTTCTAGGAACAACAGCAGCATTTCCCATGCTTCTGGAAAGATTGGACTTTCATCGAGAACTCGCTGTGGAATCTCCTGTCGATTTTTCCCGAGTAGATTGCGCTGAGGTCGAATAAAAGTGTGGAACTCATCAATTACATCTAAACAAGTATTTGTTGTGGATAGTAAGACGAGTGGAAATTCGATCATTTCTTGCGAGCAGCCAGACTGAGTCTTACTAATAGACGCCTCGAAGTCAACGATACATAAGAACTCATAGCGTTGCTCATGAGCATTGCCCATCTTCGAACTTGGCTCTGGGTTTGATTCTGTGTTCTCTTTGAATTTCTATGAACTGGTGATGTGCCTATTAATGAAAAAATTATGGCAAAGATGGTATTTGAGATGAGTCACGGAGCTGACGTACATGACTTCAACTCACGTGTGTTCTCGTGTGGCAAGACGAAACTTTAATGTTGCTACCTAGGCCATTGCATTGCTCAAGAATGAGATTCAAACCCAATTCTGATTTTCCTTCATGACTTTATACCATTCGATTTAACTTGTAACGCTAATGCTCCTACACTTCCCAGAGGGCCCTGTTCAAGGTGTCCTCTTCACGTGATCAGAATCCTTCTCAGGTCTCTTTCCGCGCATAAGCAATCAAGGAGCGTCTTAGCTAGCAGGGGTGAAACCTATAAGAAAGTTGATAATCCAGATATTTCAATGTTTCTCGTGACTTAATTACCGAAGCGAGACCTGCTATGTTTCCCCTTTCTACATAATCTCGGCAAATTCTCGCAAACTTGATACATTATGACAAGGCTAATAAGAACAGCTTACGTACAGCTCTCACAGGCAACGATCAGATCTAGAGGGGCCGAGTCAGATGACACTATATCTCTGATCATGGTCGCAAGCTTTGGAAACTCAGCATCTATAGGAACGCAAGTAAACTAACAGACTACGGAAAATATATAGTTCAGGACACGAATATTGCATATTCCTTTATTTTGTTCTTCTGAATGTGCGGTCATCAACCAGGCCTTTGAATATCCAGGAGGAAACTCCTGCTTTCACATCTGTGCCGGGTTATGATTATCTGCACGAGGGTCACCTCGGCGTAATAGATTTGACAATCAGTTCGGGACAACGGCATGGCTTTATTTGGAACTGCGGGGGAGCGGCAGGAGTCAATGGAGTAAAAAGAAACTCAGAACCCCAAAATGGTTGGCTATGTGGCCTTCAACAATGTACCGAGAGGGTGTGAGAGACAAGCTTTCTTGTTTACCGCACTACCGCCCATATTATCAATATATCATGGAGATCGACATGAGTCCACGATTTGATATTCTGTACAACTACCGAGCTTGAAACGGGTATGGAGCAATATCGCACGGCTAATACCAGCCTATGGCATATTGATAACACATTTACCCGTGACCTAATAAGCATCATTTGCCTGCTATGAATTTTGCCGTATGAGATTTTTATATTGAGTTGCCCCATGAAATACAAGATGGGGTTAGGGTCATACTCATGGCTTTCACATAAGAAGGTGAGTTGCGTCGTGCTGGATTACGTCTGCCTTTTTCTCAAGTTTGCATATTTTAATTTTGATGCAAAATTTCAGTCCAGATAGTCACGATGTTTTGGTCCGGTATTATCGCGTTTACGGCTCTTTTTGGCCTAACCAATGGCCAGGGGCAGAATACCATGCTACGATTTGGCTGTTCACAGATTGTTATTGACCGAATCGACCCTCTTGTCAACCCCGACATGCTTCCCAGCCCACACATGCACCAAGTGGTTGGTGGAAATGCCTTCAATGTCTCCATACCCTCGACTGATGTCAGCAATATCGCGGATTGTACTAGCTGCAGTTACGCTGATGATCTCTCCAACTACTGGACGGCAAATCTATACTTCAAAGCTAGGAATGGTACCTACAAACGAGTTCCCCAAGTGCCGAACCGATTGCTGTTTAATGACAAGTTCACAACGCAGACGAGTGGTGGATTCGTAGTATACTATGTCTCGGATGGGAAAAAGAAGGTCACAGCGTTCAAACCCGTAAGTCAGAATCTACGAATCGATAACTAGCATTGATGCAAGTACATAGGGGTTCCGCATGCTCGTTGGAGATGCAAATCAGCGCGCGAAGATAGGCAGTGGAAGGAAGACACAGAGTTGCTTCCGTTGTTATAATGGGCCGAACTTTGGAGGTGATAACGCAGCTCCATGCCAAGATTCAAAATTGGACACTGAAGAACTTCCCAAAGGCCAATGTCTGGGAGGCATTCGTTCTAACATTTTGTACCCAACCTGCTGGGACGGTGTGAATCTTGACAGTCCAGATCACAAGTCTCATGTCGCTTATCCATCGAATGGGCCTCAACAGTTCACCGGATCCAGCACGGGTGGGGCATGCCCCTCAACTCATCCTATCAAAATCCCGCAAATCATGCTGGAAATTGTCTGGGATACAACGAAGTTCAACAATAAAGCAGAGTGGCCGGCAGATGGCTCACAACCTTTTGTTCTGAGCACAGGGGACAATACTGGTTATGGACAGCATGGAGATTACGTGTTTGGCTGGAAGGGTGACTCTCTCCAGAAAGCAATGGTAGGTCTAAAATGATAACGGTAATAATGTGGAAATACTGACTGGGGGCATAGGATAGCGGAGCAGGTTGTATGGGTGCAGCTTGTGGTGGCCTCAAAACTCAAACAATCGACCCTGCCAATAAATGCAAAGTGACGAGCAAGTATCCAGAAAACTACGATGGGTGTAAGTGAAGAAAGACAAACGTAGCATATAAATTCTGACATGATACAGGGCTCGACAAGCTCCCAGGAATGGCTTGATACAAGAGGGACACGAAGTGTATCGAGCATGCACTATGGGGGTTCTTTAGAATGACAGGTGTATCTTGGGAGGATTCATTGTGAAGGGTGACTTTTTTTCGATAATTTCGCGTTCGCTAGATCAATCAAATTGTAGAAAGAATCCAGGAGAAGCCCTCAGGACCGTATCTTTTCAGAGGTTAGGTAATTCTCTGTTGAAGACGAGGAAAAAGTGTCAAGTAACAACAATCAGAACACTTTAATAAGGCAGCTCAAAGATGTTCAGACAAAAAGAGATGAAATGATCCTCAGTGACCAGTATCAAATCGATGGGAACAAGGATCCAAGTGGACGCTGCAACGACTGCAAGATTGCGAATCCCTTGGCCCTCATGTCGAAGGTGAATCAATTCCCCAAACTTATGTGACTGAAAATTGGTTCTTTTTTTCTTATAGAGCCATCGTAAGTTTATCATAGTCTTTACTTTCAGATTTAGGGAGTCCGCTCTGGGATACAAAATCAATCCAATTCAAGGGCCTGTAAAGAAAGTTATCATCACTTAGAAATGACCATGGAGCTATATACCGCCTCAGTCCGTACCCTGAAGATGAAAAGGCTCTTAGGGCCCAAGTGAAAGATATATGGTATCAAAATAATCCCAATCTCTCTTCCTTACATAGAATGAACTTTGCTTTCCTTAGTCCAACCCCTAAACCTCTTTCCTGCGAACCAAAATACGACGCTCGTAGCGCAGAAGAAAACCGTCAAAGCCATATTCGTCAAAATTGGAGGAATAAACCCGCTTTTTAGAACCCATGGGGTCAGAAATTTACTAACCCCATATCCCCAAACATTCTTATTTACAGTTACCATGACAAAAATGGCTCCAGTCACGGGCTTGTATGAATCAATGGCGTAAGTGGACGAAATTGCAGGCAGGGCTGCGACCTGAATGCCAATACACGTATAGCCGACGATGACAATTATCTACAATGCGTCAACTTATGTATGCCACTAAGCACAATGTACAAGAGGAGAACTGACCTTCCAATCCCATCCCTTTTGATAGCCTACCGCTACTATGATATCTCCTATAATCATAAGTAGTACGTAGGGAACCATGGTTAAGAGTCTCATTTCCGGTTCTCTAACTCCATTTCGTCTTTTTGTCAATCTTGCTGCAATAGCATCGCTTAACGGTCCAGCCGTAAACAGCCCAATCAATGTCCCGATAAACGTCGCCAAGTTGAAAAGACCGATTTTTCCAGATCCGAAATTGTACGGTGGAGCCGCAAAGGCCTGTGATTGCGACAGATTGACTACAAGAAAGTTCGAAGCAGACCAGGAGACAACAAACGCTGAGAATTGGATGATTGGAAAACTCCATAGCCTCCACGGAAGCCAGATTTCCATCAGAATATTTCCGTGATACGGTTGAATCAATTTCCATTGTTGTTTTGATGGTTTTCCACGACCCAGCCATGGGTCTTGCGTACTTTCGGTCGTGGCGGGCTCGCTTGCCTCGACTTTGATTGGTGTTGACGAAGTGTTTGCATCTTCAATTTCTCGAACTTCATCCTTCGAAGAAGGCAGGGTGTGTTGTAAACCATGGCTACCAGAAGCGTCGCGGTTGTATCTTGTTTCTGGAAAGAGAAAAATGCAACAAATAATGGTGAGTCCAGTGAGAGCTGTATTAAGCCACCAGAAACTTTCTGGTCCATACTTCTGTGCCATTGGTCCTGCTATCATTGGCCCTAACTAAGGATGTCAGTATGAGAACTTGAGATGGCGCTGAAGGCGTACCGTGAGGGATGCAAAGTATGATGCAAAGTATAGTGTTTGGTACTTTCCTCTATCATGAAGAAAGATTACATCTGCAATTATGGTTGGCTGAGCAGTTTCACCAGGTCCAGCACCCAGGCCATTAAGGCTATCTCTCATTAGTAGTTTTGTACCCCGATAGATCAAATTGAAACCTACACGGATGCTCCCATGAAACTACCATAGGACGTTGCCTTCGCTCTCCAAATGCTACTTCCAAAGCAGATGATAGATGAAACTATCAAAACAGGCCGTCTACCGAAGCATGTTTGGATGGGAACCCAGATAAAATTAGAGAACCCCAGAACGATTACTGCAATGCCGGTGAAAGCGACCACCCCTTCAAGGTCTGAGTCGAATATCTCCATATACGGCTCAAACAATGGCGCCTGCGCACAAGTTAGCAATTATCTAGTATTGAGACCTCTTTACCCGGCAAAACTAACTATCGCCAATGGGCCAAGACCTTGCGTGAAACTAATCATCGTGGCACAGAACATGCAGAAAGCTTTCCATTTCAAACTCCAGTTCTGTTTGATTATTATCTTACGGTCTCAAAGTAGAGGAAATCTTACCAATGGGTCATTAGGATCATTGCTCGGTTGTGGCACCAAGACCGAATCGTCTCTAGCTGAACCTTTGACGAAGCGATGTGTACCAACATCCTTCATAATCTCCGTTCCAGGATAGATCTTTGTCTGCAAAACTTCTTCCAAGTATCTTAAGGCCTTCCTATCCAAATCTTGGTCCATGATTTTGGAATATGTATGGTCTATGGTTCTTTAATCTTGGGATAAAGTTGATTTCAAGTGTATTAAAACTGAGAAAGCTAGTGCCGTTGACATATGCCGTTAGCCCTAGATAGTAGGGGTTTATAGTAAATGAGGAAGATATGCTTACTTAGCCAGGGAGGAGTATATAACTCTACCCTCCTAGTATATCGTAGTTCCTCTATTAATACTACTACTTTATTATACGTTAAATTTTAAAGCTCTTTTTCGTTAGTATATTATAATANGCCTTTTAATATACCTCCGAGGCGGGGTCTATGTCCTAGCCCTACCGCGCAAGCCTTCGTTTGTAAAGGAGCCGCTACGAAGGCTACTAATCGAGCTAAGAGTCGGGTTTAACGTAAAGTTATAGAAGATAGTTTAGTAGAAGACGTACTAGCGGATCGTATCTAGGTAGCGTAAGCGGTAGCTATAGTAGAGCGATAGGCTAGATTCGAGGTAGAAGATACTATAGCGGCTACTAGAGCTACTAGAGGTACTAGTAGTAGAGATAGTCTCCCTACAGGTAAAGCTAATATAGAGTCTCTTTATAGCTGTTAAGGTAATCGTACTCCTTCCTGCGAACGTTCTAGGTCTTAATAAGCTTATAATATCTCTTATTTAAGATCTTCTTATAAGGATATTAATTATTATAGAGTTAACTTTTACCTAGGTAAATTAGAGCAGGGTTATAGTTAAGACTATTATAGTAGTTAGGACTATAAGGAAAAGAGAGTTAGATATACCCGAGAGTATATTCTAGAATAATAATATAGAATTAAAAGATACTAAAGAGATATTAAACCTTTAAGAGAGCTAGTAGGTTATTAAAGGGAAGGTTTTTAGGAGTATTAAGACTATAAATACTAAGACTATAAGTATTAAGACTATAGTATTAATTAAGGCTATTAAGGCTAAGATTATAGTATTAAATACTAGGAACGTTATAGCTATAACTATAGTAGGGATAGAGACTATCGTTAATTCGATTAGGAGGATATTTATAAGAGATAGGGAAATATAGCTAGTTTACCTAGTTTAGTAGCCCCTACTAGGGGATAGCCTCCTTTTAGTATATAAGACTTTAGTTAATTAAAAGAAGATCTTAGTATATTACTCCCTTTAGTAGTAAGAACTATAAAGCGTTTTCTCCTAGAGTATTATAAGTATATTATCTAGATTGTTTATAGAACCTTTAAGGTAGTAGACTTATATATATTAGATTAAGGAGTTCTATTATATAAGGATAAGGAGAAGTTATCTTTTAATATAGAGTTAAATACTCTAGTTCTTAGTAATAAGAAGTTAATTANGAGTTATTTAGCCCTAAGTTTCTAGAAGCCTATCTTATATCCTAGCTAGTAGAGTATATTATTTAAGTATTCGAGCTAGTAAAGGTATAGATCTAGTTAGAATTAGTATAATTAGTATTATACTAGTATAAGTATATTATTAATTAAAGAGGGCTTTATAAAGAGATAAAATAAAAGATTCTATATAACTAGGTTAATCGATATTATTATATAAGATATAAGGAGTCTCTAGGACAAAGTAGTTATAAGAAGTCTTTAGATAAACCTTTAAAGGAGAGAGACAAGTTAAAACAAGTATATTAAAGAGCTATAAAAGGCTTAGGTTATATAGATAAGGATTATATTCGGATATACCTAAATAGTAAGAAAGGTAAGGGTATAAAAGATATAAAGGTAGAGAAAAAGGATTAAGGTTTTAGTATAGGAGTATAATAATAGTAGATAGTATAAAAGTTATAAAATAATTCTACTTCTTTATACTAATTTTTACTATTTTATATTTATATTCCTATACCTCCTTCTATAAATATACTAGTTCTATTTAATATTATAGATATATTAGAACCTTCTTTAGTAAATTCGCCTTTGCTTTTATACCCGATAGTATAGTATATACTATTATATTAGTATCCTAACCCTAGGTTTATAAATATAATTAATAATATCCTTTAATATAGAGCTTAAATAGGTTATAAAGGTCTATAGATATATTAAATTTTACTAAACCTCTTATTTATATTTAAATTTCCTAGGCTCCTAGCTTTAAAAATTAAGAAGGATTTATAATAAGGATTAGTTAAGAAAGTTACTCTTTAGAAGGGAGATCCTTTTATTACCTTACTACTAGGTTTTATACTAAAACCTAAGCTAAATAATAATAGGCGTTAAATCTATTACTTGTCTTTTTTAGATAATAATTCTATTAACTTTTATATCTTAAATAAATACGCCTACTTAAAATATATTACTTTTAATAAAGTTTTAGACCTAGTTTATACTACTAGTAAAGGCTATATAATATTTAAGAGGGATATATTAAATACTTTTAGGATAGTCCTAGTTATACTAAATATATAGTAGGCCTTAGGTTTTAAGTAGGATAGTATAAGATATATATATATAGTTCTACCTTTTAGTTTAGCTATAGTACTATTTATATTTAACCTTTTTACTAAGGGTCTTAAGTAGATAGTTTAGTTCTATCTTTATAGATAGAGGTTCTTATTATATTATCTAGATAATAAATTTACTATATTTACTAAAGTATAAGCTACTCTAGAGTTTATTAAAGAATAGAACAAGTAGTATTTATAATTAACTTAGGTACTTAGTATTCCTCTTAATCTATTAAAGAACGTTAAAGGAATAATTATAGAACTCCTAGGTTTTTAAGTAAATACTAATACCTTTATAGCCTTAATTCTATTAGATAAACTCGTATAAATCTAGGAGGCTACTATATAATTTATCTCTTAGGATAGTATTATATAAAAAGAGTTAGAGTCCTTAATAGGTTTACTCTTATTTTACGTAAAGGTAGTATAATTAGGCTAGGTTTTCTACTATAACTTTTAGACTTTTATTTATACCTAGCTAGGATATCTATACTATATAGCTTAATAGTAGTTAAGCTTAGACGTTAAGGTAGATTTAATATAATAGAACTAAATACTCCTATAGTTTAATAGTACTTCTTTCTTTAATAAGTAGTAAGACTTTATCTACCTATTTTATAATACCTCTATTTAGGGCCTAGGTACCTTTTACCTCGAAATAAACGAATTATAAATAGATTAGTATAATTATATATACCTCCTAGTTAAAGATTAAACGCTATAATTACCTCTTCCTCTTATAGTAAAGGACTTAGTCTTTAATATTAATATATTTAAGATTAAGGTAGTATAAGCCTTATTTAAAAGGTAGGCACCTAGGTAGGCCTAAAAGAGGGTAGTAGTTTATATAGATAATATAGCTACTTAAATTAGGCTTATTAAGTAATAACTAAAGTATCCTTTTTAAAATAAACTACTTTACTAGCTATTTTATACTACGGCTTAGATAGATATTAAAATATTATCTACTCGGATTACTAGTAAGGAGAATATATTTACTAATACTTTTTTATAGAATTTATATAATATAATAACTAATTAGTATCTACTTTTATAGTTTTCTCTTAAGCTCTACTAATCGACTATATAGTATTTAGTATATAAGGTAGTTTCTTATAAAAGGTTATAAAGTACTAGTATTTAAGTTTGTCTTTTACTATATACTAGGTTTATAATTTATATATTTAATCTTTCGAGTTATTCTAGGTCTCTAATTTATACTTACTATAGCTAGCGGATCTTATAGGTCTAGTAAACTAGATAGTAGTAAAAGCGACTAGTAGAATAAATAGGCTCTAGGGAGGCCTTAAGATAAGTTCGATTATAGTAGGATTATCTATAATTCGATTATATTATATATAAAAAGGATAGGATATCTAGGTTTTCGATAACTAATATTTATATAGTATTATAAAAGGGATTTATATAGAGTAGGGTCCTTAGGAGCTCTATAAAGCTAAACTACTTTTATATAAACAGGTATAGCGAATTATATCGATTCTATAAAAGCCTTACTAGGTACTTATAGGATAGTTTAATTACCTAAATTTTAAAGTAGTAATTAAACTAGCGTTTACTACCTTTTTATATATAAAAGAGCTTATTTATTTAGTTTTAGAACTATAAGATATACCCTCCTTTTTATACTAAAAGCTTTAACGCTACGATATTACTTTTAGTCTATATAACGAGTTCGCTATAGTATTCCTTTATATAAGTAAGGCGAATACCAAGTATAAAGGTATAAATATTATACTAGAACATACTTAGGACTCTATATACCCTATTTCGACTCTTTTAGATCTGTTTAATCTCGATCTATAACCTTCTACGGCGCTACTTTTTTATATAGAACAAGGACTATTTACTAGGGAATTTTATATTAATATACTTTATAATCGCCTTTAGAGTATTAGCGTATATAATCCCGAGGGTTATTTAGGTTATAGTCCTAGGCGTAGCGCGGCCTAGAGGGCTTATAATATAGGCCTATCTAAGGACGATATTTAATGTTTTAGTAGGTAGTCTTTAGACGTATATAAAGGATATTTTAGGCTTAGTATTACAAATTAGCGTCTATTAAGTAGGAGGTTCCTTTAGGGTCGGCCCTAATTTGTTTTATTTTATTAGTTAGTTCTTTTAGTATTATCTTTTATAGCTACTTCTTTTTACTCCGCTTAATACGGCTAAGGGTACTAATAGCTTACTTTCTATAAATCAAGCCTTCTAATTAGCTAGATATACTAGCCTAGAATTAGGAGTAGTTCTTATATATAGGCAAGTTATAAGCACTTAAAGCTAGCTAGTAAAATACAAAATAAAAACTAATAATAAGCCTATCTTTTAGTACTTATAATATATAATAAGTAATAATAAATAGTAGGGGTTTATAGTAAATAAGGAAGATATACTTACTTAGCTAGGGAAAAGTATATAACTCTACCCTCCTAGTATATTATAGTTCCTCTATTAATACTACTACTTTATTATATATTAAATTTTAAAGCTCTTTTTTGTCCTACTTATAATCCCCTTACTAAAAGGCTCGCCTTATAATTTAGTAGGATTTTAGTATATTTTTAGACCTAGTTTTAGTTCTTATTACCCCTAAAAGGGGTACGTAGCTAAAGGTACTAATAGCTTACTTTCTACAAATCGAGCCTCCTGATTAGCTAGATATACTAGCCTAGAATTAGGAGTAGTTCTTATATATAGGGAAGTTATAAGTACTTAAAGCTAGTTAGTAAAATATAAAATAAAAACTAACAACAAGCCTATCTTTTAGTACTTGTAATATATGACGAGTGACAATAAATGAACTGTTAAAGGTATTCGTCACTATGCATTAAAACCATCAGTCCAGGTACCAAAAAGGTTGGAGAAGCATGTCAAGTGCGGGGAAAATAGTTCGAGGACAAGGGCTCCTTCCCGTTCAGTACCCATCGTACAGTACTGTAGCAGTCATTAGTAATTGTGAAATTCACGTGTCGAAATACGGGTGGCACAAAATTCCAGGATTATTTGCACGATGGGCTCAAAACGCTACATACATATACGGAAGCTGGACAATAACTGTGTAGCACTGTACCACCGTTTGTACCCCGCCACTGACGCACAAAGGGTGCAACATTCAGCCTAAATATGGGATTCCTTCCAGTAAAAGGCTTCCGAATGATCTATTTTGGAGGATTCGATTGGACTCTATATTGGTTAGAGCCGAAAGGTAATACAGGACTCTATGCTTGTGTATTAGTGCACCGAGTTCTTTGAAGTAAAAAAACGAAGCCCAGCATACCTAGATTTGATTCATTTTTTAGGTGTAGAGAAGGTGATGGAGAATCTCAGCCATACTTTGTGATTTCTGTGGGTTGGGAACTTCTGACTCCTTTAGTTGTAGAGTCGTGGATCGACTCATTTTGTTGTTAATAACAAGGCGTGCGTATGACACTGAATAGAGACACTCCCAAGCTACCGTACCAAGGATGTGAAGTGATTACTTTGTGTATTGAATCTAGTTTACAAAGATAAGGTCAGAAGAACCGGTAGACCTAGTGTTAAAAAAGATTCTCTCCAACAAGATCGCCGGTTATGACTATGGTGGAGGCAATTCCTTCCGCGGCTTTATGTTCAGTTCATTGAGTATTTCCGCTACACTTTCGTCGGTCAACACATTCTGATCGTGAATTGGGCCGGGAGACGAGTAGTCCATTGGCAGTGGACCAATCAGTCCATGAGTGCTTGTTGCTGGGTCAGAACTAGTCCAGCGCCTCATGTTAGGATTGGACATCAATTTATCCTGGCTATCGACCAACTCCTTCTGATATTGTATATTTGCCGCAATTCTCTCAGAACGTCTCTTCTCTAGCTTTTCTTCCTCCAACTTAAAACTTCCCTCTAATGTCAATCTCTGTCGCAAACCATCATGGTTCTTCATGTTCCTCTGCTCAATAAATCCGAGTTGAAGCCTCTGATGTGACTCGGTACTGGTTAAGATCTCCTGGGCACGTTGCCGCTCACCAGAAATTGAGATATCCTGAAGTGCTTGGATATGCTCTCGTTCTCTACTCTGTCGCTGATCGAGTCGTTCCTGGCGTTGGTTTTCATTTTCGTTCTCTAGAGCATTTTGGTTTCGAGAGTGTACAGCTAGGAGTTGTGAGTCTACTCGGGCTCTTTCCTGCCATCGCTGTATTTCGGCCTTATTTTTCATATCCAAGATCTCTATTTCTTGGAGCGTAGTGAGACGTTTTATCGCCAGTCGATCTCTAGCTTGTTGACGCTGCTCGGTCATTTGCCTCTTTTGTTGTTTTTGACGATTGGCCTCTTCTTTGATATCAGCTGGAGGATTCACAAGATCATCCGGTTGCTCTGCATCAATATCGGTTGCCCAAAATCTATCTTTGGCTTGTTTAATGTTGAGCAGGCGCAGTAGTTCGGATTTCTGTCCCTGAGGGCCCTTGAAGAGATCCTTCTCCACGTATTTGGTCAGGGAATATGTATATGTCTGATCTTGGAACAAAAAGGTATCCTCGTTAATGAGCTGCCATAATCTTTTCAGAAGTGCCGAAAGAATCATGACCGGATTGACGGAGTCTAAGGCGAAGTGGAATACGGACCTCTCCGACTTGTCCGCAGATATGCACTTCGTCCGCGCAGTGTTGTTATTAATCTCAAGCAAGTAAGAGATTGCTTCTTCCAACTGCCCGGGTTTCGGATCATATCGAACAGCATTAAGACAGAGCTCCGCGAGCGCGGTTCGTCCGTCATGCCTTTCAGATGGATAGTCGGTACTGTGGCCATGCTTAACGAGTAGACGCATGATATCGCAACGCAGAGCACAAGCAGCATCGTGAAGACTTCCATCGTTGGGATCAGGCTCTCGTTCAAGTAAGATACTCAATATCGCTGGATTGCCCCGACGACTGGCAAGAGCAAGTGGTGTAACACCGTGTTGGTCTGGGCTCGAGATCTTTGCCCCTTGAGAGACAAGTTTTGATACCACTTCTGCACGATCATTCTGGATGCAAAACTCCAGAGGCGTCATAAGTGTTTGAGAGGTGAAGTTCACATCGGCTATGATTATCAATTAGTAAGATCTTTAAGGCTCAGGAACTGCTTCGCGACATCTGTGAATGTACACCAAGAAGAATCGATAAAAGACTGTTCAGCGCATAGCCTTTGCTCCTCTAATTGGGAACTTGGCCACAGAAAAGTGTAATGAACTTACCTCCAGCTTCAATAAGATTGCACAAAATGACATTGGAGACAGTCCTCTCTGGCTGAGCAGATGCCCAACAAAGTAAAGAGCATGGTTCAGCGCCAACAACCGGATCTAGTTGGTAAGGAGTGCGTTGATTCGGATCATATCCTATTGTAAGAAGCTCCCTCAAAATATCTGTATTGTTTTGAAAGCGTCGTAAAGATGTGAATAAGACGGCATTGAAATCAAACGTGGGGTGGTGGAAGTTGGCGAAGAACTCCTTGTCGGATTCCTTAATGGAGTCCTTGAATGCAATAAGAGACTTTAGAACGACTTGTGGTAGTTCTTGAAGATCTATGTTACTTTCATTGTTGAAAAGATGAGGTATCGCCATCGCTTTGGTGTTGACATTTGCACCTGGAATCAGCTTTACGATAAGGTTCAAGTCTTTGTCGCGGCACGCATGCTGTAATGCGAATCCCATCTCATGGTTGACATCGGCTCCGGAAGATAGAAGCAAATCAAGGAAATTCTTCAACGCAGTACTTTGGAACATGGTTGACTCTCGAACAGCCCTGCAAAGACCATATCCAAGTCCATGTCCTTTCGCGCCAGTGTTCAAGAGGAGCTCGAGAACGGCGAGTCCTTCACTGGACTGCCAAAGGTCGTCAACTTCAACTAAAGTATTAAAACATGGTGTAACAAATGGCTCTGCCTTACGGCTAGCAATAAGGAGAAGAAGAGTGCCAAGATCAAGCATTCTCCCAGCATGTATCATTGCCTGCCCGTTATCAAAACAATGATGGGTTATTAGTATTTGGATTAGTTCTCGGTCGGCAGGCATTTCTTTCGTAGCTTCCAGTAAGGTTTCGTGAACTTGGCTATCGATTGCCTTCCCGGCCTCTAACAAAATCTCGAGAGCCTTATACATATGAGGTTTTGGAAGGCTCCTGGCGATTGCGTATGCTTGGCTTAGTACTTTCTGGCTGGGGCCTAGTTTGACGAGAATCGCCAAAGCTTCAAAAAAAGCGAACTGCGTGGCAAATTTTATTGCTGCGCCATCTTTCCATTCAACTGATGCGCCATAATGACAGAGCATCCCAATTAACTTTAATCCCGTATGCCCTTCTTTTACAGCAGCCATTAAAGTAGCATCGACTATTTCACCCTGAGTACCAGCACGGAGTAGAATCTCTACCATTGCGTGAAAGCGTTCCATATCTGTATCTTTGAGAGTAAGAGAGGCAAAAAATCCATTAGTCAACGTGGATAAAGTTGGTTTGAGATACCTAGTGCCATCGACAAGCAGACTCAGAAGCTCAGACTGACCCGCACTAGCGGCACATACAACGGCTTGGCCTGAGTTGTGATTTACTGAAGCACCAAACCTCAACAGCAAGTTGGCAAGATGCATATCAGAAAGGTTGACTGCCGCGATCAGTCCATCAGATAGTGCTTCGCAGGGGACCTCTACTTGGAGAAGCTTGTCAATGACCGCACATCGTTTTTCTAGGTCTACCAACTTCAGAGCTCCTGAGAAAGCAGCTGAAATTGCAGACTCCGACGGCTTCGCAGTGAGGAGTAGATCTATGCCATCGAGGTAACTTTGCTCCACAGCACTACATAGTGCCTTGCCGCCAAAATCACTTACATCTGCATACGGTAATAAGAGCTCAACAAGAAGGAAAGAGTTCGGACCTTCGCGAACAGCGTCGCAGAGAGCCTTGTTGACTTCGATTCCACTCGGACCAAGCAGTTCTTTCATTATGTCGTACCGCAGAGAATGGTCTCGTAATTTCATCGCGTGGGGGATTGCGGATAAGCGACTTCTTGGGGGGACTTTCCCAGTTAGAAGAGTCTTAAGCGTACTAGGAGAACTGAGACGCACTCCCGTGGCCAGAGTTGCGTCCGTTACCACGGCTCCACTTTGAACTAGTAGCTCGATTAACTCGATAGACTCTGGTTGGTCTTTCAATGAAGAGTGTAGAGCAGCATCCACTTCAGGACCAACTGCTCCAGCCTCGAGGAGTATTTTGAGTATAGGAAGACGGTGGTTCAAGCTTAGATTATCAGGTATTGCTCCCAAAGCCTTTGATAATGAGGAGTTAGTTGGCTTTCCTTTTTGGACAAGCCACCGCAACATGTCGAGATTGTTTTTTGACACTGCTACGCACAAGGACTTTGCCGAGTCGAAATCAACTGAACAGATCGGCAATCCTTTATGATTGTTGGATGAGACCAATAGGCAGACTGTCGCTATGTCTTCCTGTTCGGCAGCAGTAATCAGCAACTTGGAAGCCTCTGGGCCGAAAGCGCCGTGTGGTATTAGTTCAGTTGCCATAAAAAGCCGATCTGCGGGAGGTATCCTTCGCGGAATGTGATTCATAAGCGCAGAAGCAAGCCTCGGGTGGAGAATCTGGTCCTCCAAGAGAGTTGCAACTAGATCGGTATGATTTTGTTCCACTGCATGGCGGAGAGCGATGCCTTGTTGATAATGAATGTCTGCACCATGAGATAGAAGAAGTTGTATCATAGCAACATCTTTTGTGTCAGTAGCTCTGAAAAGACAGTGACTTGCGCCATTTCCTTCCGGCTTGCCACATAAGAGTGTTTCCAACATTTCAGAACTGGCATTGAATAAGGTACCGGGTCTGTTATGGAGGTTTCCAATTGCTGCATCAACGGAAATTCCTAAAGGGGGGTTTTTGGCCATCAACATGGCAGCCACGATACCAATTTGTCCCATCTCCACACCTTTGTGGAAAGCTATTGCCGTGTTGTAGTTCGTTTCTGCTCCTGCACACAGAAGCAGTTTTACGACTGTCAGATCTTTTCTTATTGTAGCGGGCAATAAGTTCTCAGATATGCATGCCTTCGAGACTTTTGCTGGTGCTCGCAGCAATGTTCCAATCATGGCCACATCGCCAGCTTCCACGGCATCATACAAAATAGCTTGATAATTCGCCAAGTTGGCTCCTGAAAGAGATGTCAGAATGATGGTTGACTGTTAGGAATGCAAACGCTATAAATTGTAGCCATGGTTCCATGTTTTCATATCTTTCGTATGCTTTCTCGACCAAAAGCATGTTTTGCCATTTATGGTAGAAGGAAAGAAGACTACTTATATCAGAGTCGAAGAAGCAATCCAGAAATTACTCACCATATTGCAATAGGGTTGTTGTGTTTTCCAGATCTTTCGCACATAGAGCGATTCCTAGACCTTCGTCCAAACTCTCCTGATCAGCCAACGGCGCCAATAACTGCACGAATTGATTTTGCTTTGTTCTGACTGCAGTCTGAATAATATTGCCTCTTTGGACCGGTGAACTTCGGATGCCCACAATGCCACTGCTTGCCCTTTTTGCTACATTGATATCACCCTCGATTGCAGCAAACCTTCGAAGGAGCACAACGACAGATCCCGTTGGTCCGCCTTCCTCGATGACTCTCAGTAGTGCTGCATAAATGTCCTTATAGGTGGGTGCTGACTTGGAAGGCTTGCTGAAGACCTTCTTGAATCCTCGTGTAGACCCTTGAATTTGGTCTACTTCGTGCCTCAATTGCGCAAGAACAGCATCCGCTATTCTTTCGTCTTCTGTGGATACGGAAGGTGTCGGGGGCTGAGACGGGCGAGTGAAGGGAGCGTTTGGCCCATGCAGAATTGCGTTGTAACTGTGTGCCAAATTTCTCGAGTTAGTCTACCATTTCCGGGAGGAATTAAGGGTTGCAAGCAAATAGCGAATGTATGCCCATTCAATCAAGAACAAACGGATTACTACCAGATAAACGACGGAGAAGAATAACTTTAAAGTGCTGGCGTACCTAGTAGCAATTTGCGTGAGCCTACTGGCTCGTTCTGCAGGCGTCTTGAGCCGAGCCATCACGTTAAGTGTAGAATATTCAATTCGTCGAGAGATAAGGGCGGTTGAAAGTCACGCAAGCCGATCATCTGCAGATGTATCAAGAGTTTTTTTGATGTCGCCAGTGAGCGCCTCGACTTCAAAATTCAAATGTGCAGGAGAGTGTTTGGCTTGCAAGCCCCTTCCACGAGGCGATATTACTGATGATGAAGATAGTGATCCGCGGTGATAGTCGTTGTGTTCAGCTTCAAACCTTTCCTGCTGCGAAGGATGAGGTTGAGAGGTATCTTGAAACCGCTTCAAAGTTGAGGTTTCTGCTTAAATACGAAGGCGAGTGTAGCGTTGGTATCACGGCGTCGGCCCAGAACCATCCCAAAAGGCTTCGATTGGTCAATCGGTCATAAGAAGAGGCGATGAACCCATTCACTGGAATATGTACAGTATTCACCGGTTATTTTTATAAACGGAGCGGGGATAATTTAAGCGAGATTCCCAACTCCTCCCCTCTTCGAGAGACATGTCAGAAAACACATCTCAAATCTTACAACTTATGTGGCTTTTTAGCTATGATGCCTAGAGATTGAAAACAGAATTTCGAAAACATATTCACTGTTCCAAATTTATAGCATAAATGCAACTGGTGGTCCAACGGCCTAGATATTAGTGGTCTCAGTCTTCATTCTTCCAAGTTGTTGCTTTACTTATCCCAGATACCTAAATGTGTCTCCTAACCTGGTTACAAGAGAACTAAAATTGCTCTTTTATTACCCTCGAGACTCGTAAACATATAGGACTCCACAGATGGGGATCTTGAATGTAGCCGATACATCGGAGTAAAAGATTACTACCGAGCCGATTCATGTTTAGCGAGAAATAGAAAAGAAATGGTCGAGTAGTTAAGACGTTTCCCACTTCTTGGTTGCACAGCCTCATACCTATGATCTATTACTCCAGTTCGGTTCGGGTTAAAAAGTAGACGGTGACTCTGCATGAATATATGAATCCATAGTTTCCCATGGGTGTAGTTTGGCATTTGGAAGCCAGCGATCTCAATTGTAATATGTCAACTTAGCGAAAGTCACCCGAGTCAATAAGCGATAACGAAATAGAAGCGTTCAGTTGAAAGACACAACGGAATTTTTATTGAGCTATTGTGGTGACAGAGCTGGACTTCAAAATTAACACCGCCTCCAGCTGTACATTGAAAACAGAAAATGAGACAAATCTGCAGGAATGGTCTACTCGGCGAATAGATCCGAGATTTCCATCCACCTCTCCCGCTTAGTATGTTTAAGAGCAAATTGGAATCTTGACTTTGTCTCCAGGGAAGATCAGGTCTGGGTTTGGGATGTTGTCCTTGTTCGCATTAACGACAGACCCCAGAGTGATGTTGAATTTTTCGGCAATCTTCGTCAATGTGTCGCCGGCCACAACCGTGTACGGAGTTTCAGTTCCTTTTGGCGCGCACGTAGCAGTGGCTGCGGGCTTCGTTGGGGCGAGAGGAGGAGCCACTTTGTTACAGGCCTTCTTTGGGATATTGAGATTGGCCCCAGCGAAAATGATGTCAGGGTTGGTGATGGTATCCCTGTTGGCCTTTTGGTTTGCACATTAGTATGAGATGGAGGAAATAAAGATGGGGAAAGGAAATGGGTATAGGGTAAGAGAAATAGGGTTGTGCAAGAATGAGGGGGGATTTACATAGACTAGTGCTGGCACAGTCCTGTCAAACTTCTCACCAATCTTTGTGAGGGTATCACCTGATTGGATAACATAGGTCTTCTCCTTGGCACAAGCTTCGTCAACAGACTCGCGTGTTGCAAGTGACTTAAGGTGGGGGTTGATAGTCAAGGCAGAGATGACTGGGAGGAAAGCGACGAGAATTGTAGCGAAACGCATGATGGAGGTGTTTGGTTTGTTTGGTCTTGAGGTTGGAGATAATAGTTGAAAGTTACGGTAATAAGATAAATTTAGAATGAATGAATGATTGACTCGAAGAACGGTTGAGGGCAGATCGAATGCAATTGGTAGTCTGTGTGTGAAGAGAGTAGACTGTGAGGGAAACCAGTCATATTTGTAGTATTTTTCGCACACCGTGAACACCCATGCCGACTTATTGTAAGGCGACCCCAAGCAAAGATTTTAGGTTCTTCATTTCTTTCGTTAAACATGGTAACCACGGCCATACGAAGTGGAGGCGACGGTTTGTGACAAGCCGACCGTATTTTCGGATGAGAGTGCCAACAGACCGGCCCCGAGTTACTAACCTTGCCTACCGGTAACTTGATACAAGGTTCAGGCGATAATTCATTCGGATGTTAATCTGCGCACGGGCAATTGTTTATAGCGCGTCGTCGCATACTTTTGCCGGAATCCTCGGTAAACTCTTGAGTTCGATGTTGGTCAACTTGACCCCCTTGACTTCCTCATCCATTCGCTTGATTGTTGCTCAGACGGCGGCGGACAAGAACCAACGGCAGATGATACAGACTATCACTCACGAACTCTCATGAATTCCTCCAACTTGCGCCGTACATAGGGAAAGCGAGGTTTGGTATTGTCCGAAGTACGATCACTATGGAGAGTTAAAACCTCCCGAAGTATCATTTGTGAAAAAAAAGAGTTCGAAAGTCTAGGGGGTACCCTATATCAAACAAAATGTTTGATGAGAAGATGCCGTACCGCTAATTTTTAAGATGACGTGGTATCATTCCGTTGTCAAAAAAAGGTACTGTACCACGTCAAGAAAAAGTCAATGACCGACCACCGTTTCGCTTAACTTTAAGCCGTGGCAGGACAACCCTCGCTCTACTGCATGTGGTGATCAAACGGGGCAGATTTTGACACAGTAGACCATTACACCCAAACATCAGTCCACACCCTTATTTTAGTACATTTCGATAAACGATGTTGAACGATTATGAATTAGTATCTAGTTGATTTGCCTTCAAGTCTTCTGTTATCATATAGCCTCTTAATATGGTAACCACATGGATCCTGTGGCCTTTTATGTACTAGTTTTAGGTGAAGGCCTGTGTGTCAAAATCGGCCGGGTTTATGATCACTTACAGCCTCAGTTATGCACTGTACTGGCAGCCAGTTTCACTTTTTGACCGGTAGAATAACACTCTAAACACTCTGGAGCGAACGGGAAATAATTTTGGTGTATACTGAAACCATTGAAACCAATGAATTAAATCCATTCCTAGACTTCTGCCCTGATTCATATTTCGTATACAACTACACAGCCACCGGGTTGAGATTCCTCTCACTTTTACGCGATTGTATTCAAGTGCGAGATGACGACGAATCGCCTTACAATCAGTATGATCCTTTTGATCCCAGACCATTTATGCGAATATACCAAATGACCTCAATATAAAGACATAGTTACCTTGGCTTGCCAACCTCCCAAGGTACTCTGTCATCTGACACGGAGAGAAGATACTTTTTCCCAGGATGAGATACCTACATAGCAGGTCCCTTCCCAGCTGTTCTCGTACCTCATAGAAACTTTGATATGCTATTGACAGCCAAGCCAATGTCAGATCCCCATTGCTCTTTTCTACGAGGTTCGGAACGGTTACCGTGGGCTCTGTGGTACTGTCCAACAGCGTTAACCTTTCCAAATACGCTAATGACGAGAGATATTTTTGGAATGTACTTCGAAGTATCATAGTAGAAGATTTGGAAGTACAGCGTGCCTTGAATTCAGTATTATTAAGATTCAAAATGAATAAGATAACAAGCAACTTATTAGAACCCTTAACGCGCGAGGTTGTAGAATAACAGGATTTGCTCTCCTTAAAGGATATATTGGAGTCGCAAAGCAAGAACACTAAGATTGTAATGTTCTTGACCAATAGAAGTAACATTGCATTCCAATTGGGATGTTGAGAATGCCTAAAGCAAGGAAGAATTTTCAGTACAACACCTCAGGCTTCTTTTAGATATAATTGCAAGGTGTATCATGCTGAAAATCTTGGTAGCCAAGAATCGGGATTTTGACGAACCTATTACATCACTATAATTTAGTTTGAGCGTCGTATTATCAGCCTCCGTATCCATGACCTACCCCAGGTCAGAAAAGAAGCCTTTACAGTACGTTTTTGTTGAGATTGATATCGTGGAGTCACATATGCTCAGCCAACCTTCTGGAATAATCGCAAGATATCAACCTTTTCCTTTCACAT
>LT855410.1:509564-527645 GCA_900184765.1 Hymenoscyphus fraxineus
AGGCTAAATACACCTACCTAGTAATCTCAGTATAAAAGTCTCGATCAGGGGAGAAAGATCCGAGGCACGAGGAATAATCTAAATAAATCGGAATCGAAGCGAGAGGATTATAGTATACTAGATTGCCTACCTCTGGATATTGTAAGAAAGTTATCCTAAGAATCTTATATAATAGAAATATTTATACAGGCTATATAGGATAATGGAAATCAAAAGAGTGTTCATTAAACCAAGTAATTTAGGACAATTACTTTCATTGTTCCAGTAATTCTAGGATAATTGGGTTTTTAAGATGTGTTTGGAGGAATGTATAGGTAGGTCTCTTAGGCACACTAGACTGTACTACTTATCTCTTTGAGCACAGTAAGATTGTAGTACTGTAATACCGAAAAACCCTCCAATTTCAAGTACGATCATCATACCAAGAAAACAACACTTAGATTTATATCTATTAACACTCCCTCTATCCACCAAAAACTCAAATAACATCGCAGGACTTTTGTTTCCACCCATAAAACCCCCAAAAGAAAAAGAAAAACGCCAATCGTCGCACATACATACATACAGTCATTTATTCCCACGCCTACCACGCTATTTAAGGAGCCATGACCAGCGCCAAAAGTGCCATGCGGCAATATAATCCATATCTCATCTGTATACATAAAAGATTAGCAACTTTCCACAGACACGAGTGAAAAACAAGAAAAGAATATTGAACGGTGAGAATAGAACATACCTGTCTAAAATACGCCGCCCGCTGATCAAAGTCCACCTCTTCCGCAATCTCATTATTCCTCGGCAGAGGATGCATAACAATCATATGACTCTTTGCACTGCTCAAAGTCTTATTGCTCACCACGAAGCTATCCTTGAGACGCTCGTACTCTTCCAAATCCGCGAATCGCTCCTTCTGCACGCGGGTGCAGTAGAGGACATCGCTTCGGGCGACAACCTCGGACGTCAATTCCGTTGTTTCAATGAGGAGTTGGCCCGGTTTAGACTTGATCAATTCGAGGATTTCAGCTGGGAGGGCGAGCGGCTTTGGTGAGACTAATTGGATGTTGACGTCGTAGTGCTGGAGGAGCTTGACGAGAGAGTGTACGGTTCGTCCGTAGCAGAGGTCTCCAACGAATGTAATTGTCAAGCCTGTAACAGTTCCTAGCTCCTCACGGATGGTGAAGAGATCTAGGAATGCTTGAGTTGGGTGTTCCTTGCTACCGTTGCCACCGTTGATAATGGGGACAGGTGAGAACTTTGCTGCGGTATCAGCACTGCTCTCATCAGGATGTCTGAGAACAATTGCATCGCCATAACATCCGAGAGTACGAATAGTATCAGCCAGGGTTTCTCCCTTTTGTGTGCTCGAGTGCTGGTTCGAAATGGCCACAGTGCGTCCACCCAGTCTTTGCATAGCAGCGTCGAAAGAAGCAGAGGTACGAGTAGATGGCTCGAAGAACATCGTGCAAAGTACTCGTCCTTTGAGAATGTCAAGGACACCTTCTCTTTGAACACCCAGTCGCATCTCTTGTGCAACCGTGAAAAGCAAGTGGAGGTCTTGTCGGTTGAATTGGTTGACAGAAAGAACATTATGGTTCTTGAATGGCGACTGTGCTAACAACTGCTGGAGAGAAGGAGCAACTGTGGGCTGGGGGTAGAGTGATGGACCAAGAAGGTCATGGCTATTTCTTGACGTAAGTCCAGGGGGAACAGGACGGTGGCTGACGTGGGCGTCTATGCTGCTAATCTCGAGATCATAATTTCTGGCAATGGCTTCAATCAGAATCTTTGCATTCTTCACATTTGTTACCAATGGTGTTTGGTAGTCGACAGCCATTCTTCGAGTTTGGTATCCTTTACTCATATAGTTTGCTGGTCGACGGTAACGGTTGCTGGAAGGAAGATTGATGTACAAATCGATCATGTTGTTTGCAAGATGCTGTGTCAGCGAGTACTCCGACTTCTGGTCGTCCCCGCCTTTGCCAAGAATCTCAAGATATTGAACTGTGACTTGATGCTCCTGGAGGAAATCGGCAGTACCAGCAGTGGCAAAGAGGCGGTAGCCCATCTTTTGAAGCTTTACGATAGACGGAAGCATTTCATTCTTGTCCTTGTAAGATCCGATGGATAACAGAATGTTGCGGTTGGGCAGTTTGAAGCCTGTTGAAATGAGGGCTTTGATATAGGCCTCGTATTTGTCGGCACCAAAGCAAGCAACCTCACCAGTGGAAGCCATCTCTACACCGAGAACAGGATCGGCACCGGACAAACGAGAGAAACTGAATTGTGGCACTTTGACACCGACACAATTCTCGGGTAGCTGAGTTGGAGGATACTCGACGAAAGGAACACCCATGATGGCTTTAGTGGCCATTTCAATCAAATCAACACCCATAACCTTTGAGATGAATGGGAAGGATCTTGATGCCCTAACATTGCACTCGATGACCTTGATGTCATTGTCTTTGGCGATGAACTGGATGTTGTAAGGGCCGGTGACATTCAAAGCATCTCCAATTTTACGTGTGGCTTCCTCAATTCTCTTGATAGTTGTGGCCTCAAGATCCTGTGGTGGTAAAATCAAGGTAGCATCACCGGAATGAACTCCCGCGTTCTCAACGTGCTCCGAGATGAAATGGCCGACCATTTTACCGTCTTTGGCTACTGCATCCATCTCGATTTCTTTGGCGTTCTCGATATATTTGGTAATGACCACTGGATGCTCTCGGGAAACCTCGGCAGCCTGCGCAAGGTAGGCTTCAAGATCGGCCTCTGAGTAGACAGTGTTCATAGCAGCACCAGAGAGAACATATGATGGACGAACCAACACAGGGTACGAAACTGTGTTGCAGAACTCCTTAGCCTCTTCGAAGCTCGTGAGTTCCTTCCAAGTAGGCTGGTCAACACCAATTCTATCCAACATACGAGAGAATTTGTATCGATTCTCTGCGTTATCGATCATTTCAGGAGATGTGCCGTATACTTTGACGTTGAGGCGGTGAAGAGGGAGGGCTAGGTTGTTAGGTGCTTGTCCGCCCATGGATACTATGACGCCGGAGTTGCCTTCTTTTTCGTAAATGTCCATAACCGATTCGACGTTGATCACCTCAAAATAGAGTCTATCGGCTTCTTCTGTGTCGGTGGAGCAGGTCTCCGGGTCAAAAAAGTCAAAGTCAGTACACACACAAGAAGAATATAAGTAGGTAAAGGGGGGGGGGAATGAGGGAAGAGGAAGAGAAAAAGAAAGGAGGAAGAGGGGAATTACTACTGAAGAAGTTGTTAGCAGGTTTCTTTCACACAATTTGTAATTCAAAAAAACTAGTAATGAATATTCAAATGGAGGTGGAATTGAAATGGGGATAGGNAATTATGCGAAAGACTTGGGTCAATTGAGTTTGGTCGAACATGATTGATCCAGAAAACTCACACAATCAAATCGATTGTGCCAAAGATTTAGGTCAATTGAGTTTGGTCGGACATGATTGATCCAGAAAACTCAAACAATCAAATCAATTGTGCCAAAAATTTAGGTCAATTGAGTTTGGTCGGACACAATTAACCCAAGCACTTTGGGACAATCAAGTCGCGGGTGTTCTGTACGCGGAACAGTGCTGGATCTGATCCTTATAAGGCAATATTTGAGCCCCTCCTTGGGCAGCTGGACGAGGAGTAATAAAGAAAACCACTTACTAGTTGACCATGACAGTTTTGAAACCATTGGCACGAAGAGTTCTGATGGCTCTGACTGAGCACCAATCGAACTCCACAGATGATCCGATTCGATAAACCCCAGATCCAAGTACCATGACCTATACATAAGTTAATGAACGATCTCAAATTCTATTCGATTGTCGCTTACACCGTGATCGTTGAAGGTGATATCGCTCTCTGATCCATTGTATGTCATATACAAATAGTTCGTGAATGCCGGGAATTCTGCAGCAACGGTATCGATTTGCTTCACAACCGGGGTGATTCCAGCTTCAACTCGCATGCGTCGAACCGCGAGTTCATTAGAACCCCAGAACTTAGCCAATTGACGATCGCAGAAACCGAGTTGTTTGGCTTGACGTAGGAGGGTGAGGTCGATGTTATTTGCGCTGAAAGTGGTCATCAATTTGCTAAAGTCGCTGAGGCCCTTTAATCTGCTCAAGAACCATTTATCAATCTTGGTCATCTCCCATATCTTCTCAACAGAGTATCCTGTGTGCATGGCATTTGCAATCGCAAACATACGCTGATCAGAGGGCGTTTGAAGTTCATCATCGATTGACATGAGAGCTGGAGTCTCATTGAATCCCAAGTTGTTGAAATCGATAGCACGAATGGCTTTCTGAATTGCTTCTTCAAAGGTTCTGCCTATGCTCATTACTTCTCCAACGCTCTTCATTGAAGAACCAAGCTGAGTAGAAACACGGTTGAATTTCTTCAGATCCCATCGTGGCATCTTTACCACGACGTAATCGAGCGAAGGCTCGAAGCATGCGCATGTAACCTTTGTCACAGAGTTGGAAATTTGGTTGAGTGGGATATTCAGACCCAACTTGGCTGCGATAAATGCCAAAGGATATCCAGTGGCCTTGGAAGCCAAAGCAGAGGATCGAGACAATCGAGCATTGACCTCGATAATGCAATACTCTCTAGAAAATGGATTGAGAGCATATTGAATGTTGCATTCACCAACAACTCCCAAATGGCGAATGACGTTAACAGCTGTGGTTCGTAGCATGTTATAGTCCTCATCAGAAAGTGTCTGCGATGGAGCAACGACGATGGAGTCCCCGGTATGGATTCCCAAAGGATCAAAGTTCTCCATATTACAAACTGTAATGCAATTGTCCTGGGCATCTCGAACAACTTCGTATTCGATCTCCTTCCAGCCTTTCATACTTCGCTCAATCAAAACTTGGGGACTGGCGGCAAATGCTTTGTTACATAGCTCCACCAATTCTGCCTCATTATCGGCAAAGCCACTTCCAAGCCCACCAAGGGCGTAGGCAGCACGAACGATGACGGGAAATCCAATGTCCTTGACGACGCGCACAGCCTCTTCAACGGTGTTAGCTGATGCAGATTTTGCACACTTCTCACCAATAGATTCCATACTACGAGCAAACAGCTCTCTGTCTTCGGTAGTGATGATTGTATCAATTGGTGTTCCGAGAACCTTGACACCAAGCTCTTCAAATTCATCTTTGAGTTGAATACCGACCTGGAGAGCGGTCTGTCCTCCGAAAGTTACGTAAATCGAATCAGGTCGTTCGCGAATAATGACTTTGCGGACAAATTCAGCATTGACTGGAAGGAAGTAGACCTTGTCTGCCAATCCTTTGGATGTTTGGATAGTAGCAATATTGGGATTGATTAAGACAGTATAGATGCCTTCTTCTTTGAGAGCCTTAATGGCCTGACTACCGGAGTAGTCGAATTCACCAGCTTGGCCAATGGATAATCCACCAGAGCCGAGGACAAGAACTTTCTTCACATCCACCCTTGGTCGAAGTCTCTCGTTTTCGAGTTTGTCGCCTCCAGGGAAAGTGACTGGTTTTGAGAGTAAGCTTTTATCGGCAGTAGTGCCCACAATCGTGTTGATAAACACATCAAATAGATATTCGGTGTCTCGTGGACCTGGGGTACTTTCCGGGTGGAATTGTACACTGAAGTATGGCTTGCTGTTGTGTCTAATACCTTCGTTACTGCTGTCGTTGGCATTGACAAACAGCTCCATCCAATCGGATGATAAACTGGCGGTATCTACTGCGAAACCGTGGTTCTGAGATGTAATGTGACATTTTCCAGTCAACATGTTCGTACACGGGATGTTGTGTCCACGGTTACCAAACTTCATCTTGGAGGTGGTTGCACCAGATGCTCTAGCAAGCAATTGGTGTCCCAAACAAATTCCAAAGATTGGGGTTCGGTTCTCTGCAATTGCAGCGGAAATATGCTTGATGGTCTTCTCCATCAATGCTGGATCACCGGGCCCATTGGATATGAAAAGTCCGTCGTAGTCCTCGCCTGCAAGAGCTGGAAAATCATAGTCCCAAGGGCAAACCATGACCTCCACACCGCGGCGTAAGAGGCATCTCAATTGGTTGTATTTTAACCCAACATCTAAACACAAAACGCGTAAAGGCCTACCAGAAGGGTGCTTAAGAGCAGTGGAGGGGTTGGGGGTGTATAATTTGGGTTCTCGTATCGATACTATATTCGATGTCAGCCCTCACTCGCGGGCTGGCTACAAGCAGAAACTCACCGTCGGCTACGAGGTTCTTCGCGTTTGGGTTCAACCAGTCAATGGACTCGAAGGAAGCTCTCCAGTCTTTCCCGGAAAGAACTTCAGAAATGCCGTGAGCATTTCCGCTGGCATACCCGTTGGTCAAGCCCTCTTTCTGGACCATCATTCGTCCAAGCATACTTCCCTCGTCCCGAATCCTCTTAGTCAATTCTCGGGTATCGACACCATATATAGCAGGAACTCCCTGCTCCTTCAGCCATGTTCCCAAAGAAGATGTAGCCAGGAAGTGGGAGTAGTCTTCTCCAGCGTATGACGCGCAGACGAGGCCGGCAATGTGGATTTGGGAGGATTCGAAATGCGCGGGCAGGTCCTTGAGGACGTCGTCCATGGTCTCTCGAGAAGGAACACCATAGTTTCCTACAAGTGGAAATGTGATGACGAGAATTTGTCCTCGGTAAGAAGGATCAGTGATGGATTCAGGATATCCCACCATGCCTGTTTGGAAAACCAATTCTCCGGCGACGCTCTTCTTCGCGCCAAAGCTGTAACCTTGGTAGACGACGCCATCCTGCAATTCGAGGCTGATCAAACCATCATCGCTGCCTTCGAGATGTTTGGCAGCCACTGGGGCGTAGACCTTTTCGGAGATTGTTCCTGGCATGGTGTTGTGGATTTTTGGGTGGAAAAAAACTCGAGTTCGAGTTTTTCAGGTCGACTAGATGGTGATGGCGGGGTGAATGAAATCAACCTTCAACAAGCAAAAGAGCGAGTCTTCGGGCAATTTGGAATGGAAGCACCAATATCCCGTCTATTGGATACAAATCAATGAAATGTGACGGGAAAGATGAAGATCAAAGTGGTGGCTCTGCTCGAGAACAAGCTCGAGAGAGAGAGGAAGAAAGAAAAAGAGTTCCCCTCCGAGTTTGTAGATGGATGGATAAAAAAAAAACTCAGCCCGGATAATCTTGCGGCCCGCCTGACATGGGCTGTTCGTCCAATCAAACATTCTATAAAAAGAGTAGATCGTAGCCTTGCATGTCAGCCTTGGGTCCGCCATAACCTCGGATGAATGCGCCCAAAATAGGAAAGCGGGGTATGACGGCTTTCTCCCACCTGGCCTCGGCGCACGTGTTCTTAGCTGGCATATTATGAAAGCAAACAAAACACTAGAAAAATAAGCCACGCAATGCAATATGACTCGGCAAGCCTGGATATTTGTTGGAAAAGTCTGAAAACCTTCTGGTCCAATGTCCTTGGCATTTTATCCTTATTAAATCTTCATGCTTAACCTTGATAAGCAAGCGAGAGGTGAAGTTTCAAGGCTGACTTGAAGTAATAAGTCAAAAGATTATAAATTTGTTTCCAAAAACCACTAGTGTAGCATCAGAACAAGAAGTTCGCGCGTGAATATCGATAATACAACTCATTTCGCAATAATAGAGATAATTATCAATCATAGTATAAGAGTCTCTTTTGGGGATCCGAGGAACGAGGAAAAAATCACCATCGAGTCGAGAGGATTATACTAGATTGAGATAGTTATGTACCTCTTAAATGCAAGGCCATATTATGAAAAGCCGCCAGCTTCCTGTTTACATTCAAAATGACTTTCCCATCTCGCTCTGGCTGAATCCATGCAATCCTTCTCCGCATGTCCGAATAACACACAATTAGTAGACAGTAAAAATGGTATTTACTCTTTCTATTTACATTAACGTAAGTCAATTTAGAGAATACAGTTGTTTAGGTAAATTAGAGTAATTACCTTAATCTTTTAGCTCAGGGCACTCGCTTAACTATTTTCACTACTCTAACTTACTATAGTAACGAGATTGGTTAACTTCAGTAAAGATAGTGTAACTTCTAATTCTCTAGATGCCTATAAATAAGGACTCAGGAGTTTCAAACTATTATAAGTCTAATGTCTTTCGAGGGTTCTTACGTAACTCCATGCTTAGTATAATATATTGCAACGACAACCGTACTTTGGGTCTTCAAATACTGTTAAATTCATCTATTTTTACTCTATAGTAATTTTACGTAAATTTCTTGAAACGACTTTATATGTACTTGTTCGTCATTTATAGATGAGAATGGACTTTCATTAAAATTTAGATTATGTTTTGTCTAATATTAGATCACAGATAGCGAAAAAGTTAGAGCCTTAGGTCTTATAATGAATTTGTCATATCTCTATCTCTACAAGATATCTATTTTATTGAAGAAAAGGCGACAAGAAGTCTCAGTCCACCAAAATAAACTCCCTCGCGCCTTTTCAGTACCTTAATGTGGCTTCCTTCCACTACAATCAGTCATACTCTATCTCTCCATTACACAACCCCTATCGCAAGTAACCGCCAAACACCACCCATCACACAACCCTTACCACTCAACCCCTTCATTCCAAATCACTACGCCCACTCCAATTGCTCCTTCGCTCTATCCATATGAGCCTTCAAATCCTCCGTCAACAAAGCCTTCGCAATCTCCGCCTCAACTTCCTTCAACAATTCCATTCGGAGTTCATGAAATGACTTGTACACCGCGCGATAATAGTACTGATAAGCACTATTGAACATCCGTTGCAGAACCTGCGAGACTCGATGAAATGTTCGCCTAAGAGTGCCATTGAACATCCCAGTTTCCAAAGGCTTCAACGCTTCCTTGAAAAGATCACTAACGAAACCCGCTTCATTGAAGACTACGCCGTTAATACCATCATCACTCTGGTCCTCCGACTCCTCCCGATCCAGTTTTCGGATGTACGTTACAATTCGATCGATGAACTTCACGATCGCGGCTTTGGCTGCACCACGCGCTACTCTCATATTGTCTGCCACTTTAGTCAGCTATAAGGCCATCAAAAGGATACGGAATATTCATGGACTTACCCTGAAGACCTGGAGGAAGTAAATCAAGAGCTACTTCTCCACCGACGTGTTTCGATGAGAAAAACAATGTCTCGTTACTCTCAACAGTAATATGCATCACGATCGTCGAGGAAATATTGATAAACTCCTGCTGTTGCCCAAATACATAGGCGATAAACAACGTCTTTTCAAGACCTTGATTGATCCATTTCGGAATGTTATCCCAGATCTCGGTAAGCCATGTTGATATGTATGGCTTTACTAAGTCAAGGACTTGATACTGTTCGACGAGTCCGGCGATGTTGAATAGAGTTTCGCGACTTAGTTCCTTTGGAATGGTCTTGATTCGATGATGTGCGATTTTGAGGAGTATTAGGAGAGCCTATGGGAGTAGGTTAGCCACTGCTCATCTAGTAGAAAAAAGTAGGGTAAGATCTTACCTCCGGGTCATCATCTGTAAAGTCTATCTCCGCGATGATCTCCCGTTGGATGTCGTTCTTCTTCCGAGCACTATAGATTCTGCCATCGTCTTTTGTTGAGGTCGTAGAAACTCCAGTCGACGATTTCTTGGTAGGCGAGTTGATGTGTGGAAATGGTGGATAGATGAACTTTCCCCATATTTCGCTGGCGAGGCACAATACCTGGGAGTAAACCAAACCACGGATGACTGTGTCGCCCTCGCCCTTGACCAGAATCTGGACGTCGCCGCCGCGGAAACAGAAGTCTCCCTTGTCGATGGAGGACATGATTCTGATGTGGACAGACTAAGCGATGTTAGTGTCGTCAAGAGTCTAGTAGTGTTGTAATGATGCAGGAAAAGGTCGTAAGTTCTGTGCTCTATAGCGTCTGATACCAACTCTTGATAGAAGTCTGTATTGGTCCAAGTTGCGACCAGAAATCCTCTACAATATGGTGTCTTGTAAAAGTGTTGTATAGTTTTGTCTAACTCAAGAGCCTAGGACACTAGCTTTTAATGAACAAGCATCTTACGGCAGATAGGGGCCAGGCGCGAAAGGTGCGCTGCTTGGCCATACGAATCACAACGTCCTTCACTATACCAATCTTCAAATTGAACAGGTGGAGAATGTCAGAATGTCAAAAAGGGGGGTGGACTCAAGTAAAATAAGCGACAAAGAGTCACATCTTGTGCACTGAGAAGCGGAAACTTGGGGTGAATAAGGTGAAGCACAATTGATGGCTAGAAACGCCTCCTATTTTTGAAACTGAATATAGTTACCTTCATCAGTGAATTTCATGGACTCAAAAGTACCAGAAAAGATATTAATCCCAGTAAAATCAAGAAGAACAAGGCTTTAGCATTATGTTCTTGGAGAAGAGAATGTCTTTCATGAATAATCATTTATTCTGCTTTAGCAGGAGTGATGTGTTGCCTAAGGTGGTTGCAAAAGGCGTTTCCGCTACAGTGGTGAATTTGATTGTGGCTAGCGCAAAACCAGACCAGCCAGCGCCATCTCATATCTCCCCACATGTTCAATGTGGCAGCTAGGATTCACTAAAAATCACAAATATACTCCCTTTGGCACCACGCTGTACTTTCTCAGCACAGTGAAACAGTGTGAACCTTCAATATTGAACGTCACTTATTAAGTGGTCAGAAAACAATGCCACCTGAATTCTCCTTCAAAGGGATGACATTGCACAACCAAGGTTGAACTGTATTACTAATCATCTCTCAATACTTCAAGTCTAAAGAATCATCCTATATTTAGCCCAAGTTCTCCAGGAATATGTTGTTCAAAATCCAGCGTTACTAATCATGATTGGAGTATGTTCTCATGTTCCTAAAAGTTGGTATCCACCCCAATATTGTGACATCCAGTCCACCAGGAATAAGTCTTCCGCACCGTTGACCCGAGTCTCCAGATCCTTCACCAATTCTTCAACGCTGCCAATATGATCCCAACCGGTAACTAAGATAGCTCAAGCGAAAAACCATGCTCAGGAGCCTTTGGCAGCAGCCGAATTATCTCCCTTCCAAGCACCATACGCGCCTCCTCAAAAACCGGCTCCAACTCCAGCTTACGGCACTCTTCATGCCGGTACTCGTAATAACGATTTGGTTTAAGCTCCTCTTGCGCCAAAGAAAGTTTTGAAAGTATCATCTCAAAAGGACCTTGGAAGGCAGCAACACGACTTAAAGGCCAAAAGTGTTTGGCAAGGCCAGTGACCAGAGTCGAGAAGACCAGCAGATCACAGCTCTTGTCGCCTCGGGTACACATGAGAGCCTCAGAATCGCGAAGGAGCTTCAAATGATCCTCTATACGGTCAACGATGAAGTTTATAGCCGCAGTGCGGGCATCCATCATACTACCTATGTTCAAGAAATTTGGTCAGAATACTGCATTGTGGAATCTATGAGTTGCGTGGGTACTACTGTACTTTGAATACACGGCGGCATAAGTTCGCTATCCAGGTCGAAAAATCCCAATTCACTGGCTCGAAGGAATTTGGAATCAATGACATAGAGGGTCGTACAGAGATACACAGCCTGAGCCGTGAAGGTCTCCATATTTCCAAATACCCAGGAGATGAATAGGTAGCCTTCCCGATACTGCGGGTCCTTCCATCCCTCCATGTTTGAGTCAATCCATTTCTTCGCGTAAGGCGTGATTAAGGTAGCGCAGGCATACTTTCGACAAGTGCGTGCGAGAGCCAGAAGTAAGTCGTACTTCTGTATTCCTTGCGGGATGTTGTCGTACCGATGATGCGCGAGGGCGAATAGCTGTAAATTAAGAGAAAGTCAGGCCACGCTCGCTTATCAGCGTATCAGGATGAGGGAGGGAGTTGACTATGGAAATTCATCCTTACTATTTGGAGTGACTCGCAATCGTCGTCGGTAAAGTCTAGTGGCCCGGTATTCATCATAGACTGGCATGAATTGGAACCCGTCAAGGTCACCGCAGAAGAGGATGATGCGATACGCGGGAACGGCCTGCTTCCAAGATTTTGGAGTCAGTTTGCATTCTTTGAAACATCCTCGAGGAATATGAAGCGAATTATCGACTTGTAAGAACAGCGTGTCCCATATGAAGGAACATTTGGAAACCACAAATTAGGGGACGTACGGAAAGATGAACTTCCTCCAGACTTCACTCGAAAGACACAATGCCTGAGAGCAGACAAGCCCATCAAGAATGGCGTTTGAACCCTTGACCTTGACCTTTATGCGAATGTCCCCACCTTCAAAGGTAAAGTCTTTGCTGGTAGATGTCATGATGCCAATATTGTAGTAAGAGTAAGTAAGAGTCGCCCGGAGAATAGGAAGAGCAGGATTTTTAGGAAATAGTTGATAAAGAACTCGTCTTGTTGACCACCCTTGCCATAATTTCAAATCTGAAACAAGAATAATAAATCCATATTTATGTCATGTATTAGATCGTATGACTGCTCCGCCACATGAGGGGGATTCAAGTGAATCGAGGACCTGGATGGGTATCATAGAGTGAATCATATTTGCGCTCATGTCCGCTTATACCCGATCAACGAACGGTATTTGTTTGCGCTCTTTAGAGTCTCCCGGTACAACTTCAACTGTATGTGTGGTCTATATGGCAGTTCTTAAGCTTCCACCAGAATTCTCAGGCAGAGAAAAGTCAACATCATCTATACCAACCGCCATCTCTTCTCGTCGCAACTTGAGCTTCTGAACAGAATACTGGCTCTGCGTTGGAAAGACCTTACACAACGCAGTATGAATGACAATCGATACAGTAAACGACAAAAGCCAACCAAGGTAGCCCAGTTCCTTTGCAACCGGAGAAACATTGGCTCCAAGATTACCACAAAATCCTGGAAAGCCAATACCCAAGCCAGCAATATATGCGATGTACGCTTGTATGTTCCATCCCCGCGTATAGTATTATCTTGGATTGGTTTTCCACACACCGGCACAGGCGCCAAACTCGCAGCAATCACTCATCGGCATCACCTTTTGATCTTCGAAGACAGAAAGTTCGCCGATATCGGATTCACTGTCCAACTCCAATATGCCGGTGGAGATTACAGGATCGTGCAATGGGCACATATCATCAATGTCCATGTTCTACCTGGACCTGATGTTATCCGGGCTTTGAAGGAAACAGCCGATTCTTGGAAGAACTCAGGGGGGAGTAAGACTGTTGAAAACATTACTCCAGAACCAAGCATGGCTCATATCGCAGAGCCCCCATCTGAGCGCGCTGCCCTGCTTCTCGCTCAGATGAGTAGTTCCGGGAATTTCTTAGATGCCGCTTATACCAAGAAATGCGTTCCCATTGGAAGGAAATATCGGGATTTCGTGATGGGCTTCATTGCCTTGGAGCCGCAAAATAGCGAGCCTGATGATTCGTTTCTAGTTATGACCCCAGGGTGCTCTTTGACACCGGAAGAGTCTCTTGACAAATCTGAAGTCGTGCCTGGTATGAATGATGCCCTTGGGCAGCAATATGTATCGCCGCAGGAGCTCATTCTTCGAGGTTGTGATATATCATTGTTGGGACAGGAATTTGCAATGCTAAGGACCCTAGAATAAAGGCAGAACAATATCAAAGCGTTGCGTGGCAGGCATACGAGGAACGGATACTTACTGAATAGACACGAAGCTCCTGCACAATCATTACAAAACGAGACCTCTGCCCTTGGAAGAAATGTGATATTGAGTCTAGTCGCAAAAGTCTATATATATATCTAGCAAATACCAGCAGGACACAAAACCTTCGTCCCGTAAATGTCTCCGGAAAGTCCCAAGATCTGAAGTACAGCGTTAACCACACCACCAATCCCCTCTCCTGCCATAAACCCCGCAGCTACTCCATACCCAAAGCAACCAAAACTCCTTGGATTCCTCTTATTCCATACCCACCCCAGAATCGCACCCATCAGCATTGCCAAACCATAAACGGTTGCTGGTATAATGAAAGCAAGCGCAACAACCATCATGTTCGGATGATATGCTCTCATCCATTCACGTTTCCCGGTCCACAGATTGTGTCTTATAAGCACCATGACAGCTCCGAAGAGGGCGAAAAGGATAGAAAATGTTCGACTTGTGGCCGGAATAGGGATTTCTGGATCCGTCACGGCGATGGCAACAGCTCGCCAGGCGGAAACCGAGGGGATGTCGAAGGCGCAGTTTTGTGCGTTCGCATCGTTGATGCAGGGGTAGGCAATGGAGAACAGGACGTAGGTTGCTGGAGCAAGAAAGATGGCGAAGATTGTCCCTATTGCTTGGCCGAACCATTGGAGGCGAGGTGAGGTTTGGAGAAGAAATCCAACTCTGAAGTCGCCTACAAGATCTGTGGGGTTGTTAGTATCTGCGTGTAAGAACTGAACTTCATGTTTTACGCACCCGCAGCTTGGCCCGCCCCTATGCTGGCAAGAGCTCCCCCCAGAAGGTTCATTCGTTGCATATCAGGTACCGACCACCCTTGGTTTTTAGTCGCCGCACCCAGTACTATTTGCGATGCCTTCGAGGCCGCGGTCAACGGTGTGATATCTAAATCAGTTAATACAACCTAAGTGATGTGTATGGGAACAATCCAGCTTACCAGTGGCACCAGTTGATTGAATAGCTAAGAACGAAAAGAACGCTGTTAGGAAGAGAGCCAGAAGTGTTTCTTTGACCGGCATGCCGTACTGAACACTCATTACTAGACACGATAAAGCCACAACAGACAATAAGCCAGGGAGCCACATCCACATGGGCACAAGGTCCGTTTCGCCTCCGGTTTCTTTTTCTTTCCGACTGGCATCTGAATCCATTCGATCGACAGGTCGCCTTGGATTACCCGTTCGTATGATTCCAACAAGACGTGTAAGTACTCTCCAGACGACCTTTCCTGTGAGCCAGAAAATTCGCCATTGGCATAAAAGCTCAGTAAAAGATACGACAACCATTCCCAAAACTCCAGGCCAAAGAAGCCAGTACCTTGGACTTGGGTGACTTGCTGTGGTAAACTCATCCGAAAGAGAGCTATACTTCATGAAGCTGTCCCATTTCGGATCTTTGGATGCCAGGCGACCAAATGCAATATTGTGTTTAACCAGCAAAGGTCCAATGATACCCCTATAGTTGTTAGTTGCTTAAGCTACTCGCACGCAGAGATTGAGGGCATGGAGGCACAAACCAGGCCAGTATACTGCCCATGTAATATGAGACAGAAACATTGATACCAGCAAGCATTCCACTTCCCATGAATGCTGGAGACAATTCAATCAGCCAACCCCAACTTTCAATCGTCATCATAGACTTCCAACTCCCTCCGCTGAGAAGAAACAGCCATGTAAATGGGTGCCAATCCTAAGAGTAGATTAATTATGAGCCTGTAGAAGCCAATAGCTGAGTCTTACCCATAAAATCCCCATCGCATATTGAGACAAGACTCTCAAGCTAGCTGCCGCAACAAATGCCCAGCTCAGCGCTCTCATTTTGCTCAACGCCAAAGTACCCCCTTCCATAGCATTGTGCATAGAACGAATTGTAATAGCAGTAGCAGCGGATGAAGGAAACACCAAATGTAGCTCTTCAGCCACGTAAATGATGAAGAACTTCCGTACTATTACATGAGTCAAAATAATTCCCCAGAAGGGTTTTTCCTTTTGAATAACTCACAAGGGGTGGCGAAAAATATCCCAAAAAACCCACCAACGGCAGTCAGGGTGATGATCCTCCAATAATCAGATTGCGGATTATCCAGTAATCCGAGCTGATACATAGCCGGAAAAGCGGATGTGAAAACACCACTCATGCCACCTGCAGAAGTAGCTACAGTTTGCACAATATTATTCTCCCTCGCTCCGAAATCATTTCCCAACCATGGAACATGATGAAAATACCTAGCGGTGAATTTTAACACCGCAAAACCAACGATAGACTAGACAATCATCAGATTAGCATTCTGAAATTCGAAGAAAAACATACCGCAAAAATGTTGGCAGACGCAGTCCACCCAGATTTCAATCCTAAATAGATATTACTAGCATTCACCAAACCCCCACACAGCAACCCCACCAAGATCGCCCTCAGCGTGAGGATATTCCGATTCTCTTCCGGAAGATCATCAAATGGTACAAAGGGATTTTTAGAGAATTGATCCAGGAATTCGTCATCTTGCGGTGGTCCCTCGATATCCGAGAGCGTTTCAGAAAACAGCGTGTCCTCTAAGCCTATTTCGCCAGGCTCTGAGTCCGAGTCTGAGTCTGATTGAGCATGCTGGTTTTTGGATAGTAAAGGTCTGTGTTAGAAGGTTAGAGATATTCAGATGAGAAAAGAGGGAGTGACAAACGCTTCGGTCTCATCACTGGGTGCGGCCATGCTGGCCATCTCGTAGGAGGAATGCATCGCTGATCATGGAGGACTGGTTGCCACGGTCTTTGTGCTACTTTATCTTTGGGTGTAAGTTCACGAACACAGTTTTCAAGAGCTAAACTAGAAGAAGATTGAGAGATGCGTATGAAATTTCAATTAAGATGTTCTACTATTCAAGAGGATTCTGGGGTTAGGACTGAAGACGTCAAAGAGAGCAAGGTTTCCGAAGAATACCCGGGCCGGATATCAGCTCTCCAAGTTCAAGGCTCGGCGTTGCTAGCTGTGATAGTGTAAATATGAAATTGTAGAATATAGAAATTGTTACCTCCTGATTCTGCTTGAGTATCAAATGGCTGCTAATGGCTGCAAATTACTTATGTTTTCGTTCAAGGAATCTTAACTTCGTTGTCTACCATCTACTGTAAGGAAAAGCTATTATCTCTCATTAACTTAAAGACTTTTAATAATACTCTAGTCTACTTATTAGTTTTATACAAAACAATACAGAGTCTCACTAACTCAACGTGAACATCATATATTCACTACCACCTGGTGCCACCTCAAAATCTTTCACACATCCACCTATCTCGCCCTCTCGCTCTTTTACCCTTCCTCCCTACCCCCACATCCCCTCCAGAAAACAAAGTCCTAGCAAAACCAAACACGCCCTAAAAAGATCTAAAAAAAAAAATCAAAAAAATCCTCACCTTCACAGAAGGCGGCCTCGGACAATAAACCAGACGAACTGAGAGTTTTTTGCGATTTGACTAGTCCCAGTAAAGCTCTCACTTAATCACCATCAAGTTACGCAGGCATGTACTAGAAGACTTGGTGGGAATCGTGTTACTTGAGGCTATGGATGCGAGAGGAGGTGAATGTGGTGAATGTAGTGAATGTTATCTTTAGGGAACGAGACAGACGACCAATCTTAAGTCACGTTGGCGTGTTTTTACAGCCTTGCTGTAAATCAATTGCCCTAAGATAAATCGTAAAATTGAATTTTATAAGTGACATACATCCCTTACCACAGCCCTAGTAAAAGACAGACTCAATAGTTCCATTAACTTTCGTTTCTGATCCCTATATCGCAACTAGGAACCCCCCCAGACTAGGCCCAGAGTGTCCTCGACATGCTCTTATGGTCTTTAAATATAACCCGTTTAAATAACGTTAACAAACGAGATTATTAGTCCCTCCAAGAAAATCCAACTAATTTATGAACTGTCAATGACCTCTCATAGATACTATTTGCAGGAAAACAAAGAACATAACTTTTCCATGCTTATTTACCCATCAAATTTAATATTTATTAGCACAATTAGTTCAATAGAAATCTATATCCACGCGTCCCATCCTTCCTCCTTACATTTACCTAGCAACCTACTACCAACAACTCCATGCGCGCATTCCCAAGACTCCCAGTCCTCTTAAAGCCTCCCAGTCTTATTCCAGCTATCTCTACATATACAGAAGCGCATTTACTCACAAGAAGCGAGGCGGGAAATCACGTGCATTGAATCTTTCCACAAGATTCCATCTACATCTCCCACATCACAAAAGAATTCCAACCAGAAAATACTAATGCTAGCGACTCCCTACAGCACATCTAACGGCTCGGCTATATATTCCCTCGCTTATACGAGTACGTCCAACCCAAGCTATCCTCCCAC
>LT855410.1:527819-544440 GCA_900184765.1 Hymenoscyphus fraxineus
GACTATTCGAGTAGCAGTAACTACCTACCTACCTACCCTACCTAATAATCTACCTACCTAAGTAACACAACCCTACCAAAGTAACACAACCTATAGTACAAGTCCAACTACAACTCGCCACACTCCTCACAGTAAATTCAACCTATACACCCAGTCCTTGCAGTCATCCCAACCCTCCCAACCAACAAAAAAAAAAAAAAACACAATCTCACAATCTCACAATCTCACACCTCAAACCACAATAGAAACCCCAGCACGTAAGTCACAGGAAATACGTATTTCTCGCTTGAGAGAATGCAAGAAAGGTATCTGGAATAGTAATCTGATCTAATCTATTCTTACGCACAATCCCTCACCCACCCATCCATCCATCCACGAATCTATGTACCATGTCGTACGTACCGCACACCCCAAAACGGCCTTCGCGCACACACCATATCATATGATATGATATCCGTAAGCTTCACAGGGGGTTCAAATATCTATTCGAGATAAAATTCGTCTCTAGAGTATCTTAATACCACATCCCCATCCCATCCTCCCCGACCCACCAAAAAACCCATCCAACCAGCACTCACAAAATTCAATGTTCACTGTTGAAGCGCCTGCTGCTGCTGAACCTGCGCCTGACTCTGTCCGGCTGCCTCATTCAACTTCCCCCTCTCCTCATCCGTCAACGCGCCATACAACTCATTAAACCCCGCAATATTCTCACTCCCCGCCTTGAGGAAGAATTCCACCAGGTACTGCTGCGTCTCATCGTCCTTCTGACGGAGGAAGTTCGCGGATCCCTCGTTGGCGTAGGCCATAAGATCAGCCTTGGTAGCACCGAGTCCGAGGTCGAGGGTGTTGGGTAAGTCTTCCCAGTCGTCGTTTTCGCCTTCTTCGTCGGCGAATTCGGCAGCGGCTGCGGCGGCGGCGGTGGCGGCGTTTTGGTGGCCTGATGCGGACAGGAGTTCTTCGATGAGGACTTTGATGATTTTGAGGGGCGCGGGGATGATTGTGAATTGATCTGGATCTGGAGATTTGTTAGCAGAGAACATTTGAAGTCATTGAAGTGAAACGTACTCAATTTAGCCTGTGATCTGGTCATAATCCTATTACTAGTTGGAATGATCAGATCACCCTTGACCATAGTTTGGACAACTCTGGGGTCATTCAAACTATACAATTTCGACAGTGCGATAACACTATAGTTTATTAGCACTTATCTACTAGATCAAGGAAATTCATCACGTACTTCTGCCTAATCTCATCATATCCAGCAAAGTTTATCGAATGCTCGAGCCATTTGCTTACAACCACCTGAAGGCCACTTTGACCATTAATCTGAATCTGCGTTAAAAATTCCACCACATCTTGAGCTCCGAGTAGCGATAATCTGGCGAATACTAGAATCAATGACTGAATAAATGGTGCCGCTTCTGCAGTAGCGAGTCTTGATGCAACGGCTTGTAAAAGTTGTGGCAGGTAAGGCCCCAATCGTTCTTGGCCTGCCTTTTCAACAAGCTCAGCGGCCAGACCACCGACCTCAGAGGCGGCATTATCTTCTATCGTAGGTCCGAGTAATTTATCAATAATGACCAAACATAACTCGAGACCTGATCGCCCTGTCTCATCCTTGTAAGCAAAAACCTGTTGGTGATCATGCATGAGCATAAATTTGAAAGATTCGACTCCAGGTCTCAAAATTCCTCCTTCTGTAGTCGCCATCAATAAACGATTAAGCTTTGGGAGAACAGAAGCAACAAAGGTTGGTGGAAGGGGTTCTGATCCTTTCTCAGTGAGTACAGCAAGTAACTCTGCCGCAAGCTATTACAGTGTCAGTAACGGCACGCCCCAGAGTGTTGCAAGTCTTACCTCAATTAGAGGACTATCACCCGTCATACCACCGACATCAAATGCTCCCGTCAACGAAGGCAACACCTTTGCGCATAATGCCACATAGCCCTCATTACTTACGGCAAGTGATTCCGTCACATCTTCGAAGCACTCATTAACTAACATGACCAGCTGGAAATTTGAGGCACCATGTTTTGCGAGTAAGAAAAGAAGATCCAATGCAGTGCTTTCGCTCGCAATGGCAATTCTTGGATCCAAGATAATGGCATCTCGTAGGGTTTCCACCAATGTGACAAGAAGATCATCCGAGTCCTCGAGATCAGTAAGATCTTTTGCATATAGAAATTCGGATATGGCTGTGATGATTGGAACTTGTCTGTCAGCCGGTACAGTGTGAGCTTTGATGAATCCCTGCAGTGCTCTGATGCAAGACACCTTGACAACTTCATCCTCTTCGCCATTGACACCACCGATCGTGCGGTCAAGAAGACCAAGAGAAACATCTGGAAGATACTGAACGAGAAGAGCAGCAACAAGGTAACCTCGAGCCTTCAACAGAGGTTCCTCCGGTCTGTTAATTGCATAGTCAATCAGGCCTAAAAATGCATGAGCAATCTCTGGCGAAATTTCTTTGCTAAGATCAAGGAAATCGGTGGTTAGCTGAGTGAGAAGGTACAATGCAGCCTCTCTATCTCTCCAAGTGGCAGCTTCAGAGGAGAAAAGGGCTTGACTGTACGCTAGCAACCCTTCCATGGCACCTAAGTTGAGCCACTCGCCCAACTTGACAAGCAAGTCTCCACAAGCGGTTCTTGCAGTATAGTTTGCTGTAACTGAAGTTTCTTCCGCCAAAAACAGGTTGACATCAATATCCCAAAGGTCCTCCTCTTCCTTGCAAATCTGAGCAAAACCCACAGCTAATTTCATAACATCCATTACCCAAGGAGTGGCCGCAACGCTGGAATTATTTTGCAATTGCTTTTGAAGCTCCTCTCGAACGGGTGGTGCTCTTAAACACGACGAGAAGAAATCGAGCTCCTCCAATACTAAGAAGTCAAGGGTGTATGGCAAACCGTCGGCATCTTCAAGGCGTCCTTGCTCGTTGTCGTCCACATACATATCCTTGTATGCACTTTGGAGCATCGAGAGTTCCTCCCATGTGGCAGTAAACAGAGCAGGGCTTTGTGGGAGAAGAATCTGTGCAAAAACCATCTTGATCTTCATCAAAGTCTTGACTACTTGTAGCTTAATCAGAACAAGACCTCTCCATTCCAAGGCCGCTTCGCTGTTGTCATCTTCTGCTGGTCTTGTAGATAATGGTTTCTTCAAAACGTCCATGAAAAAGGGTAGCCATGCCTTGATGACCTCGTCTGCGAAACCTTTGACCTCAGGTCCATGTTCATCCTTGACCATATCCATGATATCAAATGTACTTCGAAAAATCGAAATCGCCATCGCTCGCAAAGACGCTTTTCGATTGGCATTGACTGCCACCTCATATGCCACATTATTGATATCCCGCGCAACTGTAAAGAAGGTGTCTTCGCTCAAAGAATCCTCCACCAGGTCGGAAAGTACCTTGAGGGCGCCATGTGATTGTGCATCTGAAGCATTAGGGATGAGATGCAGTAATGCTGGAAGTAGAGATGGCCAGTGGTCAGGAAAATCGACATTGGCGATTTTACTGACAACATAGCTAGTGCCCACTGTGTTAGCTCAGTTCTCTAGCTTGTAGGAGCTATAAAAAAAGCCACCGACCTTGCCGCACTTCTGATCTTTCTGTCCGCATCCCCAGATGTAGCCAACTCTAGCATTCCCACCCGCAACTGCTCCTTGACCGTCTCGTCAATCTGGATGGTTGGGCCCTTCTCATCGTGTCCACTCCAATTTTTATCCACAAACGTTCTCAATATCAACAAGGCGCTCTGCCTAATTTCTGGTGCGACCGACACATGGCTGGCGATGGCGGCCAGACTGCCAGGGAAGGCGGGATTGTTCTGGGCTTGCTGGAGAGTCAATTCAGCTTGCTTGCGCGGTCCTTCGGACGCCGACTGAGTATCGCGCAGGAGTTGTAGAAGTTGGTCCTCCATGGTTTGTGCCATCTTGACCAGCTCCACGAGTGGGGTAGCTTTGGGAGTTGTTCGCACTGCAATTGGAGGTGGAGGTCGGTTGTGTAGCTAGGTAGGGAGGGAGGAAGATGAGGTTGGATTTGAATGTCGGAGAGGGTTGGAAGGGTCAGGAAGAGAGGATGGTAGGATAGAAATTGCTATGGTTAATGTGGGTGAATATTGGTGCGTTTGTTGGGTTAAGGAGAGAATACGCGCAAGCAGCAGCAGCAGCAGCAACTTCTCGCGACGCGGTTGGGTGAAAGGGAAATACATCACCAGTCTAGAAATTTATCTGCCACTACACCACACTACCTCCCCACAGCGCAGCACTAATTTGACTCGCAACAAACACTCACGTATCACATCGTCGGATTTCTAACCGACCATCTGAGATGACATCTCAAGTCCACTCCTAATTGACGCCATCACGAATCCTCGAATCCCCCGATCCCCCGTGTTCCGTCAAGATGGCAGCCCCTCCACCGCCAGCCCCGCCAATCCTCAACACCACCCTCGCCCTCCATAGAACCTTGATGGACTTTCTGACTGTCGCAATACACACCATTCTCTACACACGCGAACTATATCCCCACAGCACATTTCTCACAACTCGTGCCTACAACTTGCCTGTCCATCAAAACCGACACCCCAAAGTATGCGAATGGATCAATGAATCCATCAAAGCGCTGGAGCCGCAAATCTCCGCCAACGCCGTCAAGCGGGTGGTCGTAGTAATATACTCCCCCGACCTCGAAGTACTCGAACGATTTCTCTTCGATATTAGCCGTTTTCCAGTCGTCGACCATAAAGAGAGGTTCACCGAATTCGAGGGCGACGCACCGGGAGCGGCGGATATTGTTGACATTGAAGAGCAGCTCCGCGCAAAGATACGGAAACTGGATTACCTTGGAGGGAAAATGAAGCCGCTACCGAAAGATTGCACATTTACCCTGGCGATTGAACTGAGAGACGAGGCGGATCCGCCAATTGGACATCCACAGCCATGGGTGCCTTCCGAACCGAGCTTGCAGATATCAAAGAAGGGCAAGGAAAAGGAAGGAGCTGATATTGGGGGTGTGAAAAGTTCTCCTATTGGATTAGTGGAAGCTGGTGATTTTGTGCTCGAGGCTTGGGCTGAAGAGGGAGCGGCAAAGTTTGAGATGGATTGATGGGCGTTTATGCCTGACCCTACAATCAGCCTACAACATTGGAGTTGCAGATGTTTTCTAGCATCGCAGAGGATATTGAGAGGAGCTCTTCCCAAAGTATATCCCCGGAGAGGATGAATTGGTGACCACCTCGACACTTGCATACGAGATTGCGCTAGCAAAAGAAGATAGCTACTGTATACCTATATGGAAAACCTGTACCAAAGTGGAACAGGTTTATTCATCACGTTCATGAGTACGCTACGACGAATCATGAATCATACGACTAACATCTTCTGGTCCAATTCATGCCACATTGGAATGCCCAAACTTGGAGCCAATCAATGGGAAGAAAGCACACCATTTTATCCCGCAGAACCACAAACGCCCTATCCAGCTTGGGAAAAAACTAACCTTAAAGTATTAAAGATTGTTGATACTTGCAAACAACCTCGCCTTCTCCATTTCATCTACAAATATGCAAAAAGACCATTAAGAACCCTTCTTTACACCATCCATCCCCTTCATTCCCGCCCCTTAAGAAGGAGAAAGGCAGAGATAATCACACACCCTAGAATAAGATATGAATATACTATAGTACATCGGACTCGCGAAGAGTTACGATCTCTTGAGGTTGACTTAGGATTCGATGGGTTGCGTTGTCTTGAAGGTCTACATGACGCGGGGAAGGCGGTATACCAAGTTGTTTCCTACGCCTTTCTCTATCTAATAGTAAAAAATAGCAAATACTCTATTCTACTCTATTATTGCATTCCATTATCTTCTTAAGAAATATCCTTTCTTGATAGACTTATCTTCAGCTTATCAACTATAACGTAAATTACCATTTCCTTTCTTTGAATTTTGTTACTCTCCATCTTGAATTGACACCAGTGGAGTGGGTGCTAGTGTTGAGTTTGCGGCGGGTGTGTGGTTGCTGGGGTTTGGGGTTTGGGGTTTTGGGTGAGACTGACTGACTTTTGTTACTTGTACATTGCGTATCCGATTTTAAATGATCTCTGGAGGATGTCTTTTTCAATTGGGACTTTTGCTCCTTTTCTTAGATCTACTATTAGACTTATTATTATAGGTATAACTACGCAATCTACAACTTGGAGATGTTTATTTTAGACTATAAGACTTTTCACTCTCAAACATCTATGATATTCGATTTATGCCATAAATAGGTCTCAATATTCAATACTCTCCTATCCTCGTTGAATCACTCATTTTCAAAGAATGTTCACCCTAAGATCCTACAATTCAAAGGCAAATAACTACGAGAATCGACCGCCGATCAGAACTACACCACCGTATCTGAAGAAGCAATCCCTAAACTGTCTTCCGGGCTGGAATTCAGTGTCTCCCGCCCTGTCCGCCTCCTGTTTTCATAGTCTATTCTCTAATTGCTATGTATTATGGATGCGTATTGTCGATACACCGCCTCAGCGTCCGCGGCGTCACAGACGCTGAGGAGTATCCTTGCCTACGTTGTCTTTATCCTGTCTACCTTTGCGCCGAGGATTATGGCAAGTTGCGATATGGGTAGGGGAATACCGCATTGGCAGGCGTTTTCTTGGTGCTTGGTCTCCCGGCGTCATTCATTCTGTCCATGTTTGGGGCTAGATTGAGGAAGAGGGAGATTTCTTGGTGAGTGATGGAGGGGAGGTCGAGTGTAATATGCTCCTGATGTATGGGAGTAAAAGGGAGGTGTTGAAACTCGAAAGAGTTCATACGGCCATTGGTATTCATTGTCCTTTTTTGTTTGAGGAATGATCACCTCTTTGATAAATCTCCTGATAGCCAGACGTTGAAAGTATATCAAAAATGAATTATGACTGACTGGTAATCAATTCTTGGAAATCATCATTTTCGTCTTAATACGTCTTATTCGAGGCCCGTTTTTTAGATTGAGTCTCTTCCTGACTAAGGACTCGGCTAACCCAATGTTGGGCAAAGGCTCCCTTAGTTTGGAAAGGGGGTCTATCACATGACAGCACTGGATTTCGAAATCATCGTGTGCTTGAAGGAATGAGGGAAGTTTATGGAATTTGGTGGTATTTTTTATTGATAATTCTAGTCTATGACTGTGTTATGGAGTATTTTACATTCTAAGTATGAAAAATGATAGTAGGTATACTTCTTATAACTGGGCACCTATTCGGGGCTTGGTCACGTGCTTAATAGCTACGTGACCCTGGCCATCCCCTACATTTCTTTCCTACTTGTATAGTAGAGGTTTTACTCGTCTAATCTAAGCTCCTTAGAGTGTTTTTACTTACTTTTACGGTCTATTTAATATGCGATAATACTAAGAAAAAGTATTCCTAAGTAGAATAGATATAAAAGAACTAAAGTACTTCTAGCGAGTATATGCTTAGTATAGGGGCTAATATTGTTCCACGGAATAGAAAAGGCTAGTAAAAGATAACTTTTAGGTAATAGTAAGCCTAAAAGGCTAGGGGTTCTTAATAGATAAGAGGATATACTACTAAAAGACGTGTTAACTAAGGGGAATTACTTTATTTTTAGTTATCATTTATGGTATAAATTAATCTAGTTACTTAAATCAAATAAAATTAACAATGATTACTAATTAAATCAAATTAAGTTAAGTCTATTCAGTCAGAGTATTAATTAATCAGTTAATTGATTTGTTCCCACGCTAAGAGACACGTTTGTCGTAGGACGTACTGATCTGGAAGGAATAGAAGTGTCGCAAATTGGAAAGCACTAGGGCTTAGTATCAGGAAGAACAAGAGAGCAAATCAAGTTTGCCAACATATCAGACGTAGCCAAACACAGAATGTACATTTTGGTTAAGTTCATGTTTATTCAGTACTATGTAGAAGGATTCCCCCATTTTGTGTGGACCCTGGAACTAAACTCCTGTCCAGGTTTTACGTGGAGCTTCCTGTTCCATTAAGTATTACACGTTATTATCCCACGTTCATATCCCCCCACAGCACATTTAATCCACTGGCCTATGCCGAAGGATGAAGTCGCTTGTGTTGAGCTCTGATATGGATGAGCAGCTGTTCTGTTGCGACTGTTGGTTTCATTGTAAGAGCCCCATCAATCGTTTCCGCCATCTTTCCAAGGGGACAAGCTTTGTGAGTATTGGTATACTGGTAATACCCAGATTCCCACAAAGGGAACTGCAAGTCTTTCAGTTGTGATGCTAGTGTCAAAACACTAACGGGAACCTCCTTCGCATTTTTCTCAGGCCATAAATTCAAGCTTGCAAGACCCAAAAGTAAGGCGCCATACGAAACCACATCGCAAGAGATTTGTCCATGGGAACACAGTTGGCCAGGAACGATCCTCCCAGACCTGCTTCTTAAAGGTACACTATTAGAGTGGGTACTACTACCTGTCTGATGTAGAGATCCCCAGTGCGCAGAGATTCCCTTGATGGTGTCCACAATCTTGTATGGAACTTGAAGGATCAGCTCAATTTCTCTCAAGCGAGTATTGAGGAGGTTTTCTATAGTCTTGTAAGTCAGAGCCTCTTTCAAAGAATTTAAGATAGCAACTTACCAGTATTCAGAGGTGGCATTGGGCCAGCCAAAAACTTCTCCTCAGCTTTGGAGTCTAACTTTCTTGATAAAGCCCCAGCTAAGTTTACAAAGACCTCTTCACGGCCGAAAACCCATGCAATGAAGAGCCATGATTCCTGTCCATCCTTCATGGACTCGGTGGCTTCGTCGGCAATCCAGCTCTGAACCCACGGCATGATGAGTTCGACGCAGTCATAGAGATCAACTAGGACTGCAACTGCCAACAACTTTTCATATGACAGCTTGGTGGGGATATTGGCGAACTGGACGTGTGCGATCTTGAGGAGAATGAGCAAAGCCTCGGAATCGTCCTCCTGGAATTCCAGTGGTGACTTTCCAGGAGCTTGGATGTTGTATTCCTCAGTTGGGTTTGTGTCGTTGCGACCATGTACAGCAGTGACGCTTTCTTCGCTTGAGATTTCCGATGTGGGTGTTTCACTTCTCAAAGTTGGAACAAGGCGACCAAATGGAGGTGTGATAAACTTCTTCCGGACGGGACTAGCCATGCTCATAGCAGCAGAAGATACATTGCCGAGAACAAGCTCTCCTTTGTGGGTAATGAGAATGGTTCGGTCAGCATTTGGGAAGCTGAAAAGCGAAGAACGATTTGGTGTTGGTGCACTCATGACTGGATCTTTGGTGGGCAACAGAGTGTTGGAGTTGAAATGGGCGCCCTATGGGATGTTATCGGTTCTTAGGTGTTTTGCGTTCTCTCGTATGAGATGTTCTGACAGAAAAGGTGTTGAGTGGAAGGTGGAGAAGCCTATCGTACAAAGACTATGTCAAGGTATTGCAAAGAGCGTACAAGTACAAGTTCAGAATCAAGTCAAGGTTGTTGATGAAGATCAAAAAGATGGTAGGAAGGACCACTATTTAACTTAACAACACCCCTGTCACATACCCCTTCCTACCCCCTCCTACCCCGCACTCTCTGAGTCATATGCTAGCATAGCAGCATGCTCTGGATACCTCGTAGCCATGTTCACTAGGTCTGTGTCCCCACCAACTATTCTCAAGGGATGGTTTTGATTGGCAGTAATGAGTGAACGTGCTGAGGGGGCAGGATGTTTATGCCCTATTCTAGTAGCTCCGCTGGTCCAAGCTTTCTGGAGAAGGGTACTTTGTTGACATGTCTTATTCAATCTCTCCTTGTATGCTCTAACATAATTGATTCACTATTAATCGTAAAGTCTTGTTTCTTGGAGTTGTTCTCTGAGTGGACTTGCCTGACACATGGCTACATACTAAGTCAGTCTGCTAGTGTGCTCCGCTCCTTTGGGACTAGTCCACTCCAACAATCGTGTGAGTATCAGTAAGCTTTGTAGCTTTGAGAACATAAGTGTAGCTTGGAGAACATAAGCCTTCTGGCCTGAGTACCTCTCTGGAATCAACACTTTGCATAGCTATATTTGTACAAGGTAATGTCACATGAGTTTACAGGTAAATCTTGTATTGGATTAATTGCGATGCGCCAGAACTTTGAATTATAACTCATATATATAGGTAGCTAAGATAGCATGCACTAATCAACTAACTACACCCAGACTCGCAGATTGCTTCATTTTACAAGTCAGATGACGCCTGGGTTTGACACGTTCCAAGTGACCTATCCCAAAAACATTAGTTTACAGTATCATCTCTTCTTGTCGTCTAGCTTTTCAGCAAACATCAACAGACATTAATATTTGTTCATCGCTTAATATTCCGCTTATCGTCTCGCTTACGTAATATGTAAACATCCACCTCAACCTGATGCTTAAAAGGGAAACACTAATTGAGAATGGTAATTTTGGATTGCTGCTTATTGTGTTGATCAGATTTGATGTCAAGGCCAAATTGTTGTAGTTGCCAAGAACCATTTACGGTATCAAGACTGAAAGTTATCATTAATGAACTGTGGGCTGATGCCACTCTCTGCGTTTGTAATTGTATAGTATTATAACTCCCTATGTACAATTAGTGCTAGTTTAGCTTGAGACAAAAATTGGAAGTATGGCAAATCATGCAAGGCAGTTCACGTTAAGAGGATCTTTACACGTGATTAATAACTTTTAGGCAATCAAATTTCTAGACACATGATACACTTAATAATCTTCCTAAGCAATCAAGTTGCTGGGTAATATATATATAAATATTGCTTGTAGTTCGATTCTTTGTTATGAGTGCTTGCGCTGTGTGTCTCAGTTGCGATTTTGTGGACTCAGTGTTCACGGAAAAGGTCCCATGATTGTAACAAATAGTGGTCAACCTGAAGAATGGTGGGTAGACAGAACCCTTATCTTTCAATATATGATTGTATTTCTGCTCTCTGTCTTGTTGCGTGATGATGGAAAAGTGGTAGATGAAGCATAGATGGCATTTGAATCTGTTCTTTGTCAAAACATACACGTGTAGTTCTATATTAGATAGCCTATTTTTGTTGTCTCTGAGAAGGAATATTTCAAAACGTTACGTATTACTTGTATAATTATAGACAGGCTTAATATGTGATTCTAGCCATATGTTTGTACACTAATTCTAACCGTGCCTTTGCGAGTACTATTAGTTTGTTTCAGTAATAGTATATACGACAGAGCCTATTTTGTGAGGTCAACCAAAGAAATTGGGAAATTTAGGTTTTATTTTCTTCCTATTCATCGAGGTTAGTTCATGGATACATACCTTGAATCTATAATCGCAGCGCTTTCTTCCTAGCGATGTTAGATATATTAGCAACTGGTGGCAAGCGAGCATACTGTAAGGATTGGAAACCTTACCGCCCGTTTTAAATCTAGCATGCAAAGTGAAAGTTCTAACTGAGTCAAAACACAATTTAGACCTGAGTGGTACAGTACATCAGTGTAATTCTAAAGTGTTCCGTGTACTGCGCTGCGCCGTGAGGTTGGGTAACAATTTCCCAGCACCAGCATGTTGGTGTTTTGAAATCTTTGTTGTGATTGGTGTGATGCAATAGCAATGCATGTGTAAAATTTGAGGAATGTTTGGTACCTGCATACTACGGAAGGAACGGTTTTAATCATGTTTTAAGTTTTTGGAATGATTCCTTTCGATGCGTCGAACTAAATGTTGATGCCTATCGTTAATTTCGGGGCTGGTCCTGAACGAGTTAATATCATCGGCACAGAGATACAGTGGTGTCCTTTAATGTCTTGTTGTATTTACACAAGATTCTGCTCGCAGGAAAGAACTGGCTTCATCACCTTTTTTGTTGTGAACCAAAAATGGTCGACTTCGCAGATCTACTCAATGGCGTTTCAGAAAGTAAAATATAAGCCAGATTTACTATCGAGGTTTAATCCGCGGTATCGTTCCGACAGGTTCGACGAAGAGAAATATGGTGCAAATTCTCCCACTGAATCCAGTTTTGCTGGTTACACCCAAAGCAAAACCTTTCGGAGTGCAGCGGATCCATTGAAAGCTCACAAGGTAGAGATACAAGAACCCCATAAGTTGGTTATCCAAGCAAGTTGAATTTATCACGATGCTAATCTTTCAATCTTTAGGAATCTCAGATATCTCAAAGGACTCAAATCTATGATTGGCCCAACGACGACTTTCCTATCCAACCATTACGCATGCTTTGAAAGATTTGTGTCGGGATCTGGAGAGCACACGCCTGCAGTGACTTTAGGAAATGAACGAAGTGAAAGAAAATGGTGGCAATTAACATCACAGAGTGGCTGGCGAGGTACATGTCTCATTGCAGCGGTCGGATCTGGAATAATACTTTTGATTAACCTCGTGTTCACAATATGGGCAGCTGCGACTTCAAAAAGCGGACTCCTAGTCGGGTCTATCTATGATGGAGATTGCGACACTGCCAGAAGGTCAAATCAAGCTTTTCATATCATTATTAACGCACTTGCAACCTTACTGCTGGGCGGAAGCAATTATGCCATGCAGTGTTTGAGCTCCCCTACACGACGCGAAGTAGATAAGGCTCATCATCAGGGGAAACATCTCGATATAGGAATAATCAGTGTGAGAAATTTGACAGAGTGGAAGAAAAGGTTGCTTTGTTCGGTTCTGATATGCTCGACTTTACCTCTTCATATTCTGTGAGAAACTTTATCCTGTTCCAAAAGTTCAGACGCACGAGTACATGATCTGATATATGGCAGATGGAATGCTTCCCTATTCGAGGTAGATATTGAGCTCGACTACACTGTGTTTGTCGTCACGCCCCGTTTCTTTGAGACACCAAGGTGTAATCTGAATGGGAGTATAACTTACAACAACAGGTATGTCGAGTTCTGCCAGTGTCTATATCCCACGGGTCTACATATTCAGAGCAGTTCAACATTCTACTGCTGGAGTAACAAGATTGTGCCCTTAATCCCTCGTTATGCCTTCGCATATTGATTTTCTCCAGCAATTTAACTAACATCATATTGAACATTAGATCACAGGCCACCTTCACTGACTACACATGGGCCAGCTGGAATCCAAGAGGCCTTCCAGACTATCGACTAGTCGATCGTGAACATTCAAAAGTTGACTACAGCAACTTTTCCTCGTTTTGCGGTGCAAGTCTTCTATTCGAAGCCGTAGGCGAACCGTTGGAACGACTCAACAATCGTGATTGTCTTGAAGCATATGGGAAAGGAAACAGCAGAACTTCGAATCATGGCAACTTACTTGTGGTTCTGAAAAATCAACCTTCGAACTCGACGGCGACTCCTTACCTGGGTCATACAGATGCGACTGTGCTGATGGCCTTCGATTACTCCATGTTACAGAAACAAACGGATGACCTAATGGTTGGTGATTATGCTAGGAATTGGGTTTGTAAAGGTTCCGATAACAGTTGCGACTACAAGGAATTAATGGCCAATGCTAGTTCATGGTCCTTTACCTACCCAGTAGATGATGGTGATCCACGTGAGCTCGAGCACGAAGTTGACTATTGTTTGTCCGAGCACACAGAAGTGGAGGAAAGTTGTGGGCTAAGATACAGTCCAGCAATTATGTTGTCTGTTCTGATAGCTACGGCAATCAAGTTGAGCTGTATTTTGCTCCTACTCTTGACATATTCCGAGCCAGTTTTGGCAACAGTAGGAGATGCAATCGCTTCATTCCTGGAGAAACCTGATATCGAAACGGCCCGAAGACCAATGTTATCCCGACGTGAAGCTAATAGCACGAGATTCCATACAGAACATTCAAGGAAGCGGCTTGCGCGATTTCATGATCAAAACACTTCTTTAAGGTGGTGGCATGCCCCAAGTAAAGGAAGGTGGGCGCTGACTTTGTTTCTGTGAGCAATTTTTCCAACTATGATTCGCTCATTTCCTGACACTATCTAGTTGTATTGCTGTCATCTGTTCAGCTTCTGTCCTTCTCTGTAGGGGACTCTGGTTTTGGTACTGGGCAAGAAATCTCTTCAGCCCAAGCCCCTTTAAGATTGGCTTTGGAATCTATCAAAGGGCTGCCTCAATCTGGACGAAGCGGCTCGGCATGCAATGGAATCCCGACCAACCCCAAGATTTCGCCACCAAAATAGGAAGCATTATACAACTACAAATGACAGCTTTTGTCAATTCCCCGCAAGTAGTGGTATCTTGTCTCTACTTCGCATATAACTCTGTTTATACATCAATGCTATCAGCCAACGAATGGGCCCGATTCAGCACACATCGAAAAGGGCTTCGAACTTCAGACCCAAAAGGGCTTCAACGCTCAACTTACTGGCTTTCGATCCCCCTTACTCACGGGATCTTTCTTATGACTTCAAGTTTCATACTTCATTGGGTTGCGTCCCAAGCTCTGTTTATGTCACAAAATCTTACGCTTTACCCACATGGAGAGATCAACTACAGCAGGACACACAATGGCGTTGGCTTTTCGATAAGTGCTACCCTTACCGCTTTACTAATTTGTGTTGTTATGCTTTTGGTATTGCTTTTGAATGGCGCGAGAAGGCTCCAACCTTGTATATTGGTGGGAAATAACAGTCTTGCAATCGCTTCTGCCTGCCATCGCAAAGAAAGGGATAAGATGGCGCATTTGAAAAGGGTTCAATGGGGAGCTGTGAGGCATCAAAAGGGGCAAAGACCAGGTCATTGTTGTTTTTCTAGTCATGGAGTAGCCTTACCAAGACCGGGGGGTTTGTATGAATAAGTAGTTAACGTGATCTAAGCAAAAGAAAAACCCTCCAAATGTGTACCGTTTTATTCGTAATATAAGTTGAAATTTAGTAAACCAGATAAAAAGTCATATTTATATCAGTACCTACACCCTTTAATATAGGTCTTAGAGGTACTCCCCCGCTATATAATTTACCCCCTTCCCTCTTTTCTTCCCTTTCTTCTATTCTTCCCGAAAAAATAGAAAACTATTACTAGAAATATAAAAGGCTAAAATACTAGAAGATTTATATTTATATAACTAGAGAGCTAACTACTATAGGTAGGAGTCTTAGCTATATAGCTCTAGTATACCCCTCCTTTATTATATACTTCTATTCTATTCTATATATATAAGTTTAATACTATAGAAACTACTACTTAAATTCTTAAATAATAGACTTCTTATTTACTACTATTAAAAAAAGAAGTAACCCCTTTTTATAGACTTCTTAAAATTTCTAATTAAAACTAATATTTTCTTATTATATACCTCTTTTCTATTACTTTAACTTTAATTTCCTTTATAGTTCTTATTCCTTAGGAAGATATTTTCGTATTTAGTAAGTACGGTATCCTAAATATACTAAACTAGATAACTAAATCGTAAATCGTAAATCGTAAAAGTTATATATTTACTACTACTATACTAGAGTGCCTATACCCCTATACCCCTACCCTCGGTTAAACTTCGTAGCCTTGAAATTTTCACGTGTTTACTCGCTACCCTTACAGCTACACCCTCGCTGTCGTATCCTCGCAGTCGTATAGGTGTTGTACCCTAGTATGCTTTTTAGAAGAGAGAGAGAGAGTATATATATATATATATATATATATATATATANAAACTAATACATATTACGCTAACAATTATTTACTCCTCACCTATCCTTTGTCCCTTCTCTCCCCTCTTACTTTCTCTCCTCTTTCTTTATAAATTATAATAACTCCTTACAACAACAAATATCCGAGAGCTTAAGTAAGTGGGAGTATACTAGTAGCCCTATCCACTCAAGTCCGTTCCGTAGGGTAGGGAAGGGGTTAGTAGAGGTATAGCACGTAACTTACAAAGAACCTTATACTCCTAACGAAAATTAAGATAAGAAAAGGGTATATAAAAGGGTTATAGTAGAATCTATACTATGATTTTATATAGAATACTATAAATCTAATAAATAGACTAATAATCTTCTTCTTTAGCTCTTTCTTTTATATAAGTAACTTTTACTATTTGCGATTTGTGATTTGCGATTTGCGATTTGTGATTTAGTCATCTGGTTTAGTGGTATATTTAGGATGCCGTACCTCTCCCCTAGCCTTCCCCCTCTCTAAACCTAAACCCCTATCCCCTCTCTAAATATAACCTAACATAATCTCAATCTCAAAAAAAAAAGGAGGGGGTATCTCTCTCCAAACACTAATCATTAAAAACAAACACCAAACACAAACACCAAACATCAAACATTAAAAGAAAAAAAACCTAGAATTCACAAGCTCAAAGCTCCAAGCTCAAAAAGAAGGTTCTGTATACCCTTACTCTACCTATACCCATACCCATCCACCCCCTCACTCTACCCTTTTCCTTTTCCTTTCCCTTTCGCCTTCCCTACCTTTCCCTTCCCTTTTCCCAAGAGAGGTACTGTAGGTCCTCATATCAAATCATCAAGTCATCAAACCCAGAACGTCGTATACTCATCTCTCACCTGCTCACTCCCTCAATCCCCTGAGTAACATACTCAGACACTCATCACTCATCCTCATCCTCTACCTATTCCTCACCCACCTCTTCGACTTCTCTATTCCACTCCTCCTCCATATCCCCCACATCCAGATCCATATCC
>LT855410.1:544522-560009 GCA_900184765.1 Hymenoscyphus fraxineus
GTTGGTGGGGGTCCGGTGGTGGGGGAGCTTGGACGGGGAAGTGTTGGTTTTGATTTTGGTTTTGGTTTTGATTTCGATGTTGACGTTGATGTGAGAAATGGACCGAGGCTTTCTTACGATTAAAAACATGTGCGCCATTACCTCGGGGAAGATGAGCTGGTACTGGTACAGGCTGATAATTGACGACATCTCGATCCTGTGGTTGCACTCGTACCTGCCCATCAGCGTGACGTGGTCGAGATACAATATTAGGGATCTTTCTAAAGAATCCCATACGACGTGGTGGCTGTGCAACGTGAGGTGGCCGCTGAATAGGTTGAACTGGCGCGTTCAAATGGGGTATTGGGACCATGAACTCCTGACGAACGGGCGGTGGAGCAGGTTGTTGATTATATACTTGACGTAATCCAGGTTGTGGAGGTCGTTGGAGATATGCTTGACCCCCTCCAGGTAAGAAAAGAGGTTGACCAGGTTGCCGAAATGGGTCTTCGACGAAACCGAGTTGGACGGGCTGTCGATTGGGTCCTCGAAGAGGTGCGATGAAAGGAGGCAGATCAAGGGGGGGAGCAGCTCGATGTGGATGCAATTGGAAGAGGTCAAGCTCTCGATCTGCTGGTAGAGGCATATCTTGTTGCCACGGCTCGGGAAACCGATCTGGTTGAGGTAAAGCCCAATCCGGTCGCGGCAGTCGTGCTGGAGGGTGATGGGGGCCGTCCGGGAAGATTATGTCGAAGAGTGGATTGAATCCGCCATTATTATCGTCCATAGGATCCACAAACCGAGGACCTTGCATAGCTATAGAAGTAGAGTTAGTATTCACTCCAGTCTCATGTGAATAATCGTTGAAAATCAGGGGATGAGTAACAAGTGAAAGTTCAGGAGACATAATGAGAAGAAGGTACTGTATATGCTGGGATGACTGTGCTACTATAGACTTGCCTTCATTTTGTCCACGATCTGCACGAATCCCAGCTCGGAGATTTTCCATTTCTTGCTGCATATGCTCTTGTAAAAAATCAGCAACTAGGACACCAAAGAAACTGGCAAGTTTCATAGTCTAAATACAGTAGCTAGCTGTACAATATTGACCACAGTAGAAATCCAAAATCATGAACGCTTCTGTTGCTAAATATACAGCCGCCCATGTCCCAAGATAACCAAAGAAAAACTACCAACTAACCATGAATTGCTCTTTGCATACCGTGATGACCCATCGGTACACCTGCCACCCCAGGATGTCTAGACTTTCTACGCTCTTCATCCTTCTTGACCTCGTCAGAAAACCTGATTCTCAAGTCCTCCTCCGTATATTCAGGATGTTCAGCTCGAATCTTTTCGAGAGCCTCCTTCTCAGCTTTTCCTACTTCCTCATCATGACGCGCCTCGACGTCCTCAAACAATGGACAGTTACCTGGTTTACCTCCCCGGTGTGGATCATTGAAGTGATCGTAGCCGCATGATTTGGAACAAACGTAGCATTGAATATTGCCGCATTTGGTACATGCCATCTTGTTGCATCCTTCCTCCTTGATGAAAGAAGTACCACATCTGTTACATTTCCGGATCAGTGCGGCGGATCTTGCCTCTTCAATCTGTCGACGAATGGAAAGCCCATTTTCTCTTGCAGATTCTTCACAACTTTTTGGAATATGTGATTCGAGTTTGCATAGTCGACAGCTGATCTTCTCACAATCTGGTGCTTGGCATTTGAATTCCTTGTTGATTTCCACGGGTGGATACTCGGCTGCAAAGGGACAAAAAGGGCAACTTGCAAGATTCTCAATGCCAGCCATTCGCAACATAGCCTCTTGTTCAGTTCGTTCCAATGCGACCAATGTGTGTTCATCCAGAAACAATAATCGTTGATCGTTGGAAAACCCAGCCTGACAGCCGTCCATCGACATGCAATGGAGCTCATATTTGGAAGCGCCAATTTCTGTCTCTGCCATTTTTTTCGCACAGCCTCTGCAAAACCAATGAAGATCATCACCATCGCAATGAATCATTCGATTCATTGCATAATCTCCAAAGCAGCATCCACATTCTGACATGGTTCCATCAAGCTGCGCTCTTTGCTCATTGGCTGCCTCTTCGATTTCATGCAATCGTTCAGCTTCCCGAACTGCGTCGGCTTTTGCTCTGACTTTTCTTGCAGCCTGGATTTCAAGGTAGAATTCTACTTTGACTCTCTCCTCATGACCAGAGTCGAGATTCTTTTGAATGGTTCGTGCCGAGAATTTATCTTGCTTTTTTCTTTGAGATTTCAGCTTCATATATGGCGGGTTCTGGGGTTCCCATTCTCTCTGTGCTTGCTCGAGGACTCGATAGGCATGGAATAATCGATTTCCAGTTTGGTCGAGAGTAGCATTGATAAAACTCATTGGGGTTGATGCGAATTCGAAGCTCAGAAAGGTGCGTCTAGGAATTGTTAGTCTTCATTGTCATTCGATATGTGAGCACTTGGTAAGGATGAAGTTTTTGCAGACTTGAAGATAGTGACCAACATCACATCAAATGCTCACGCCTTTGGAATTGTAGTCAAACTTACATGTCAGCATGAATTTCTCTCAGCGGCTCGGGAGAATCAGCCGCTCCATACTTCAAAGTTGCCGCATCCTCCTCCGTGATTTGTCTCTTTCTCTTAAGAGTCTTTTGCATATCCTTTGCCTTGGGATATGGTGAGCCCTTTTCAGTTTTGTCGAGAATGTGAGCAATGATCAGGTCAGAGGAGTTGCCAATCGTTTCATACAACTTCCCAACGTGGTCTCGGCAAATGTCTGGAAATATGGCAAGAACAGCGTCGATACAATCTAAGCGTGATTCCTGTTGAGGTTCTATTCCCTCTGGTTGAAATTGCTGAGCGGGTGGGTCGGGTTGCGAAGGCGGTACAGGAGGACCTTGAGGATCTTCAAGGACCCATGGATTTGCTTGCAGTCCAACTTGTGCATCTTGAGGTCCATACATTCGGGCAATCATCTCATCATTCAAGTCTTCATCCAGAACGTAATCACCAAAGCTTTGCCAACCATCACCTGCTGCATTTCCATTGGGGGGCTGTAACATTTGATTGATACCAGGAAGAGCGCCATTCATATATCCATTCGGTGCATCTTGTTGTTGTGGGGGTGTTTGCGGTACCGGATTTGGAGCACTTGGTGGTGAGGAAGGAATCACATAAGGATCATCAATGACGATAGGGCTGTCTGATCTGATCTCCACTTCATCATCATCGCTATCGCTGACCAAATCAACAACATTATTGTCCATGGCTGCTGACTCTACCGAGGCATTCGGGTTGAGTAGAGAAGCAATACTCAAGACTCGAGAGCGTCTCTTGCTTGCCGATGAGGATGGTCCTGGTTTTGGTGTGGGTGTGGGTGTCTTGGCCCGATGAGCGAGTCTGAGAATTCGTTTGGGGTTGATGATTTTGCGAAGAACCTCGCGTTTGGTGGAGGAGTTGGTCTTTCCAGGAGCTGGAGCAGGAACCGGCGCAGGATCTAAGTCTTCCATGGTGAGTCTCAGTTGTAAATTTCTTGGGGATTTCTAGATTTCTGAAAGTGGTGCACGTGGAATACAACCAGCTGGTGAACAAGATTTTGTTGTATATGGATGTGAATGTGAATATGAATGTTTTCGCGTTTGAATTCGAGATGTCGAGTTCAGAATTCGAGATTTCGAGTTCGAGACTCCGAATTCAGCCTTACGAACGGGTACCAAGTATATGGTCGCGGGGGTAGGACAACATCTGGGGTGGTAGGATGGAAGATATAAGATTGGTGACTTACCTCTTCTGGGGTGTTGGTGAGTAGAAGTAGAGTGGATGGACTTGATGTCATGTTCCCATCTAAGACGCTCTATTCAGAGGATGGTGTCGTCGTGACAAGATTTACTGGAGAGTTCGTGAGTGGTGATGCGACAGACTGTTCATAGCCTCACGCTTTCCAGGTTCCCATCTACCTTGGTAGTTACCTAGGTAGATTGAATCCAAATTAGGCAAGCACGACCCCCATCTAGGGTGCTGGTCACGTGGTGCTGTTACCAGAGCGCAGGCTGGAGGCGTGATTGGCCAATTAGCAGACAAGTGAGGAGTGAAGTACAGCCCAGCAGCACTTGCTGGTGGGTCAGTCTTCATTGGGGGTACCACATACTCCGTAGACAATCCAGCGGAAGTCGTACTGACGTAGCACGTAGCACGTACTAACTGGTATGGAAAAGGCTCTAGGGCTGCATTAGTGCTGTGTAGTTCTGTTAGGTTTTAGCGCACCCCCCCGCCTTCCCCTCCCCTCCCCCATGATATACGCGTCCCCTGCTACTTTATACACCTCCAGCTGCACGATTAGCCTCACATGAACCTAGCACCACGGGCACTGGCTAGGTACGGAGTTATCAGTTAATCCACCTGCATCCAAGCGATCGGCCAATCCCTGTGCCCCGCTTCCAACGTCCATGGCTTGGCGATGACCCCTGGCCTTTGGCCGATAGAAGCCGAAACCCAAGGCTGACGCTACTCCAAAGATGGTGACCCATCTCAAACCACCCGGCTGCATCCATGCCCACAATCATGGGGAGCGTCGGGACGACACCAATCTACCACTGCCACTGCCCCTCAAGACCGGGCTGACTCGTCGTCTTTATTCAATGGCATTGCTTGTATATACTGTAGGTGAATTCTGTCAAGTCACTCGTAGTTGAGTTGACATCAGAAATAGTATCTGCTGACTTGGGCCCCCCCAGAGCTTAAGTACTAATATCTCTATCATTCCTTCATTCATTCTATTTCTGTCTCTTCAACTCTTGATACCGCCCTTTCACTACCCACAACCTACCCACCTATACATTCGTATCATTCGTATCTGCAAGATAAAGAAACCTACATAACTAACCCTCCCCCATCCCTCTGGCCAGCTATCAACTAGACACTAGAGAATTCTAGACCCTCTTGACAACTCCAGACTACTCCTCACAACTCTCAACAACCATAATGGCAGACCTTCCTTTGTCCACATCTCCCAATCTTGGCCTTGCATATCCTACAAAGGCAGAAAAACTACAAATCTGGACTCTCAACTCCAAAAACTGGGGGACAAATCTCTCTCTGCCAGACTATCTTGAACGAGAAGAGCACCTCTCCAACATTCCACAGACCCGCAATGGAGGAATCACACGTAAGTATTTGTCTTTGTGCCCCAGTTACCCCTCCATACAACCCCACCTCGCCCTTCCCCCCTTTTACTCGGCAATCTGCAGGTCTCACTCCCATTGACCATGTTTCACAGATTGGATTCTTACTGATAAGACCCTCCCTGAAAACTCCCGACCCATCCTCTCCTCCTGCGAATCGCTACGGCGCCATGCCATCATTTCACATCCAAATGGTACAACAAAAGAAGTGATTACCCATGGTATTGGTTCAGTTTTCTGTTCTCCTGAATATAGAGGTCGAGGTTACGCAGGCCGTATGCTATCGTTGGTCCGCGAAATATTAAAAACGCATCAAAAGGATATTGCGGAATGTCCATTCAGTATTCTGTACTCGGATATTGGAAAGAAATTCTACTCTGGCTTGGGATGGAAGGTTTTCGCCAGTTCTCATATATCCATTCCAGCCCTGCGAGATGATACTACTGCCGCGAATGGGAGTACAAATGGAACTACAAACGGGTCAGCAGTAACAGCTACACCTCTCACATCACAAGATCTACCAGATCTTATCTCTCAAGACTGCACCTCCCTCAAAGCCCACCTCCCCAAAATCGCAAAATCCACCAACAAACCCTCCCTGGCCGTCCTCCCAGACGCCCAAACAATAGAATGGCACCACCTCCGCGAATCCTTCATGGCCTCAAAACTCNGTCACAGAAGACTCCACCGACTCCCCATCCAACGCCGACAAGCTCTCCAGCGTCCTTCACATCGCCCGTGACGAAGCCGCAAAGTGGGATCTGGACAGTGTAGTACTTTGGAATGCGAGTGACGTAGTCAAGAACCTTCTCGTGCGTGCGCGTGTGGCGTACCAGTCTGAGGAGCGGGAGACGGATAGTATACCCAGCTTGATGTGGTATGCAGATGGGGAAGGCGGAGCGGATGCGCTGGAGTGGGTTGCTAATGAGAAGTTTGCTTGGTGTTAGGTTAGATGGATGGTTGGGTTGTGTGGTGTTAGGTTAGATGGGTGGNGTTTGCTCCTGAGTCCTGAGTCCTGGCGATGGGATGGGGATGGATGGGTAGGATTTTGATGGATCTATCTACTGGAAAACTAGAAGGAGAGTGGAGTCTGTTGGTTGGGTTTGTGTTTGTGTGTGATGTTTTTTTTTCTTTTCTGCTTACTTGCTTGCTTGCTTTTTTTTTGAGTTCTTACTTCTTAGTTCTTAGTTATTCTTCTTCTTCTACTCCCTTCTTCCTAGGTTGGTAGGTAGAGAGTTTGAGAGTGGGAGGTAGTTTGAGACTGGGGGGTGTGGATGGGGGTGGGGTGTATAACTATTTATCTATCTAGAATAGAATAGAATAGAATAAGACCTTTTTTTTATACTCAGGGTTTATAATAAGTCCTTGTTTGTTTTATGATTGTGATTGTGATTATAATATTGTTAATGTATGTACTTTTTGGAGGATATATTAAGGGTGTGTAGAAGGTCTGGGAGGTATAGATGGGGTATATACCTAGATACCTACCTACCTAGAATAGAATTGGAATGGAATAGGATAGAATAAGGCCTTTTTATTATACTCAGGGTTTATAATAAGTCCTTGTTTGTTTTATGATTGTAATTGTGATTATAATATTGTTAATGTATGTACTTTTTGGAGGATACATTAGGGGGTGTTAAGTGGAGAGTGCAAAGTGTAGAGTAGAGGGGTCTGTTGGTTGGAGATTAGAGATGTTGTGGTATTATGGGGGTAGCTGTTACTTATTCCGGGGTAGGTAGGTAGGTAGTTTGAGAGTGGGAGGTGTGGATGGGGTGTATAGCTAGATACCTAGATACCTAGAATGGAATTAGAATGGAATGGAATATGATAATATATTATAAAACCTTTTTTTATACTCAAGGGGGTGTAAGGAAGTCCTTGTTTGGTTTGATGGTTGTGATTATAATATTATTAATATATCTTACTTTTATAGGGGATATATTAAGGGAGTAGAGAGTATAGAGTGGAGAGTGTAGAGTAGGGGGGTCTGTTGATTGATTGATTGATTGGAGATGTTGTAGTATTGTAGGGGTACGAGTAGCTGGGTTTCGATATCTAGCTATAGGTATTAGTTATTAATTACTAGTAAAAATGGAAAGTGAGCACGAAAGATGATTATATGAAGGTATAGTAAGTTTTTTTAATAGTTTGTATACTTTATGTTTTTTAGGTTTTAATGTATATTTTATATATATATTAGGGTTGTTCGTTTAGATCTAATTTAAATAAATTAGAAATAATTAGTAAATTAGGCGTTTAGATGAGTTTTAATTAGATCCTAATTATATGCGTTACATGACTATAGACGTAACTGTAAAGTGGAAAGTCCTATAATCCGGCGGCGCTATTATAACCCTGATTCTACTCTAACATATAATCTCTCTTAACTTCTATAATATTTAGTATTATCTATATTTTAAACGGCTTACAAGAGATTAAGGAAATATCTACCTAAGATAAGAGAAACTAAGTATATAAAAGTTTTATTATAAGTTACCTTATAGTTAGCCGATTATAATAAGAATTATAACAAGTTTTATAAGAGTAAAGTATAAGAGTAAAGTACTTATAAAAAGAAGTATTAAATTAAGTATAAAGCTTACTAAATTATATAGGAGGGAGCACGAGTTTATATAGTACTAGCGCGTATGTCCCTCGGCTAAATAGCTAAAAGAGCTCTACTATAAAAGAAGTAGAGCGCTATTACGTAATAAAGTACCTACTACGTAATATACCCCTTAGGTGTACTAGGATATATACTATCTCTATTCTTTACTTTTTATAACCTCTAGACTACTACTATAATACTATAATACTATAATATTATACCTTGCTAGAGTAAAGTAGAACGTTCCACGTAAACTATAAATACCTATATAGCTAAAAGTATAAAGTTAGGAGTAAGTATAGCTTTATTATAAGTAGTTTTAACCTTATAAACGCGTTTTAATATCTACGATCTAAGATCTAACTTCTAAACTTTACCCTTTTAAGCTAATATATTTTAATAGTATACTAGATTATCTAATAGCCTTATTCGCTACTATCCTAAATCTAAACCTAAACCTAAGCTAGTTCCTATTCCTACGTCTAAGCCTAAGCTAGTTCCTACTCCTAAGTCTAATATATTATTACCTCTATCTTCCTTATCTTCTCTAAAGTATAATCCCTTTAGATTTAATATTAATATACTTAAGAATAAAGAATAGTATATTTCTAAAAATCCCTTAGTTAAAAAAAGTAATATTAAAGATAAAAATAATAATAAAATAGAATATAAAACCAAGACTAAGTACGAAAATACTAATAATTAAGCTTATACCTATATACCTATACTTAAACCTATACTATTCTAATCTAGAAAAGTATCTATCTATAATAAAGTTCGTATTCTTCCCTATTAAGAATATATCTATACTATATTATATAGAACTAATAGAAATAAGGGTATTTATTATAATATTTTAAGTATACGCGCTAGTTTATATTATTTCTAGTACTTTAAGGGTTATATATATAAACCTCTTTATTTAATTTATATATCTTTTATACTTTAACTTTAAAATATTTTATATAAACCTTTAGAATTAGAAGGCTATACTAAGTAAGTAATTCTATAAATCTTATCTTAAACTATACTAACTTTAAAGTAGTTAACTTAAGAAATACTATAATATTATTAAATAGATCTTAAACTACTATAGTAATAAAAAGCTTAATAATATACTAAATACTACTTATATTCTAGAGTATCCTAGTATAGTAGAACTTAGTAATAAGAAGGCTAGTATACTTATTACTAAAAAAGATAAAAAAACTACTACTAAAATTATAGAGGAAGCTAAGCCCTTAAATAATATTAAGATAAAGTTTCTAGTTCTAGGTAGTATAATTAAGGTATTAAAAGAATATATAGCCGTCTAAGGTAGTAATTAAATATAAATAATAATTTTTTAAAAGAGTTTTTAGATATTATTATACTTAGAAATAAATTAAAGAACTTCTATAACCTTTAATAATATAACTTATTTTAAAGCTATTATAAGAACTATAATAATCGAGTACTCTTTATTCTTAAAAGATAAAGACTATAAAAATAAGGCCTTTTAAATAAAGAACGCTTAAAAAATAAAATAAGTCTTTTTTAAGCTATATATAGCTCTTAATTATAACTCTAGTAGTACTCCTTTATTTAGGGAGTCGAATTAGTAAGCGTAGTTACCTCTTAGGAGGTACTCTTTAGGTAAATAGTATAAATAAAAAAGTACTAAGTATAATTATAATAGTTATAAATCTTTAATAATTAATAAATAAAAAGGTATAAATATAAAAAAAGTTAAATTTATTAAATTTTAAATACTATACTTTAAGTAGTATTACTTCTTAGCTAGAGTAAAATCTATTTTAATTTTAGGTAACTCTTAAAGCTTAAGGTTTATTTTATATAACTCCTAATTAAGTAAGCTAGTAAGTAAGCTTTTATTCTAAAGATTAATTAACTAAATAAAGTTCTTAAATTTAATCTATAAAAGATTTTTAATTATTCTATCTATAGGTATATCCTTAGTTAAGATATATATAAGCTCGAAACTCCCTTAGTAGTACTCCTATTATAACTATATATTTTAGATATTAATATAATAGAACTTAGTTAATATACGCTAGTACTCTCTTATAACTAGCTAAATTATTTATAAGTTATTATACTATATTATTTATAATTATCTTACTTAGAGCTAGAACTTCTTAAATAATCGATAGAGTACTATAGACTTTACTACTAGGACTTTTACTCTAATTAGTTCGGATTTAGTAAAAGAAGTAGTAATAGTATCTTATCTTACTACTCTCTATATAATAAGCCCTCTAAATAAGGAAATAATATAACTATAAGAAGACCTTCTTATTATTATATTATTTATAAATAAAATATTAGAGGCTATAACTAAGAGGTTTAATCTAGGTTCTACTAAATACTCTATTACTAGGAACCTTAATCTATAGAGATAATAAATAGTCTATTTTACTACTTAGATATAGGTTTAAGATAGGTTAGTTAGATAGTATAAAAGGAGTAAGTAAGTAAAAGTAATATCTATTCTAATTATTATTCTAGAATATAAAATAGATTTAACTATTTACTAAAAGAGCTTAATTATTATAGCTATTATAATCCCTTCGAATTTATAGAACTTAACTCTAAGTAAAAGAGTACTTAAGCTAGTTTTATTTATAAGCTTAAATCTCTTTATAACTTTTTTAATATATATATTATATAAAAGCTAAAGTTTATTTATCTTTTTATCTTTAATAACTCTTATACTAAAAAACTACTTAATATTATAAAGGTTATATAGTTTATATATTTAGCTAAGCTTAGTAATTAAAGTCTAGGCCTTAAGTTTATCTTTTTTATAATATATAAATTATATATTATTTATAAAGAATAATATAAATATAATACGTTTCTCTATTATATATATATATAGCTCTTCTATATATAGAATTATCCTAAGAATATCTCTTAAAGTAGTTATAAATTTATTAAACTAAAGTACTAAAGAGTCTTAGAGTTTATATAAAGTATAATTAATTTTTAATATTATTTCTTTCTTTTTAAACCTATCTAGTATTTAGTAAATAACTAGTAGTATATCTCCTACTCTTAAAGCGTTAATAAAAGTATTTATTATATTATACTACTTAAGTTCTAGGTTAAAATATACTACTATTACTATAGTAAGTCTAAATAACTTTAAAGTAAGTATAGCTATATATATAGATATAATTAAATTATTTAGCTATAGATCCTTATATACTACTATACGTAAGTAATAGCGCGTTAAGTAATTATCCTTATCCTTTTTATATATAAATACCTACTAAAGTAGAATTAGTAATATTATTAAAGTAATTTTAAATCTTTTAATTTTAGTCTAGTATCTTAGATCCTTTTAAGTCTTAATTTTATTTAAGTAGTCTTTTATAAACTATCTACTATATTTATAAAAAGTTAAGTCTCTAAAGTTTTTAGGCTTTTTAAGTAGCTTATTTTTATAGACTTTAGGAGTATTTAGTTCTAATACTAGTAATTCTAATATTAGAGACTCGAATTTAATATCTTTCTAGTTATTTTTAAGTAATTTTTATATTATAATAAATATAGCTTTAATATTATTAAGGTTATACTTAAAAATAGGTAAGTAGGTATCTATAAATAGATCCTAGTAATTAAGTAAACTTAATACTAAGCTATAAGATAGTATATTTAATAGTAGTATATATATATTATTACTATCCTTATCTTTCTTAGTTTATAATCTAGTTCTTATTTAAGTACCTATTATACCTTTAGTTTTACTAGACCTGTTTTTATATACCTTTTTAGGCTTAGGTATAAAAGTTATATTTAAACTTATAGTTTATAGTACTCTCTATTTAACCTTACTAAGTAAAGGTTATATATTTATTTCTTTTATAGCCTAAGTTAATAGCTAGGAGTTAGAGATAGTATTATTAATATCTTTCTAATTAAACTAGTCTAATATAGGATTTTCTAATTTATAAGCCTACGTTATACTACTTAGAGTACTATTAAGTAGCTCTTACTACTCTTCCTTAGTAGTACTTTTAGTAGAACCTAGTAAGTAGCTATCTTACGCTCCTTAAAGTTATTCTAGCTCTAGTATAGGTTCTAGGGTTAAAAGTCTAAACCTAGGTATTAAGAGATCTAAGTTTACCCCTAAGTTTTAAGGACTAGAAGTATTTTTATCCTTCTTAGACTCTTTTATTAGAGTATTTATTATTTCTAAATCTTTATATTAGTATAAGAGATAATCGTAAATAATAGTATAAAATAGTAGTAATAAAAGTATATAAAAGTTAGTATAATAGTTAATTGATTAATACTATAGAAAGGACGAGTACTAGCTATATATACTCGTATATACTAAGCTTTATAATCTATATAATAACTGGTAGATATATTGTAATACTAGGAGTACTTTATAAAGTAATAAAATAGTCGAAAGATAGTAAATAATAAAGTATAGAACTAACTCTATAAAACATATATAAAACAATAATAAAATAATATATTACTAGTTCCTTTTTACCTATCTAACTCTATTAATCTCGATATAATTAGTATCGATTAGTTTCTTTAGGGCGCTATTTAACTTCGATTTAGTTATCGAATCGGACGGATTATCCTTCCCCTCTATTAAGAAGATATTATTAATATCCTTAGATTCGAATACGTTATATAGGTATATTACGTTAATTATTAGCCTCTTTTCCTTAGTAGTTCCTAATTTAGTAATATAATCGAATATAGACTTTNTTATATTAAGGTAGTTTTAACGTAAATAGCTATATCGTATCCCTAGCTTAAAGCGTATAATTCTAATACTAGTATACTTCGAGTAACTCTCTTATACTTGGACGAGTTCTAGTATAAAATATTAGTATATCTAGTATAATCTATTAGTACTAGTACCGATCTAAGCTAGGATATTATATTCGAGTTATTTATAAAGGATCTATTAGTAAAGTATACTAGTTTTAAGGTACTAGGTTATAAAGCTATAAACTTTAGTCCCCGGTCTTTATAATCGATTTACTACTATAATCGNTAGATTTATAATCTACGTAGTAAAGAATAGATCGTATACCGCCTCTAGTTAGTATACGCTCGATATATAGGCTCTAAGGGCTCGAAGTGCTTTATATTCGTAGGGGCCTATTATAAGCTATAATCGATCTTTTATTTTATCCTTTTATATAAAAACAATCGATCTATCTTATTAGAGTGTAATACGGCTTCTATTAAAGTCTATAGGTTATTATACTATAAGAGCCTTGCGCGGCTTTAATTTAAGTAGTAAATTCGTAGTAGTAAATTCTACTTCTTTACGTTTAACGAATAGAGTATTTACTAGTATTAAAGAGTTATCTATTTATAATCCTACTATTCTAAAGGTACCTATTATATCTAATTCGTTTATAAAGAAAAGGTATTAATTATAAGTCGATAATTATATATATAATTACTTAGTATAGTATTTTAAATAGTAGGCGTACTAAAATATACCCGCTTCTAGTATATTATACTATAGCTATTTTACCTCGAGTATTTTACCCTCCTATTATAGAACAGGTAGATTAGTAGGAGAATATATATAAAATTAGTATACTAATCGTTCGCCTATATAAAGGTATACTTATTATATATTATAGCCGTATAAGAGTAGTTTAAAAAGTATTATAATAGTTAATATTAGCCTCTAGCTTACACGTTAAATTATAGGTAATTATATTATTATAGAGTGTTTCTCTTTATTACCCTAGGCTTATATAATAAGCCTCGATTTATTCTATTATTTTACTATACCTTTGTTCTTTACGTTATAGACAAATTTAGAACTGAATATTATTATATTTAATAGTACTTCGGAAGGATCTATTAGATCGAAAGACTTAAGCTCTTCGAAACCTTTAATCTCTTTAAGGTTCGCGGTATTTAATTTATTATTAGGAGTTCAAGGTTCGAAAGTAATAAAAGTTTCGGCTATAAGTAGGTACTTCCTAGGGCGGCCTCTAGGTTATTTACTAGTAGCTTCCGGTTAATACTTTATAGCTATAGATAATTATACCGTAGTACTAGTAGAATTTAGTAGTAGTTCGACAGGTTTTACTATAGTAGTAGAGCTCTTATTAGTAGTATATAGCCTTAAGAGTCTTATAGGAGGTAGTATGTCGCTTAGTTTAAGGGGGTTAATAATACTAAAAGTCTTTTTATTAGTACCTTCTAGGTCCGCCTTTTCTTTATAATATAAACAAACCACTATAGTTCGGAAAGGAGTATCTCTATTTAGACTTAGTAGCTTAATAATCGTATTTTCTCCTTCTACTTTTATAAGTAGATATAGGCTTATCTAGCTACCCTTTTTACGCTATACGTATACAGGGTATAAAAGTAGTAGATCTTTTAAGTATAAGGTAATTAGCCTATTTCGACTAGCTAACGCTCGTTATACCTAGTATTTTACGTAATAGCACCTTACTTCTTTTATCGCCTTTTACTAGGCAATAGCCCTTTAAATTATATCTATACTAGGGGCGTCGTTATTCGATATCCTAGTATAGGTACTATATACTAGTAGAGTAGGGACAAGTCCCGAGGGTCTAGCCGTATCGTTTATAGCTTTAAAGGCTATCCTAAGTCTTGTCCGTCTATTAATTATAGGAGCTTTGTTTAATATAATATTAAAGGCTTGCTATATAGGTTTATAGTATTGTTCTACTTGTCTAATTAAATTATATACCTCTATAGGGACTAAATTAATAGTTACGTCTATTATTTTAGCGTATATTCGGAATTCTCTACTAGTAAGTTATATACCCTAGTCTATAGTAATTATATCCGGTAGTCCTAGGTATATATAAATCTACTCTCTTAGTATAAGCTCCTATACTATTTTAGCCTTAATATTTACAAGCTAATCGCTAGCTTAATAATTAGTAGCCTCGTCGACTAAATAGCCTACTAGCTTATTCTCGATATAGAAGATATTAAAGTAGATATTAAAGTTAAATTTATAATTATTATAGATTATAAATTTAAATTAACTAGGAGACTTTTAGTATATTTAGTACTCCTTATAGTAATTGTTAAGTACCTCTATTACTTTATAGGTAACGTTAGTATACCCGGCTCGCTAGAGTATTTCGTATAGTTTATAGATAGATAGGTATCCGAATCTTCGGTAGAGCCTTCGGAGCTCTAGTTTAGTTAAGAGGGTTTAGTAGTATTTTCTATATAACTTGTCTATTATTACTTATTAGTTACCCTACTAGATAAAGGGGTAGCTAAAAATATAGATAGTTATATAACTTTTCGAAGCTTTACCCCTATTTATAGTAACCTTTTTAGTAAGGTTATTATATGTAATTCTTAGGTAATCGAGGTTCTTAATATATATAATAAAAGGTATATTAATACTAGGTAGTATTACTTAAAAGGTTACTATACTAACAGGAGAGTCTACTTTTATCGAACCTATATTATTAGTTTTACTAATACTGTATCGAATATTAAACTATCTAGCTATAGATCTATCTAATTTAGTAGCTAGGAACAAGGATTTATATATAAGAAACTAGGCGTATCTAATAGACGATATACCCGCGACTCCTATATCTACTATAATACTAAAGAAGTAGGATTTTAGGTACTAAAGTAGTTCTAAATTTTAACTATAGTCTTTTAATAGATCTATAGTATTTTTAGGGTTAATTAAGT
>LT855410.1:560044-595562 GCA_900184765.1 Hymenoscyphus fraxineus
CGAGTAGAATCGTCTTTAAGATTATCTAGGGTTACTATAAAAGTAGTTCCTAGGTTTATATTACAAGTAGTATCCTTGTTATAAAGGACTATTCTACTAACGTCTAGGTTATTAATTTTATTATAATCCTAGTTATCGAGCTCCTCGTTAATATTAGTAGTATTGTTATTATCTATTTTATCTTAGTCTATATTTGTTAGGAAAGTCTAGAATTAGTCCCTTAATATACTAGAGTCGTATTTAGCTCTATACGCTTAGTACGAGGCGTTACTTTCTTCTTTAGAGTAATTATAAGGTCTATAACCTAGTTTCTTATAAACGTAACACCTAGAAGTGTTTATATATCTATTGTTTCGTAATAGTTATCTTATATAAGAACCTTGTTAATAGGGCCGTCTATATAACTCGCTTTAGTTTCCGAACCGTTGATTTATAAATAAAGTTTCTTCTAAAAATTAACTAGGTAATTAATTAAGTATAAAATAGGTAGAGGATTAATTATTAGCGTATTCCTAGTTTATAATCAAAGTTTAAAGAGTTTAGATAAAACTAGGAACGTTGTCCGAGGGGTTATTATATACTATATAGTATACTTCGAAGTCTTAGTATCTAATAACTAGGTGGTTAAAGAATATAGGATTACTATAAAACTCTACTATAAGACGTAGTTGAATCGTCTCTAACTCCTTTAAATATAGGTTAAAAACCTAGGATAGTTATAGTTTAGAGTACTTTACTTTTATAGAACGTAAAGTAGTTAAATTCTAGTCTACTAGGCTATTAGTTTAGTAGTCCTTGTTTTCGAATTAATCTACTAGCATTTATATAGCCTAGCGAAAAGGTATATTTAAAGGACAGATACTACTATTATAGTATAAAAGAGCTAGTCCTTTAAGTAGATAGGGTAGTACTAATAAAAGGGCCTAGTTATTGTTATTTAGCCTAGCTATTATATAAATATCTATAAATATCTAGAGTTGTTCTCGGAAGTTATCCTCTAGTTCCCCGAATTTTATAGATTCCTTTATTATCTTACTAACGTTTACTAGTTCCCGGCTATATTTGTTAGATAGTCTTAGCTATAAAATAGCTAGGAGGTCCCCAGTAAGCTATATATTCTTTATATTAGGAGCAGTTACGTTATAGGCGGCTAGGGCGGCTATAGTCGAATACCCTAGCCTAGCCTGGTTTATATAGGAGTAGTTAGTAGTTAGTCTAAAAGTTATAGTATATAGTCCTCTTAAAACTAGTAGTAGAGTACTTATTATACTAGGTTTTACCTTATTATCTTATAGTTCTAGGTGTTTATTAAAGTATTTTGTTAGAGTAATAAGGGTAGGAGACTTAGGAGTTATTACTCTTATAGAGTATTTTATTAGATCGTTATATATCTACGTATATAAATAGTGTCGATTAAGGGTATCCTATATAGTATTATAGTAGGTTATTTATATAATTAAATTAGCCTCTAATAAATAAACTCCTCGATTTAAAAGAATATTATATAAGTAGGTTACTAAGTTNTTATAAAGTTGTCCTAAAAGGTAGCCTAGAGCTTATTATTATATAACCCTAACATTTCGGTATTATAGTATACTATACGTTCGTACAGGTATTATTTATTAGGTATCTCGGCTTATTATTAAACTACTAGAGAGTTAAGTCTAGATATCCTAGGTTATTAGTATATAAGAGTGTCGATTATTAATAGTATTACTAAAGAAGGTAGTATTAATAGTATAGGGGTACTAGGTGGAAAGGCTTCTAGTGTTTCTAATACTTCCGCTATTATAGGCTAAGTTAGTCGTAAATCAATTCCGGCTTCTAACCTAGTGTTTACTATACTAATAGTATATAGTGTTACAGCTAGGCTACCTAGCTCGATTACTAAAAGGATATGTTAGTAGACGCGGTTTAGCCTTAATATACGTTATATAGCTACTATAATTATTCGATCAATAATTAAAAGAGCGGGATTTAAAGGTAATACTCGAAAGGACTATTAAAATTAAAATAGTACAATTTATAATTCTAATCCTTTTAAACTATTAAAGTATTATTATTAAGGTTCTTCGGTCCTACTTTAGGGTTTTAGTAATACCGAAGATAGATTATATATAGAACAATCTATATACTATTAAATAGCGTTTATAGGAGTAGGATTTAACGGTTAGATAATTATATACTCGTCGGAGTTTAGTATTCGAGTATAATTATTATACTTTAAAAGACTCGAATAGCTTAATTAAGAGGTCGAGTATTAAAGATAATAATATAGGAGATTATTATATACTACTTAAACTTACGATAGTAATCTCTCTAATTTGTACGCGCTTATTAATCAGTGTTAGTACAAGAGATAATCGTAAATAATAGTATAAAACAGTAGTAATAAAAGCATATAAAAGTTGGTATAATAGTTAATTAATTAATACTATAGAAAGGACGAGTACTAGCTATATATACTCGTATATACTAAGCTTTATAATCTACGTAATAACTAGTAGATATATCGTAACACTTTAGTATTATTATTTATTATTATTTAATCTCTTATTTCTAGTAGCTTTAAAGTACTTATTATATCGCTAGTAATATTTATAAAATATTACTTAGTCTTAGTATAGATTAAGTTCTAAATAATTCTAAGGGTTAATTAAAGCGTATTACTAAATATAATCTTATATTCTATAATAGCTTTAGTATCTTATTCTTTATTTTTAGTAATAGTATTAGTAATATTTCTTACTATAAAAATTAAATAGCTATCCTTTTATTTACTTCCTTTATTATAAAAAAGTAATTTATTAAATATAATATTCTAAGTAATAATAACTTTATTAAGTTATAGTATCTAGATCTAGTAAATATTATAGTTAATATATTTTACTAAATACTTTATATATTTATAAGGTTTTATTTTAAAGGCTTTTAATTCTTTTCTTACTTCTCTTTTTTTAATAAGTAGATATACTTTATATTTATATATATAGATCCTATTCTAGTTAGGTTTTAAGTTAAATATAATAGAAGTAGTTATTTTTAAATTATACTAATAGAAATACTACTAGAACTAAAAATATAAGACCTTATTTAATAATTTCTAACTATAGTATTTAAATAGTATTTAATTATAAAGAAATACTATAGCTCTTATTAATTTAGGCTAGAGTTTTAATAATAAGTTTACTTTAGTTAATATCTTAATAGAATATATAGTAACCTCTTATCTTACTTACTTAATTAAATTATTTAGTTTATAAGTATATATTAAAAATAGTTTAAGCTTAATTTCTTACTTTTTAGTCTATATCTTAAATAAAGTATCTCTCTTAATTCTAATTACTACTTTCTTATTATTTAACTTTAAAATATAAATAAATAATTAGTACTAATAGTAAACCTATAATTTAAAGTATTAAAGGCTATTAAAAATATTAATTAAAGATTTATTTATTAATTAGTAACTATATAGTTTTCTACTAAATATATCTTTTACTAGAAGTAATATTATATAACTATTATATTCTTTTTTATAAAAGAATAAATCTTAAATAATCTTTTAAAAAGAGTAAAGTAATAAGTTTTTTAAAGGTTATTTAAATATAACTTATAATATATAAGTAATTATATAAGTCTTATATTTAATATATAGTATATTCTAGATTTTTATATTATAAGTATAGTAGAGAAGTTATTTAAGTACTTTCTTACTAGTATATCTAAAGTAAAGGTATTATATAGTAATTTTATTAAGCTTTAGTTTTATATAATTAAAAGATAGTCTAAATAGTCTTCTCTCTTAATAGAGAGTTAGATATATTATTATATTTAGTATTAGAGATTATAGGTAAGTAGAAATAGGTTTATATTAAAGGAAGACTAGGTTTAGCTTATACTCTAACTATTTAACTATTAAAGATTTTACTAATAGTCTAATATATAAAGTATAATCTAAACTTATAAACTATAATCCTTTTTTTAATAAGGTAGCTTTAGATACTATATTAACGTAAAAACCTTCTATAATAGTAACCTTTTTAAGTACTAAATCCTAAGTACTAGAATTATTAGAACTATTTATAACTTTTTTAATAATATATTTTTTATAACCTAAGATCTTTATATAAGAAGTTCTAGCCTCTACTATCTTATTAGGTCTAGCTAGTATAAAACTACTAGGAATAAGTATTACTTTACTATTAATAAGGTAGAGAGCTCTATAGTTATCTAGTAGAGTACTATTACTTAGTAAGTAATAACTAAAATCGAGTATAGTAGAGTATACTTTAAGGTTCCCTTATAAGTTACTAGATAATATATCTATTAAAGTTAGGTCTAAGATAGTACTAATATAAAAGCTTAAGAAAGATAGCTTAGATAATAAACTAGATCTTTTAAATAAATCTACTTTAATTCTAGTTTTCTTATTTACTTTAAGCTAACTTTTTTTAATAGTTTATTTTCTTAGTTCTTTAAACTTATTATTTTAGAGTTTAGTAAGAATCTTTTAAATATATTCTTAAGTTATAACTTTTTTTAAAAGTAGATTATAATATTTAATTAAAGTACTTTCTAATTAGTAATATTTTTTAAGTCTATAGTTATAAAATAGGTTTTTATAAAGGTATTTATTATTCTACTTATTATAGTTTAATATTACCCTACTTAGTTTATTATTAGGTTTATTAATTATTATAGTATAGACCTAATAGCTTTTAACTTTCTTAGTAGTTAAGCTTATATTTTCTAAAATATTAAAAAAGACCTTAATAAGTTATTTAATTAAAGTAACCTCCTTTTTAAGAGTTATTTTTTTAACCTTTTTAGAGATTTATTAATAAGCTTATATTAGTTAAATATATAAGACTACTTCTAAGAAACTCTTACTTACTAGTAGTTTATTAATTTTAAGAATACTTAAATAATATACTTAGTTATATATATTCTCCTATTCTTATATCTACTTAGCTAAGTTAATATTCTAGTTTTTAGTAGTAAAAAAAACTCGGAAATACTTTTATTAAACGTAAGACTTTTAAACTTTTATAGTTAGTCTTAAAATAAAAGCTAGTTTATAAACTATAAACTAAGTTATATATAGTCTATTACTATTATAGTAGCCTAAGATTATTATTATATTAAGGTATTAATATATATCTACTATAGTACTTATAAATTAATTAATCTCTTTAATAGCCTTTTAAGTGTTTTAGTACTCTTCTTCTTTTAGTTTATACTAGTTTTAAATAAGAGAGAAGGAGTATAATATAAACTTAAGTAAAGTAACTTCTAGAATTAATAGATATTCTAATAGTAGTCTATACTTATTAATAGGATTAGTACTATCTTTTTATTCTTATAGGCGTTAAATATATATAAGGTATAGTAGCTTATCCTTAAACTTTTAAAGGTCTTCTTTTACCTAGGCGTTCTTAATATAAGGAATAAGCTTTTAAATATTAAAGTTTAAAGTATTTAAAGTATTAGGATTAATAAAGTACTAAACAAGTTTAGCGCTTATAAGTTACCTAAGTATAAAGTACTATATAACCTAGTCCTTACTCAAATAGAGCTTTAGATAGGTTAGAGTTAAAGATACTATAATAAAATAAATTAAAGAGAAAGAGAGAATAAGAACCTTATTATAGATTCGAATTTAACGTTATAAGAGTAACGTATATTAATTACTTAAATATAGTAAAAGGTAGAATTAAAGTTTATATTAAACTTTAAGTACTAGACTAAGCTTATAACTATAAGTTACCTTATAGTTAGCCGATTATAGTAGGAATTATAATAAGTTTTATAAGGGTAAAGTATAAGAGTAGAGTACTTATAAAAAGAAGTATTAAATTAAGTATAAAGCTTACTAAATTATATAGGAGGGAGTACGAGTTTATATAGTACTAGCNATAGCTAAAAGAGCTCTACTACAAAGGAAGTAGAGCGCTATTACGTAATAAAGTACCTACTACGTAACATTTATCTTATAAAATTCTAGTAATCTATCTAGTAAAAATAGTCTTCTTTTACTATTACTTTATCCCGCTTATACCTATTATACTACTATGTTTATATATACTAAGATCTAAGTTTAGAGGTTAAATCTTTATTTAAACTAATTTAGGGGTTTTTTAATTAGATATAATTTACCTAAAGTTAGATTATATAACCCTAATATATATAGATAGATATTTTTACCTTAGGGTAGAAGTACCTTAGAGGGGAAAGCGGAGTTTTTTAGATAGTTATATAAAAGGGAAACTATTATAAGATTATTTCTAAATAGTTTAAAATTATATAACTATTTTAATTAAAAACTATTTATTTTAAAGATTATTTTAGATTTTAAACTAATATAAAACTATTTAAAAGGTAAATAATTAAAAATATAAGACTATTTATAGCTAAAATAGTCCTAAGACTATCTAAAAGTATAATAGTTTAAATAAAAAATAGTTCTAATATTAAATAGTTTTAAAACTATTTTATAACTATTTTATTAATAAATAGTTTATATTTATAACTATTTAAATTTAATATAGTCTTAAGACTATTTTAGCTATAAATAGTCTTAGATTTATAACTATTTTTTATATTAATAGTTTAGTTTATAAATAGTCTAAGAATCGTTCTCTAATAGTCGCTAAACGGTTCTCGAACGCTTCCGGGACGCTTCTAGGACGGTCCTAGGACGGTCCCGGGACTGTACAGAAAAGTGCCCCTACAGAGCCGTGTATAGGGCGCAGAGCCGCAGCGCACGGGCCACATCTAGTACTCGGTAGTGCTCCCATGCGCTCCACCCCAACGCTATTAAAATATAAGTATTAAATTCAGTCGATTCAGCGAAATTTCACGGGCGCGCATCATGGGCGGCACAACGCGCGATGTTGTAGGGTAGTGTTAGGGGATGGTGGTCGAGGGACTTAGCTATGCGCGGGGTACATGCCCGTAGGCGTCTAAGCGCAGGCCAGGAGTGCCTTGCGTACTCTGCTTACGTAATCACGTACACCTAGGAGTAGGATTTGGGACAGGTTTAGGACGGTCCCAGGACGCTTTTTAGGACGCTCTCTAGACGGTCGCGGGACGGTTCCAGACAGTTACTGAGGACGTTAGCGCCAAGTGCCGCAAAACCAACTTTCGCACACTCTAGCGCTCAACTTGAAAACTACTACCACGAATAACAATACAACAAAAATAGATTTTAAGTAATAGACTTTAAATATAAGATGTACAATCGTAATAATAATAGATTTAATACCTAAAATCTTTTTTTTACAAGTTTTGTGTTTTAGGGTAGTAACACCTAACAATTGCCCCTGATGACTAAGTCGATGACTAAGATTATAACTATGTGATTTCAAACCAATTCCTATAACAACTTAATAAAAATAGATATTAAATATTAGGCTTTAAATATACGCTTTATAATTATAATAATAGTAAAATAAATATATAGATATTTTCTTTCTAATTGAAATAATTATTAAAAGAAAATATATTCTAAGTACGTAGGAATACTAGATTACTAAGCCTATTACTAAGCGGATTACTAAGTTCTTTAACTAATCTTTAGAATATTTATAAGATAAATGAATTTTATTTCTAGCTTACCCCTATTAACTATTAGAGAATAAGTAATAAAGCCTATATAGCTAGGTCTAATTAAGTCTTATAAAGTCTTTTTAATATTATAGTCCTACTAGGTACTAATGAAAGTTTCTGCCTCGCATCTATAAGGCAGAAAGTCTAGCAGGGACATAGTACGTGCGTGGCTAGGGTAGGGGCGTAGATTTCTGCCTTACGGATACGAGGCAGGAACCCCTAGTACAGCTAATAAATATTAAATTAAATTAAATATATTTTAATAGTAGTTCGTGTCTGTCTATAGTTATACAACTAGAATCTGAAGTCTAATCTTTAATATATATTTTTATTAAATTAATATAAGTGTTAGTATTTTTCAAGTTAAGCGCTAGAGTATACGAAAGTTGGTTTTGCGGCACTTGGCGCTATCGGCCTCAGTAACAGTCCTAGAACGCTTTTATATTTAGGAAATAATTCTTAATTATCTTATTAATATAACTATCTAATATTAAAAACTATCTTTATAAATAAACTGCCCTCCTACTATCACCTGGCGGTTTTTTTCCTAGGACTATATTCTATATAAAACTCTCTTTCGAGAGTCTCTAGACCGTCTAAAAAACTCCGCTTTCCCCTCTAAGGTAGCTAGTACTAGTAGATAATATTAATATTAATATTAATAGTAATCGATAAAAGCAGTTATAGTTAGGTAAGTAGGCTATGCCTAAAGCTCCCCTATAGATTTATTATTTACATATATAAATTGAGTTATTAGGACTTGTTACTAGTAGACAACCAGTAGAGTGGCTGTATATACCTGGAGCTTTTTAGAATCAGCTCTCTGATGTCTATCCTTATTAGTGTATCTAAAGCAGGCGGGATCTAAGGAGCTCCAGGAGTTTTTTGCACAAATCGATGTGTGGGCTAGAATAGGTTTTCTTTTGGGGCGTTCTTGTCTGACTCTGAAGCTACCTGTTGAAGCAGCGAAGGCTTATGGGATTCCGTCGAGTTAAGTGTTTTGCTAGGTTTTTCTTGAGCATGGTTTTGTCGCGGGTCGCGACGAGGGTTTACAATTTTTGAGATAGACGATTGAAACCCCTTGGTTTTCTGTCATTCTTTTATACTTTATGAGAGCTGTTAGGATTCATTTTTGTCTTCTAGGCGTTATTCTTTTTGTTCTTGGTACTTGTTAACGGGACTTTTCTAAGTAGTATAATTATCTTTTCTAGTTCAACATAAGTTTTATGTTCGAGTACATCCGAGGTGGGTGATAAATTCAAGACTTCGTTATTCTCAGGAATATTTTCACCCTCGCTTCTTTATGTATTTATATTTTTCCCTCTGTTTAGACAGTGATCGCTTAATATAATTAAAATCTTTGCTTAATAGTACCACGCCCTGAATACATGAGATGAGGTAGTGATTAGTATGGTAATACTAATAAGAGTCTCTTCTGTAAGACCTCCAACTTTACCCGAGCTCATCTGGGAACAGTAATAGAGAATATCTGCTCCTCCCGGCAGGACCAACGGCCCTGTGTATAAAACCTTCCTAAAACTAGATATTTCCTACTCCTAAGAGGGACCGTCAAACCTTAAACCCTACTAAAGATATAGTTCTTTATTTACTTGTTTATAGGTAGGAAAGGGAGAGAGGGCATAGGGAGTATAGGGTTATAACAGAAGTAGAGACTTATAGGATGGAATATTAGGAAAGTACTTATAAAGAGGGAGAGTAATAGAGAGGGAGGGATAGGTCGAAATAACTTAGTACTTACGCGTAGTTTGTAGAGGTAAAGGGAGGGGAAAGGCTCTACACTATAGACAGATAGCTAGCGGAACGCTCGGTTTACACTTAAATCCTCTTAAAAGTTAGTTATAGGCTATTATCGGTTCCTAGAAGTATAATAATTTCTAGAATACCAGCTATCTTCGCTTAGCGAGAAGGACGTCAAAGTATAAAAGCTCGTATCCTAGGATCCCTACTTTTTTATACTCGTTTTAGTAGGGAAAAGGTATTATCTGGCACGAGTAGGTAACACCTGCTCTCGAGTTCCTAGAGGGCGCGAAAGAGGCATAGATCATGATTTCGTCACGTAATGTTTAAACTTGGGTTTGGACCTATCCTGGAATCAGCAGCAGAATAATAAACATATTTGACGAGCAACACAAACACCCATGAGAGAGGTGTACGATTGAGTATCTCCGAAAAGACTTGAGAAGTAAGGACAAAAGTCGGTTACAACAGTATTCTAGGCAAAATTCCTATTCAAAACCACATGAGATGATAAGTCCGTGATGTCAAGAGTCTAGCAAGCTCACTTGGATTGTGGAGTTCGATGTTTTATTCCCCAATAGCCAAATCAATGCATTTGTCAACCTTTTCATCAAGGTAAGCCCTTTAGCTCGATTCCAGTCAGATAGATTCCTGAGCAGGCCATATTTCCAGGCAACGAATTCAAAGTGACGAATCTTATGGGTCTTTGCATGGAACAGTAGTGAACTATAAGCTATTTTATAGTCCGGAAATTAAGCAGGCTGACGGCTAGAAGTCCGAATACGTAGATAACTAAGTGGCTAGAACGCCGGGCACAAAAGAAAAGACCACATTCCCAACGCAGAGACGAAAACCTCCTCCAGAGTTCAATTTGACACATTGGTTCTTGCTGTAATCCATTACAGCATTACACGGAAAAATCCCTCGCCTTTTAGTACTAAGTCTATACACAACCCAACAATTAAATCAAGTTAGCAGCCTCAGTGCGTTTGCCAGCAGCAACTGGAGTCTTGCTTTGAGCAGGTACGTCCACAGCATTTGGAGCCTCGACATCTTCTGGCCCTTGTTTCAACAAAGATACACTGAACTGAAGCTTGTATGATGGTATCCATGTAACTTTAGAACTTGGTGTTTGGGTCGACAATGCGATCTGGCCAGGCAGTCGGTTCATCTCCCAGAACGAAAGTTGTTCCCAGAATCTGGTTCTGGCGACGGCAACGAGACGAAGTAGCAGAGATACGAGAATCAGGATGCTAGATAGTGTTAATGCGTGATATGGCATATTTGGGAAGTCAAGGCGTATTGGATTGTGGGAAACTTACCCGATGAGAATACTGACACCGAAGGCAAAGCCCATCATAAATCTCAGGTTAAATACTGCCCTGTCGCAACCTCTTAGGGGTGGCAATTTCTGCCAATCTCCTCGATGCTTGATTGGATCGTAAACATAATGACCCCTGTTGCATGACCCCCCTCTACCGTTCCCTGGCCAGGCGTCGCGGAGAAGCTTAGAAGAAAAGACCAGAATTACAATCGACATGGCAATATCCATGGCCATACTTAGGACGATGGGAAGCTGCAAGAATATGGCTGGAGTTGTGACGAGGAAGTTGACGCTCAACTGGAAGACGCTTCGTTAGAATCTTTGCAACTGTATACGAGAGAAAGAAGTAACAACTTACACAAATTGAAAGGTCGGCAATTGACTGTCCGAATCTCCACCCGAAACTTTCAATTGGCGATAATCGAGCATAGATGTAGTTAGCGATGAGGAGACCGCAAGTGGCCACAGAGAGGAGGGAGATAGAAATGGTCAAGACTTTGAGAGGAAGCTTGAAATAAGTATTGGGAGGAAGAAATGGATGGTCCTCGCTCTCGATGGAGACTTCGGAACGATCGTTTGGGTCATCACGATAGGGTCCTTCTTCTGTAAGTGCCATTTTGAATGTGATATCTGGCTATGGTTTTGCGTGTTAAAATAAAAGTAAAGCAGAAAAGAACATATCGAGAAATCGCGGGACATATATGTAGATCTCGAGGTATCCAGGCATCAGGGCGCAGCACCCTGCTGGCAGCGGGTTTGGGGATGTTGATGTTTGACATAAACTTCTGCCGCGTTGAGAATCGCGCAGTAGCAACCAGAGGATTAGCATGGAGGGAGAATCATCATAGCAGTCGATTGGAGGGAGGTGCAGGGCTTGAAGCGGCTAAGATCAGGAACACGCAATCAGGGCAAGCAATTGGCACTCGGTACGAGTATGTATTGCGGCGCAAGGTCAAGGCATTTTCCGGTATGCCTGCTAAGCGATCGTCGATGGTGTGAAAAACAAGACATGGTAAATTCATAGCTCGCTTTCGATCTGCTTTTTTGGACACCTGATGAAGACGAAAAGACTGAACCACAGCTAAAGATAAGCAGCTGGAAGAAAGAAAACTATGGTAAAACATCAGTGTTTACTCAGTCTACTGGTTCGGTATCAAACCATACTACCGTGACAAGTCGAAGCTGTAAAAAGTGTCAGTGTGTCAGCGTGGCAGGGAGGAGTAGGGTGGAGTGCGGCACAGTTCCAACCAGAGACTCCTACTGGTCAGTTGTACTTTTTCTTCATACATAGAGTTTAAGATGAGTGATTCCTTCTCGTGGTAGGACTTTTAACCTAGGGTCCGGAAGCACCCTTCTGAATGACCCCGAAAATTACTTCGTAGTCTTGCCGAATTCTGTTAGTCCACTCTACTCCACATATATACATGTATATGGACTCTGCCACCCCAGTATTTTCTATAAAATCGCTTTAACTCTGGAGCGGTAAGGACTCCGAAAGTCATTGAGAGTACACTTTGAAAGAAATTCAAGAAGTGATATACTGGTAAATTCCGGGGAAGCCGGTCTTATTGGCCTTTAAAGAGATGACGTGAGGTCTTGCGCTGGACCGTGACGGCTGGCGTTGAGAAGACTGTGTAGAAGAAATACACAGACCGTGCCTCTCGAAATACGGCGAACACTTTTCCATGATATAAAATTTATGCCTTTAGTGCAATGTAGCAAAATAGCGCTTGTTATTGCTACCCCTCAGTGTAATCGTGGTCCAGTAGTAATTGCTGCCTATTCACGCCCCCTTCCCGCATATACAGCGTGTTTCAAAGCGGAGTCGGCTAAGAACCAACGTAATGTATGTAACAAAAATAGAATAGTGCATTGCACAGCCTGTGCTGAAGAGGTGAGGCTATCACAAGATTGGCCTGGGGCAATAGCAGGGGACTTTTGGGAGAGATGATCGGCATTAATCTGCGATGACGTAGAATTTTAGTCTGAGATAATCCTCTGATTCTCAATTAGAACAAGGGATATTATTCGGAAACCCTTTGGAGAATATACCGAAAATTAGAATGAATCTTCTCGTGCGTGGTAAAGAGGGACTCCTGGAAGATGAAGATGTTCGGGATGCCAGTCGCCGCTTTGGTACAGTGGACAAAATTAGCTGAAGACACCAACCGGCAATATTCCGGATATATTTTGTAGACATCTGAACCCGGTTAACTTTGGAGTTTCTCACCTTCTGCCTTCAGATAGTCAAGTTTGAGTGCCCCTGCTTACGCCGTCTCCTGGGGAGAAATCCGCTATAAAAGAGATGGGAGGTCTTGACAATTGAGCTGTTGGGATGAGGGGATTTTGCGAGACTGATTATTGAGTCTTGAGGAAATTCAAGTTATGTCGGGTGGGTAGGGGGGCGAGTCGTTTAAGGACTTTGCACCATAGTGTGGTCAGTGTCAGTATGAGACGGAAGGAGCTATCTTAGAGTACGATGGATTAGAGGTACCAGGAGAGGGAGGAACGACGTGTAGGAGTTTCACAGACTATGTGCATAATTATTAAAGTCGAGCCTTTCCCTGTCTGGCTCTAAGTTCTGAAGCCTTACCTTGGCTCATAGTTCATATAATTCTATTCAAAGCTCCTTAAGGACAGTATTCCTATAAGGCTTACTAGAGCAGCTAGTAAATACTCTTTGTTTTTAGATTCCCAAATAATCGTTCTACCTTAATTAGTAGAAACTTACAATTATACGAGATACCTAGGACGTTAATTCGTACCTCATACCGTAATAGAAGAGCAAGCGAGTAGTAATAATAACCTATAGCGTACTATTTTATTATAATTATTTATATTTATTCTACGAAATAAATAATACTAATAGGCTTATATTTCTAAGTATTTCTAAGTATTTAAATAACTTTTAATTAAGATCTTATTAAATATCTTTTAGTTAAAGTTTTATTAGAGATTATTTAATTAAGGGTTTATTAAGTATTCTTAAATTAAGAGCTTATTAGTTATTTATTATATTTAAGTTTTTGAAAAAAATATCTATTAATTAGCTTTTAATTAAATCTAGTAATTATTCTTTTAATTTAAATTTATTTTACTTTATTCTTTAATATTCTAATTAACTTTTAACTAATTAATTAGCTATTTATTAATAGGTTATTAATTAGTTATTAATTAGCTATTTAATAATTAGCTATTTATTAGCTATTTATTAATTAGTTATTTATTAATTAGTTATTTATTAATTAGTTATTTATTAATTAGTTATTTATTAATTAGTTATTTATTAATTAGTTATTTATTAATTAGTTATTTATTAATTAGTTATTACTTAATTAGTAGTTATTAATTAGTTATTACTTAATTAGTAGTTATTAATTAGTTATTACTTAATTAGTAGTTATTAATTAGTTATTACTTAATTNATTAGCTATTTAATAATTAGCTATTTATTAGTTATTTATTTATTAATTAGTTATTAATTAGTAGTTATTAAGTAGTTATTAAGTAGTTATTATTATTATTAATTAATTATTAATTTATAGTTATTAATTAGTAGTTATTAATTAGTAGTTATTATTATTCTTATTAATTAATTATTAATTAATTAGTTATTAATTAAGTATTAGTTATTAATTAATTAGTAGTTATTATTAATCTTTATTTTCTCTTAGAGGCTAGTCCCCGAACCCCTATAGCTAGCTACGTCTAAGAAGTAGTTTATATATTTATTTATTAGTATTTACCTTCTAGGGCTAAATACTATTATAAAAGATATATAGTTTAGTTTTTCTATATAGGAGCGTAGCTATCTAAATACTAAGTTTAAAGTAAATATAGTAGTAGAGAGCTTAATACCTAGAGGGAGCTACTATTAAAGCGAATATAGTAGTAGAGTATAAATAGGATCTAAGTATAGTAACTATAACGTTTATAAGCTTCTAACCTACCTTATTCTAGTTATAAACGTTATATAAGTATAGAGAGAATACTAAAATATAGCTAAAACCCTTAGATATTCTATACTTTAACTATATATATTTTAAGTATAGTTATAGCTATTAATTAGTTATTTATTAATTAGTTATTTATTAATTAGTTATTTATTAATTAGTTATTTATTAATTAGTTATTTATTAATTAGTTATTACTTAATTAGTTATTTATTTATTAGTTATTAATTAATTAGTTATTAACTATTTACTAATTAGTTATTACTTAATTAGTTATTACTTAATTAGTTATTACTTAATTAGTAGTTATTAAGTAGCTACTAATTAGTTATTAATTAGTTATTTACTTAATTATATATTAATTAATTATTAATTAGTTATTAATTAGTTATTATTTATTAAGTATTAATTATTAGTTTATTAGTTATTAATTTTATTAATTAGTTATTAATTAGCTATTAATTTATTAGTTATTAATTTTATTAATTAGCTATTAATTAGCTATTAATTAGCTATTAAATATTTAGTTATTATTATTATTATTAATTAATTATTAATTAGTAGTTATTATTTAGTTATTATTATTATTATTATTATTAATCTTTATTTTCTCTCGGGGGCTAGCCCCCGAACCCCTGTAGTTATTATTATTAATTAAGTATTAATTATTAATTAATTAGTTATTAATTTTATTAATCTCGGGGGCCAGCCCCCGAACCCCCGTCTGACTAAGCTACGCGGTACAGGTGGTTTTAGTGTTCCTACGTAGGAGCGTAGGTGCCTGAGTGCCTTATAGATGCGAGGCACCAAAACCACTAAAACCACCACGGTCGCAATCGTACGCTACTTCTAACCCACCTTGTTCTAGCTACAGAGGGCGCATAAACATAGGGAGAACACTAAAGTATAGCTGAAACTCTTAGATATCCTATGCTCGAATTATGTGTGTTTTGAATGCGATTCTAGCTTAATGCGGGCGCAAATAGGATTCGAGTATAGTAACTATATATTAATTGTTGTGGAATTCGGGTGGTGGTAGCTCCAAGGGATTCTGCCATACGTATACGTCTCACCGCGCGCTGTTTTTCAGTGGCCAATCAGAAGAGCCCTAGGTTACCAATCAGAATAGGCCCTGGGTTCTCCCGGGGGCCAATTGGAATAGGCCCCTCGGCAAATATCCGGCACATGGACACCTCTTATACGAACGTAATAAGAACTTCACTCGTGAACTTCGTCGCAAGCTCCTCGTTCACTTCGCTTGCTCTTATTAATGTAGAGGAAACACATGATTCTTAAATCTAGATTTCTGTTTAGTGGAATCTTTTTCTAAAGGGAGAGCTTACATATAATATCTAAACGGCTTAGAATACGAATTAGAAGTTGCTCTTTCTGGCTAAACCAAAATGATAATCTGGTAAATTGTCCCTGTCATATTTCGCCAACAGTATCAAAGTCTATATACATCTACTCGGTCGGCCGAGCCAGCTTCCTCTCTTGGGTTTTAATATGACGAATGTGTGAATCAAGTGTACAATCAACTTTCTCGCAATATATTATCCTAGCCGCCTTGTCTATGTCAAATTTGCAGGCCTTATGGGTTTTATAACGTGAGTCCGGAAGGACCTGCACATCTAAACACGCCAATTGGGTCGTCAATCTCTTGACACTTATGTTGATCATTGCTGGTACTTTTTCCGGCCATAGTTCTATATCCGAGAGTGTAAGAATAAGAGAACCATAGATAAGGGAATCACAAAGCTTCTCATTTGCTAAGCATTTGTAGATTGGGCGGCTGGATAAGATATCTCTGGCAGTTTTGTACGGAATGTCAAGCAATCGTTCCAGTTTCGCTGTTCTGGCTTGGAGAATAGCCTCTGTTGGTCATATGAGTAAACTAGCAAAGATTCTTGTGCACGGAACAAACTCACCGATGGCCTTTGGTGGTAATCCTTCAATGTCGTCCAAATATCTGACGAATCCCCGATTTACCGCTGGTAACCCGTCGATCAGATAGACCTCATTGATGAGATTGTTTGCGCATTCCGTGAACAAATCAGCTCTACCGAAAGACCATGCTATAAACAGGTATTCCTCCTTCCCAGCCTCCGCACACTCTTTCATCCCACCCTCTAACCAGCTGTCCAACCACGGTAGAACTAAATGAACACACTGATAAATCTCGCATAAGTGAGCTATCCCGAGTAGTGTGTCAAATTGCAGCTTCAAGGGAACCTTGTTGAACTGAAAGTGCGCGATCTGGAACAATAGTCGTAAAGACTCCGCGTTGTCTTCTTGAAAGTCAATATGCCCCCCAAACATTAATCCTGGTGCAACTTCCTGATTTGACTTTGTCGAGGCCAATTTACAATTCTTCACGCCATTTTCTATGATGTCGCAGTCCGCGCATTCATTCTGTTCGACTGATTTGGCGATCATTGCTGGTTTCTCCTCCAAACTGAACTCTGTCTGGCTTTTTTCTCGTCCCGTACATGTTACTGGTGGTTCATTCTTTGCTGGTGAAAGCCGACCGAAGGGAGGACTGTAAAGATTCAGATTTAGCGCTCTTTTCAGAAAGTCCGACAGTTATCACTGGTGGAAGTCTAAAACCCCAATATGAACGTTTGTAAAGATATCTTGAACAACGTACAAAAGAAGGGGGGAGGGGGCAGAGGATAAAAAAACCCTCAATAGAGTACTCACTAGATGAATTTCTCAAAGACGGGGCTCGCTAGGCACAATGCCTTAGAAGAAACCCTACCGGTGATTTGCTGTCCTCTATGAGTAACAATAATAGGCAAATCGCCTTCGGGAAAATTAAAAAGAGACGTGTTTTCGACGAAAGCCATCAGCGATATAAATCTTTCAAAAAGAAACTGTTTAGCGAGTGAGATCAGAAGGGTCTGAGGAATATTGAAAGTCTCGGATTAATTCTAACATTTATCATCAACTTAAATAGCCAGCTGCCTTAAGTATTTGAGGGACAGATATGTAGTACTACTTCTCCGGTGTCACGTAATGCTGCTGCTGCCTAATCAATGCTTCCTCAACATTCGTCATTTTAAGTCTCACTTTCGGAACTCGATAAGAATATGGCCAGATTCCGTATTCTGGATTTGAATGAGGGATTGCTTTGGATACAACACTGCCAAAATTTACACTCGTGCGATGCCAGTAACAGCTGGCCTTTTCTAGTGGCTTAAGCGAGGGTGATGTGCTGTTCACACAATGGCACATATGCCCAAAGATTTGGAATGCCCCAGTAGATTCTGTCAAATTGAAACCATTACATGTACTTTGCAAACAGCAGAGATTGAAGTCACCGATTCAAGAACAACTCTCTGGTGTATTGATTGACTACAACAGGATCACGCCGACTTTGGCAACCGCCAAGACCAGTTACAGTAATCCAAACCAGTCAATTTGTCATAATTTTTCACAACATAAACTCGATGGTTTTTCTACACTATAAGTTGTAATAATCTTGGAAGATTTCAATCAAACTGCCCTTCACATTAAAGTGTAAGATTCCCATCCCATTATTTGCAGATACTGTATGCACCTATCAGCTACCCAACCTCTACGGGGACGAGATACAGGTCGATTGTTCCACCCCACATACCCTGTACACAAAAACGAAGCATAAATACTGTATAAAGCATAAAAGCTTATAAATACTAGTCAATTTAGAGTTGAGGTGAGGTAGTACTACACTAGTGATTCTTAGACAGTATTATTAAGTTTCTGTCGCATCGCCTGTAAAGAGAGCGACTTTTTCGAAGGGAGGAAATCTCGACCCGTATTCAGTCCCCGCGAACCCAACTGAGGCTTTCCCTTTTCTAAAGTACCGGGATGCAATCTTCTATATTGCGTCGCCATGTGGGCCTTGTGACTTCCCAGAACCGGGCTTGGTAATCTTTTCATTACCTCCTCCACCTTCTCTCTGATATTCATTTTGGGACATGACTGGTGTATATTATCGGCAGAGAACGCAGGGTAGGGCCCAGCAGAAAGATGTAAAGTCTTCATACTCGTTAGGCTATGGGCAAGCGAGGAAATTGATCGTTTAATTGTCTCTGGTTCTCGTGGCGGCCACAGTTCTAATTCTACCAACTGGAGAATGAGAGAACCGTAACTTGTTGAGTCACAATGGGAATCATTATGACAGCATCTTCGTTTGCCGAGTTTATTAATGTCGGTGTATGCGTTTGCTTCTGTGTAGGGAATATCAAGGAGGATCCGAATTACTCGCACGCGGAAAATGTGAATGCTTTCTATGTTCTTTGTAAGCTTCCCGAGCCCGCTGTTTATTGTGATCTTCACTTACCAGCCAGTCCGGGCGGCATCTCACATATCTTTCCAATCATTTTTTGTTGTTTGTTTGCATCTAAGGCTCTCAATTGCGAGAATTCTTTTCCAAGTAAAGATTTCGCAGCAAGCTTTTCGAACTGTTGCTCTTTCCCAAACACCCAGAAAGGGAAAAACATGTGTATTTCATGACTAGAGACACCAGCGAACCACCCTTCAAACCAGGGCTCAACTAGTTCCACGCAATCTGCGTAATCGATGATTCGCGCTATTTCGTGAAGCTCTTGGGAGGACACCTTTTTCGGGATATTGGAGAACTCTAGATGTGCAATGCGGAATATTATCAGGAGAGCGGGGCCGGCCCATTCCTTCATATCAAGTTCAGGTATCATGCCTTTAGGGTTAGGAAATGCACTGGGTTGAGGTGATGTTGGCGGGTTTCTGGGGCTAGCAGAATTCATATTTTCGGAAGTACAACCAAGCTTCGGTGTGTCATCTTTGGCAACAAGACGCCCGGTACCAACGACACCAAAAGGTGGCTACAATACATTAGCACGGAATCCTGGTATTCAAAAGATTTTGGGAACCTGAGGGAAGATGGAAAAGGTGTGTCGATGGTTGAGCAAACTTCTGACAAGGCTCTGAAGGGGAATGGAAACGTACATACATGAATGAACTTTTCCCATACTTTGGAAGCACGGCAAATTGCATCGGATGAAACGCGTCCAACAACTCGTTGACCCTCGTATGTTACAAGGACTTGCAGATCTGCGTTATCGAAGGTAAAAAGCCGCGTGTTGCTCGGAAACGCCATAGTGGCGATAAGATTATCTGTGGTTGTTGATGGGGATGTCCTTAGGATCTTGAGGTGAAGAAAAGATCCTAGCACAAAATCATTAACTTACAAACGTCACTGTGATGGGAATTCGTTACGAAGAATGCAGCTAGCACGGATGATGTTCAGGGTGAATCCCGCATGGTCCCCCGACATCCTTCTCATTCACTAATCTTAGCAACAGCCAATTCGTCTTATCAATGTAACCAGTCGAGGATTGGGTGAACAAGATATGCCAATGCTCGCTTTATCTAAGCCTACCATCAGATTACAACTAGTGTATTTTCTCCGTACGGCATTGACGGTAAGTACTTGTTGAAAGGTGATATGAGTGTTCGATATATTCAATTGACTTGAGGAGCAACCCAGAGGGGATTTCTCCCTACTTATATATACAGAGGTTTGATTCGACCCACATTGGTTCTCTCACGTGACCTCATGTTCAACAGTACTCATCTATACTCGTACCTGACGGCTGATAGAGATAAATACTTAAAATTTGGTTGAAATGTCAATCTAGAGTCACTCAAAATGCTATAAGTCTACTCGAGATAAAACCACCTTCGGTAGACATGTTCTTCTCTCTTTGATATCCGAAGTCTATGGTAACAATTTATCCACAACTGAGACCATAGTAAATCATAGTGCGCGAATTGGCATGCGTCCGTATTAAGACACGTATTAAGTATATAATTTGTTATTAATCTTCATATTCCAAAGCCTTTGACTTTCAAAGTGTCTTGCTAATATGATAAGTATTTGGAAATGCGTTTTGGAAGAGGTCCCAATGTGATATAATTCTCGGTTCCTTGACGCTCCAGTCTCTGACCTTGTTTTTGGGGCTAAGTACCATCCAGCCAAGGAACACATTCCACCTCTGCCCCCTCCCCCGGTAGTTTCTTGTAAACCATGTGTACCAAATAAGAGTTGCACTGAAAATGCTTCTTCTTATTAACAATTCTCCCTGCTCTAATAGGAAGAGCCAAAACTTCCAACGCTCTCGCCTTATCAACTATTGCTTAAATTCTGAAATATCTCATCTCATCAGCATTTCTCTAAGAACACAAAGGTGGCTGGACGAGTCACATCATCAGAGAACAGTACACGATGGAACACAGTGTCTATCCTTCTGAACACAATGATGGTATTCAAGTTGTCGGTACATTCAAGTCCCAGGATGGGGAGTCACGTGGTACTTTCTAAGACAGTCTACAACACCACCATATTTTAGCTAGCACTCACACTCTCTTAGAACCACAAACGAATATGTAAAGATTGTATTCAGTATCCGGGCTTAAGAAGTCAAACCAACACTGATAGAGTAATGTCTACGAGTCTTACGTCGCTGAGCCAATGATGAGTTATCTGTACAAGGATAGGAAGAGAGCCATTATATGTCCCTTGTATTCTGAAATTCAAAGTTCAAAATTACTACATCCTCTCTAACATCTTTGGGCGTTTCTCTGGTTATATTCCAGTAGCTTCCACAAGGTCCCCATATGCGCTGGCGGTCATATTGGTTATGGCTACCTTCCTGGCTTCTTTAACGTTTATCTCTAGCTGCTCTTGGCTGGGTCGCAGACCAGCTTTGCTGGAGTCAGACTATAGTAGAGAGGCTTGATCAACCCCTTCCACGCAGGTTTGCTCAACATATAATAGCAGACGCACCCTTTCTAACAACTCGTTTTCCTTGTTATTATTACTTATTAAACCACAATCTCCAAGTCTTTTGCTGTGAAGATAGAGCAGTTCGTGTTTTAGGGTCTGGAACGCTTATTTCTAATGCCTTTGATGGCAAAGCTTTGTTTAAAGCTATGTGGGAGAGGTTGTTTGATTTTGGGTACGGTAGTGGGAATTTGTATGTATCTAGAAGGCTAAGAAACAGAATTCTAATAATTCACTAAAGTTATTGTACGGAAGGTTCTTATATAATCAGGATTCCACGTCATAAGACATGCCAGAGCGGGCTTTAGTTCTCTTATCAACATGAGAAGCGAGCCTCGCTTAACACATTTCAAGTATCATTGACTTCCTAATCAAACTTCCAAGAACAAATGTAAAATTCACTGACATATATTCTGTGCGATGTGTGTGATTAAATACATGCGTACTTTGTGGCAGTTAAGTAGTAAGTTACGTGAACTGTAGGGATCGGAAAGTTGATGCCGTTTGGCCGGCCAACCGATAAGCGAGAAGCCCAGATAAGTAACGGGTCAGCCACTCATTGTGCTGGTTCCTGAACGCGCTAATTCTATCAAACCTCCTCAAAAAGCAGCGTACAAGGTTAAGAGCTTCACAACAGACCGATCAACACTCCTTCGCAGCCAAGCCTACAACATACGCAGCAATGAAATACCAAGATGGCTACCGACTGCGATCGTTGAGGGAGGGGTATGTATCGCCTTACATCCAAAGACATCCTCGCAAGCCTCTTCTGGAGGGATCAGAATGTGGGATCTGCTTTGAGCCTTTCACAAACGTTCTCAAGAAGCCCGAATCTGCGACGTGGTGCTTAACTTGTGGAGAAAACGCGCACAAGGATTGCATAAAGAGATGGCACTCAGAGGAAGTCGGGGCTGGACGCACATGTCCTTTCTGGTATGTGCCTTTTTGAGCGTTATGATTTTGGTCAATTAGCTAATCAAATATAGTCGCGGTTCCTGGTCTGGCAGCGCGCGCACACAACATTAACCATCAATCTGACGTGCAGTAAAGATGGCGATATTGTACCGACAGACATCCGCCATGTTAGCAGGAAGAGGTCGGCGCAATCATTCTCGCAGACAAAACGATGATGCCAATATCATGATGGAGACGCTGAGCCTGACAGTTGAGATTCAGGACTTGGAAACGTGGCCTGCTACCCAGGAACAGACAACCGCAGCTGAATCTGATGGAGATCGTTTCGCCCATGGAAATGAAATGTTTGAGAATGGGGATATGTTTGGTTCTGAAGGAAACAATGGCAATGATGGAGTTCACTTGGAATGAAAGGAATGGAAAACTGTTGTGATGAAGCATACCATGGCTGGTAATTGGCTTTGATTTCGGGACATTTTCACTCAACACTCTATTGGGGTCATTGGACTATGTGGCTTTCTTGTGCTGGAGAATGTGCTTGGGCGCTAGTGTGTTTACTCTTTAGTCAAGGTGTCAATGTTACCTGATATGGGAGAATAAAAAAGGCGAAACCGCACTTCCTTTATATTGCTTTTGCTCGCAAACGTTGAAAAATTTCACCTCTTTGTACTAGAGTTTGCATTGGCAGCTCTTCTTTGGGCTCCTTGGGCGCACCCAATTTTTCAGCCAACATGGCGATACGGGCCGAGTAAACTAATTCAGCCCAATTAATCTTGAGAACGACTAGCGAAATCTCGTCTCAGATATACCTTCCAGGTTTCCAGGCTCCCAGGGTTAGAATTGAATGACTACTCCCCATTATCTAGAGTCTCATTTATTCATTCACGTAAAAGCAACTGGATGTGTACTGTGCTAGTGTTTCTAGCACAATTGACTTGCGAACTGTCCCAAATAATTTGTGTTATTGGGTTGATCATCCATGTACCAACATTTCAATAATGTAGATGATGTCGTTTTATCTTGGTACTGTATTCATAGAGTAGAGACCATTTTTCTACCTACACTTGGCGTGCAAGGGAATGTATTCGTTTTTGGGTCTGGGACAGATACTATTAACAATGCCCTTACACTAGGGCCCTGAATAATTTCTGATATAAACCAAAAAAGCGGGCACTTAACATCATTCGCTGTATACAAATATCTCTGAGAGAAATTCTCAAATACCAAAATCTAACGAAAAGCTACATATAAAGACCAAGTACACCAGGTACTGTTCTACAAGAGACCTCCTTAGTAGTCTACATATCTAGCTGAGGATAAATTCATTCTGAAAGCCTCGCACAGCTAAACTAGTCGTTGCTTGGGGTCAGGATTAGTGCCATGTATGCACCACGAACTTTTCGAAAATACCGGTAGTGGCGTAAATACCATAGCCGAGCCTACTTCAACGTCGAACCAGAAGCGAAAGATTATCCTTGAGAATACAAGTAGGTCGATGTAAAAGTACGATAGTCGCTTGAAAAATGGCGGAAATGCGGTAAAACGGGTCATGGCTGGTTTTCAATGAAGATAGGGGTTTGAAAGGGATGGGAATAAGTATTTCATCTGCAATCACACAGCGTCATATCGGTAATCAAAGGCGAATTGAGTTTCAGGGAGTAATTCGAAATAGTAGCTAAAAGCTTCTATACGTTTCGCCTAAAATATCTTCGCACTCGTGATATCCGTTCATGTTAACCCCGGAATCTGCTCATCACCTTGGACTTGATTAAAGGCAGTGATAATCATTTAGGATACATCATCATAGAATGACACGCTTACAGCAATCTCACGGAGTAGGATGACTATTCATTGCTTAACAAAGGCTGAAAAGTTTCCATACCCTTATTTCATGTACGTTGAGCATATACAGTTTAACGAATGATAAGTCCATATTTTCTTTCCACTTCCTCTTGCCTTAAAGCCTGCCATCACCCAGTACAAACGATTTATGCCGTATTAAAATGGATTAAAATGGACTTGTGGTACATTTTAATCCGCCCGATTGGTCGCCGTTTGGAAATCCACAGTATCCACTGCAGCATTTACCCGAGGAGAGGCACCTGTCTGTTTATGATTACATCAGCATGCTACTACTAACTAGAACCGGGGTTGGGAATCTTACCGCCATCGTTTGTACAAACCCCTGCGCTACTGGCACCACAGAACAACTGATTACCTTTTTGTACGCAGTAACCGGTGCAGCAATCGTCACCATATCGACAAGGAGCTTTTGAAACACAATTATTAGTTCATTCAATTTCAACTGAGGGAAGTATTTGGCATACTCTCGTTTGGAAAGCATGCTTGACGTCCGAGCAATTCGCTTGGGACAGTGGCAGCAGAGACAGCCGCAATGAAAAGGGAGGCAACGATAGTGATCTTCATCTTGACTATTGGAAGTTGACGTATGGTATGTAGGTGGTCAAAGGGAGTGGGGTGGGTGTCTAACAATGCACGGAAACCGAGGGCTTCTTATACTTAGTACAATCCAGTTCTGACTCCGGGTACTATCTCCTGTATGCATGCATGTTTCTCACCCCACCAGCTAACGTACCTTTTACTCGAGTAAAGCGAGTATTTCGAAAATCCTGACTCACGAAAGTGTAACCGTCCATGTAGCGCCTTGGAAGTGAAAGCAGACCAATTACGACGTGGCCCATCTTCAGAACTTCCTCTTCTAGTCAATTCGCCGTTGTTGCGCCAAATTGCAATCATGCATAGACGACATTTTGCCACGGTACTTGGGTCGGGTGTTGAAAATACGAAGTACCTCCGCGTAATATGTGGACGCAGCTATCGACTTCCTCCGCGCTAGTTACTTCGTACTTGAAGTAAGTACTTCGAAGTAGCAACGCAACGTTGAAACAATTTCAGGTACCAATACTAAAAGAAGTTGGGACGAACTCAAAATCGCGGAGGTATATGTACTTCGTCCCAGGCGTAACAAAAGTTGAATTTACAGGGCACGCTCAGTGGAGTATAGGGTAAAAACCCCCGTAAACTCAACTTTTGTTACGCCTGGGACGAAGTATAGCAACGAGGGGATAAGGCAATTGTTTTGTTTCACGTGCTACTAATGCTACTTATCGCAAAATGATTCTGGGGGATGTGCAGTGGACCCGTAACTAGTCTGATCATTTTTGCGCCGAGAAGTTGACGTGTGTCTCTGTTCTGCCGAAGTAAATTATCTGAAACTTGTTTAGAAAAAGTCCTGTTTTCAGGAACACCGGAAAGTAAAAAAGCCAATCAAGCTTTCAGCATACAATACGAGATGAAATACGACCCCACAATAATGTACCTACTTTTATACAAGTATGGTTGCATCCAGCCATCCAGGCCATGGACACCATGGCATGGTGACCATATCGAAAGTTCGAGTGGGCAAGGATGCAGCATACTTCGTAAGTAAATCATACCACATCCTGTGAGTGGTGTTGTCCCTGCATAAGATTGTGGGGAAGGATAAATACCACCATACACTTTCGGCTATTTTCCCGTTGTCCAAAGTATACATGCGACCATATGTGATTTCATATAAGAGGCTGTGTTCCAGGGTTTTAGAGTAATTCCAAGGCCTTACCAACAGATGACAAAAAAGGGTACGAATCAGAATCAGATTCAAAGTCAAGATCTCGATTTCATCGTTCCATTACCGGCAAGTTCTTCCCAAAATGCATATAAACTTACGGACAATTGTGCCCAGGCGGCTCCCACCAGAATGAGGCCCAGGCTTTCAAAAGACCCTCGCTTCCTGCATCCGCGTCGAAGATCAGCCTCATGTGCTCAAAAAACAGCTAGGACATGCCTCCTAAATGTTGACGAGTGGTTCTGAGGAATTCTCAAGTGCCGAAAGTCATCATGCAGCCAAGGTCGAAATCTTCAATCAGGACTCAGGAGCAAGATTGGGGATCGGATTGGATCTCTTGGATGTCTTGTAAAGTCGCCAAGAGAACCGATCTTCATAACTCAGATGTACAGAGAAGGTGTGGTACGGATTAAATAATACTAATAGTCAGTGCGTCTTTACCCAGCGCTGTAGTATGTAGACGTAGCGAATGTAGTAGATATAGCTAGATTTACTACGATTTTAGCTTCCTATCGCGTATACGATATCTTTGAAGAAGGGATTTTATAATAGATATGTATAGGGGTTTATATAAAAAAAGTAGTAGATAATATAGTAGTGTTTACGTTAGGTAGAATAAGCGAATAATAACGTAAATATAGGTTCTAACCTATATTTACTTTTTGTATATAATAATCCGAATTAAACCAGATCTCTTAGTTCGGAGTAGTACTTTATGAATAACCTTCAAATAAGCTAAACGATTTATTGATTTAATACGAGGTATTACTTGTATCGATTAAAAAACTCTAATTTGTATGGTAGACCCTGGATAATTATTTGATTTTAGTCCGAGCCAAACAGGCCCTTAAACTTCTTTTCCTAAAACTGTAAATACTGTTCCGCCATTCCATCATTCCATCATTACGCAGTTCCGCTATTCCGCTTGTTTCTATAAATATCTATAACGACTAGTCTATCTCCTCCCCTTTACGGAGGGTACCTTCCTACCCAGGGTGATCTCCTACATTAGGTTTAGTCGATTGTTAACCCTGGCCTCCTGGGAAGGCATAGAGTCGCCTTCCGCCATTCGCAGCTCTAGAGTACTAACTACAGGTTAGTATCAATCTACAGACACATCTCTTCCATCCTTGACCACCGTGTATTCCTTTTCTTCGCAGAAACCACAGGCCGAAGCGCGTAACCAATACCTAGACCTGCAGGTAACTAACAGATTTTGGTTATGTATCTCCTATTTCCCATTCCCAAGATTGATCGCCGAAATACATCCTTTATTCTTGGTAGACCAAAATAAGCACCAAGATCATGGATATTTGGTAGGGCCTTTGTGGTAAAAGAACGCAAGAGACTTCTGAATCATACGTTGCCGTATTTGTACGTTCCTTGACTCGAGGAAAGGCTAGAGATTTGATATCGAACTACGTGAGGGGTATTAGGGATGCTGTCTTGGATTTGACGAGAAGTCAGTGGACAGGAGAATTGCCTCGTATCCTGTTTTCTGCGACGCCAACCCTTTTTTTCAGTAGTTGTCGAAGGAGGCAAGACAAGGCTGGTGGGACGCCACAGATACTGTAAGGAAACTGTGGCGATTGCTATTTTCATTGACCTCCAACGTAAGATCTTATATCATGCGATATTGTCTTGTTCGCCTTTCTCGCGTAAGTAAAGCGAGCATTCGTTGAGACGCGTCAGTGGCTTTTGGGCAACAATGTTAAGATAATCTATTTACTTGTTAATATACTGATGTATAGAACGCGTCAAAGGGAGTACTTGTGTGGAGTTCCGAGAGAGTAGTATTCAGATGACTGTCAGCTACACTACTTTGGGCAGGAGCATGGCTTCTATACCCAAACATATGCTCCTGTAATACTTTCTAAAATCCTACCGAGTAGATCCATCCGCTCCTGTTGCATGCGGTGGAGATCACTCGTTCAGATCCTGACAACAGAACATTCCCATATAGCCGCGAGTTATCCCTAGCTCACCACGAAAACCACACATCCGAATTCGAGACCCACAAAACTCTCGCCTATCTTGATAAAGGTACCTTATAGAAATAGAAATATCCCCCCAAACCCATCGCAACAGAAACGAAACTTTTCAAAAGGCTTGTTCGCCGGTCCAGCGAGCTAACTTAGGAATGAAGAATCATCTCTAAAATATCCAAAGACAAGGAGTTTAAGTCAGCATAGACATCTATCCAAGTGTCTCATCTCTCATCCGATGATGCTGGATTTGCACCTAGCTGCCTGTCTGAAAATTAGGTTTGGAACCTGGGTTTGGGGCAGAAAGAGGGGATGGAATAGATGACTTTATTGAGATGGTTTTTTTATCGTATTCCAGAGTTACAAGGCGTTGAGGAGAGATGCCTCGTAGGCTTTTCTCTTACAAGGGTTGGAAAGAATAACGGCGATGGTGGAGAGTTACAATACTACGCGAGCCCTAAGAGATGTTCATCTACAACGATTGCTCCTTCATACAGTACAACCCTTCTCAGCCAACAAATATCCAACAAACCTAAATTCTGATTCTAAATTTCCTTCAAGTTATATTAAAAGGACTTCGGAGGATGTTTACAGAATATAGGGTTTGTAAAGTAGCCAGCTACACTTTCAAGCCGCGTCTCGTAGTAGTGTCGCACTTTCGTCTCATCTATCGTTCACGTTCCATACATCAATGCCTGCTGCACCACTCTTCACAGTCTTCCTGGCCCTGGTATATCTCATATGAGATCAGCCAACAGGATGCCAAAACGAAGGGCAGGGAGGCTCTTAAAAAGCGATTCTTGCAAGTGTCATCCTGGGAGAAATAGTACCTTTGTCCCAACTCCAGACCGCAAACACGTCGAGGTAGGTAACCGGCAAGGCATCGTCGCGCAGGTTGGTACTTGCCATAATACCCTTCATCTCCTTATCCAACTCCTGTTCTAGATGTCCTCTCTCGCTCTCGTTTCTGTGTAATTTTTCTGTCGTTAATGATGTACATCGCTCTTTTCCTACCTCTCCTTGTGCCTGTGGCGCAAGCGCAATTACACACCCTCGCAGTAGCAGCTGTAAGTTCCCCCCGCCTCAAATACTCACTCTGCTAAACGGACCTGTCTCTCTCCAGGGCCTGAAATACCTAGGAAGTGCAACGGATAACGGCGAATTGACAGACACGGCGCTCGTTGCAATCCTCTCCAACACAAGCGAATTCGGGCAAATCACACCAGGAAACACGATGAAGGTTAGTCCACCCCTAGCTCGTCGAATTATACATAAATGAAAAAGATTTATTTTATTGATGCGACTCGATAGTGGGACTCCATCGAGCGCGAGCCAGATACATTTACCTTCGAAAAAGGCGACGTGATAGCCGACCTAGCCAAGAAGAATAACCAGACCTTGCGATGCCACACCTTAGTCTGGCACCAACAACTACCCAAATGGGTGACGGGCGGAACCTGGACGAAGGAAACCCTCACAGCCGCGCTACAAAACCACGTCACCAAGACAGTAACACATTACAAAGGACAATGCTACGCATGGGACGTCGTAAACGAGGCTCTAGAACAAGACGGCACCTTTCGCAAATCCATCTTCTTCAACACCATTGGAGAGGAGTACATCAAGATCGCCTTTGAGGCAGCGGCCGCCGCGGACCCGGATGTGAAGTTGTACTACAACGATTTTAATATTGAGAATCCCGGGCAGAAATCGACGGCCGCGTTGAATATTGCGAGAAGCTTGCAGAGTTCTGAAACTAAGATTGATGGGATGGGAGTGCAGGCGCATTTCATTGTTGGCTCCACGCCCTCGAGGAAGGATCAGATTGCTACGTTGCAGTCGTACACTGCTCTGGGGCTTGAAGTCGCGTATACCGAACTGGATATCAGGATGAAACTCCCGAGTACGCCGGAACTTGAGATACAGCAGAGTAAAGACTACGAGAACTCCGTCGGAGCTTGCGTCGCTGTAAAAGGGTGCGTGGGAATTACAGTCTGGGATTTTACTGACAAGGTACGCTTTTTTTCCGCGTAGACTGGTGGTCGACTTCCCGCTTATGACTTCTAGTACTCCTGGGTCCCACAAACCTTCCCCGGACAAGGCGCCGCCCTCCCCTTCGACGAGAATTTCAACCGGAAGAAAGCGTACTTCGGTATCATTGCCGGGCTCTCGGGTGGAAGCGCTGCCAGCAATTCTACAAATCCAGCGAAGTCTGTGAAGGCTGTCGAGTAATGATGGCTAGCTCCAGCCCCGACTCAGCTTTCGGATCTAAAATAGATGCGTGGTGCTAAGGAGTCCGTAATGACTGGTTCGACTAGTTTAACAGCCACATGTAGATCAGCGTTAACCTTCGCCTTCAGCCGCAGTGATGGAAAACGATGGCTCGCTCTTGCCAGGGGTTTAGAGTCACGGATAGACTGGGTAGCCGCGGGATTTGTGTTTCTCGTTTTCTGTTTGACTTGTTTGGGGGTTTCAGCTGGATTGAGCGGCATGGGGAGTTGTTTATACGTTTCCACAGAGTATAATATTCAATTGAAATATTTGGTGGATGTTAATTGTGTTTGAGTGTCATGAGGATTTCCGTACTGCCCTTTGCTGTTAAGCGACATTACAAGTGAGTATCACCAATCGTTCAAAACATTCATCAGGAGGAAAGCAAAGCCAAGTTCACGAATCAACAAACTACAGTAGTAGCCCAAAGACCTGAAGCCTCGATCAACAGAGCTGGTAGTCCCCTCTGCGCCCAAATGTGCGGCTCATCAATCAACACTCCAAACCACCTAGCCACTCCCCCCAAACATCCCAGGCCTAGACACCCCAGCCTCCTTATAAGGCCCTCACCCAATCCACAATATAATAAAAACAAAAACAAAAACATCATTCATTACCTCCCAACGTGCCATCTCTCTCAATCCCGAAATGCGTTTCCAAGTAACCACCCGACTCACACTCCACACACTCACCTTCCTCCTCTTCTGCGGCCCCACCCTATCCCTCTCGCCTCGCCAAAACCAGCCGAAATGCGAGAATCCAGTGGTCAGGAAGGAGTGGAATAAGTTATCCCCCGAGGAGCGTGATTCCTATATCAAAGCAGTCTCCTGTCTTACGACGAAGCCGTCGAAGATTAAGTTGCCGACGACGTTGTATGATGATTTTACGTGGATACATCAGCAGATCTTTGATGAAGGTATGTCTCTTCTGTATTTTACGAGAGAATGGCCGGAAGCTGATCTCGATAGTTCATATTGGGAGTAATAGAGTGTTGGCTCAGTTCCTGCCATGGCATAGGTAAGTTCTGTACTTCAAACACAAAAAGCTATGTAGCTAACCGAACGGATGACAGATACTTTGGACTTATCTACGAAACCGCCCTAAAAGACTGCGGATATATCGGCGCGCTACCGTACTGGGACTGGACCCTCTATACATCCGATCCAATTCACACCCCAATACTCACTGCTCCACCGATAGGTCTGGGTCCAGATGGTAGTACCTCACGAAGTTGTGTGTACAATCCCAATCTTCCACCAAAATGCGTTGCAAGCGGACCATTTGCGGAACTTCGACCGATGTATTCAACTGGAGGGACTAGAGCACATAGTTTGCATAGATGCTACACTTGTTCCTCCCCCACGATGCTGAGCAACCAGTATACGCCCGGGGTAGTGAATAGGATACATGATATGCGCGGGTTTGCAGATTTTGGGCCAGCGTTGTTCTCGGGGCCTCATCAAGCTATACATGAAGCTGTTGGAGGGGATTTTCCGAGAGTTTTCTCTCCGAATGGTGCGTGCCACATCTATTTCCAGATTGTTGAATAGATTGCGGTTCCTTTTCCATCGATTGCTAATGATATTCGACGATAGATCCCCTTTTCTTTCCACACCACGCTCAAATCGATCGTCTCTGGTGGAAGTGGCAGATGGCAGACTTGGAACATCGGCTATTTCAATACGAAGGTTTTTCGCAACCGCTGTCTGAAAACAAATTATCCGGTGCCCGGGTAAGTGATAGGGTTCGCATGTTAGGATTGGCTATGGATCTCAACGTTATCGATTTGATGGATACCCAGAATGGAAGACTTTGCTATGTATATGAAGATTGAGGGAGATGTTGTTGTATTTTAAAAAGTTTTTGTTTGAAGGAAATATCAGATGTAGTTTCAACGCAAGGAGCAGGAGAAAAATGGCATGGATCAGGTGAGGTATGAGAGGATGTTGGAGTGGAAGGAGAGTACTACTCTGAACCCCCAGATTTCGTACTCCAGCAGTCCGCGTTCCAAAAAGTTGGGGATGAAAAGGGTTCTCCAACGTGATGGATGGTTTGTTAAAGGGGCAACAATGCGGAGATTGGGGGTTGGGAATTTCATAGAACGGAGAAACCAATCTCTTCCAATTCATAAAATTTTGGATCCGAGATCTATTGGAGTTCCCTGGATCTTGATGTGAGAAAGAATTTTTTCTCTCTTTCGTGACCCTCAATTGCACCGAGCGAGTGTGAAAGAAATGTGGTCCTTGGATTGGTAATCTGCCCATCATCATCTGGATAACGCAACGCAACACGCCGACTTCCTTCACTTAGCTACGGTAGCTCATGACTTCATGACTTATTTTTCTCTCTTCTCTTCTTTCCATTCGTTTTTCTTTCTTACCAATGAGACCTTTGGCTTCCGCGATACTCGCACCAAACAGGCATTTTGAGTTTTATATCCACGGCACTGGATTGAATGTTTGTTTTTCTTTGATGTCGGTGGGGGGTGGGTATTATGGATCTTATGGGTACGGAGGTACTGTACTGTACCTCTTGTTTGTGCTGTACATTTGCGGTACTGTACCGATCTGGTGGGCTCATGGAACTTGAATGACGTTACGGTTGTGGGCTTTGGTGGGCTGGAAATAAGCAATCGGCGTCGGGAGGGCTTCGGGTGCGGCGGTATGTACGGTACAAAGTTACTACAAATGAAGATTGTTCCTGGCGAGACGACGTCGAGTGTCAAACTCTGAGGGTGAGAGAGAGAGGAGGGGAGGAAGATATTGCAACGTGATTTTCGAGTATTCTTGTCAATTCCTATGCCAATGGCGGGTGTGAAAATTGGCGATGGATGTGTTGAGAACTTTCTGAATTGAGGTTGTGAGGTTGTGAGGTTGTGAAAAAAGGAAATAAAAAAACGGCCCGGAAGCGGAAGCGGAAAGCGGAAAAAAAGGGGTCCAACCTTATTCAGGGGTGCGACGGGTGGATCCGCGGTGGACACATCGACCTAATATCTGGATATTTTCCTGGTTTTCCATCTTGTTATTGATGGCTCTTTCGAATTTTTGAGTTTGGATCTGACGATAGAGTAGAGATGTCCCTCAAATGACGGGCGTGAATTCAAGAATCGATGACGAGATGCGTGTGTTCGTCAGGTACCGATTCAGTTTTTTGTTAATGGCGTGTTAATTGGTACACCGGTACAGTCCGGTGATGTGGTGTGATGCGATGGGGTGGTTGAGTAGTCAGTCGGGTTTACTGCGGCTATTCTGCTCTGGACTCCTGGCGGGGATTTTCGACGGAGTGGTCTGATGGGGATGTGTAGGTGAAGGGCCGATGGACGTCGGCCGTATAATGACGTTGGAACCGCCGAGGAGTAGAGTAGATGGGAGATGGAAGTCCAGTGCCATTCCATTCCACGATGCTGCCGCTGGGTCTCGAATCCAACCGTCCCATTCCTTTTTAGCGAGCGAGCGAGTAATTGGGGACTCCAGCGGAGAAAGGGTTATTGTGGAATTGTGGTTCTTTTTCTCATTCTTGTCGGGCCTGGGACACGATATTCCCATGGGGTTCCCACAAGTCTTTGATTTCTTGTCGTGTCCTCGTGGGAAGTAGAGGCTGCAGAGCAGAGAAAACCTGTCATTTTTCAAGGCTTGCAAGATTTTCGTGTGTCGTTTCTTTGGCGTCACTGGATGGTGCTCCGCTTATTGTCGTCCATTCGTCTGGACTGCCGTATCAAGCATGTTTTTCTTTTTCCCCTGGGACGGAAGCGAACTAGGTCTTGATTTCGCGTGGTTCTACGGAACTAGAAGCCGGCATTGCTAGGTAGTAGTTTTTTTCTTTCTTAGTATATACACCCGTCTCTTCCCTCTCCTTCTGAGTTTTCCTTTCTTCTTTCCTCTCCAGTCTTACTCATCCAATTCGATATTATATCTCGACAAGATCAAACAATATGGGTCTCTTCAATAAGAAACAGCCTGTAGAGGCCGATACTCAAGAAACACTGGCGGCGGATTCGTCAAATGCTACACCCCTCGAATCAACGCCTCAAGATTCGCCTATGGGAACCGCGGCGAGAAACACCACCGAAGCACCACGAGATGAGAAAGTGGTTGCAGGACCAGTAAAGGGCAAGAAATGGAATTCGTTCGGTGCAGCGAGGAATGCCGAGCGAGGCGATAAGGGAGCGCCTGCGACTAACAAAGCTATTATTCTCGGTGCTATTGCTTCGATTGGTGGATTCATGTTTGGTTATGAGTCTGGGCAAATCAGTGGTATGTCGGCCTCCTATTTGGACCAAAAACTTCAACTAATGAATTATAGGCTTTCTCCAGATGACCGATTTCCTCGACCGTTTTGGCGAGAATGGAGAGTTTTCGGCTGTTCGGTCGGGTACCATTGTTGCGTTGCTTTGTGCTGGTACCCTCATTGGATGTCTTGCCACGGGAGATATCTGTGATCGTATCGGACGTCGTTACACCATTTCTGCTTCTGCCTGGTTCTATATCATCGGTGTTGTGATAGAGATTACTAGTGATAGACAATGGGTTCAGTTCGCCATGGGGAGATTTACTGCTGGGTTGGGGATTGGTGCTTTGAGTACTAGTGTTCCTATGTATCAGTCTGAGAGTGTGCCGCCGAGTATTAGAAGTGTGATTGTGGGAAGTTATCAATTGTTGATTACTTTGGGTATTTGGACTGCTTATATGGTAAGTTGTATTCGCCTCTCTTTTTGACATAAGCGCCGAGGATTTGAAGTTTTCACAAGCATCAAATCACAATGTCGTGAAACAGGATATATACTTACAACCAACAGGTCAACTACGGTACATCCGCAGCCTACACCAACTCAGCCCAATGGCGAATCCCCAACGGTCTCTCAGCCCTCTGGGCCATCCTCCTCGGCACCGCCATCCTCTTCATGCCCGAATCCCCTCGCTTCGCCTTCCGCAAAGGGAAAGAAGTCGAAGCGCGCAAAACCATGGCCAGTCTCATCCAAAACGGCGACCCGCACGGCGCCGAAGTCGACAAGATGATCTTTGAAATCCGCGAGCAGCAAGAAGCCGAGAACGCAGGCGGCGACCACCCATGGCACGAGTGCTTCACCGGCCCACGAATGATGTACCGTACGATCCTGGGAATGGTCTTGCAAGCTGGTCAACAACTTACGGGCGCGAACTTCTTCTTCTACTACGGGACGACGATCTTCAAGTCTACTGGTATTGAAAACTCCTACATCACCTCCATCATCCTCGGTAGTGTCAACGTCGGCGCCACCATCGGCGGTCTCTG
>LT855410.1:607304-635646 GCA_900184765.1 Hymenoscyphus fraxineus
GGAATGGATTTTTTTGATGTGTGATTTTTTTGTGTGTGTGTGTGACTTGATCTTTGAGTTGGATGGCTTGGAAGAATCAGCCGTCTAGAAATCGGCATTCTCCCCCTCTCTACTAACCTTCCTACCTCCCCATCCAGAGACCTAAGAAACCACAATCTCCAAGTAACTCATCACTGGCCCAATCACAACCCTATCACGTGCCTAAACGAGCCCCTATCCATCCTACCACCAAATCCACCCCTCTCCTCTCATCCCTAAAGAAGGTATGAATTAGAATAATATTTATATTACTACTACACCAAGTATCCCTCGTCTTTCGAATGTAGACTTGCTAAATAGTATATATATATATAACTACTCTCTTATTCTAAGTTTTATTTATTTACTATATTCTCTCGTGAGTCTAGGCTTAGTAATACTTCCTATTTATTACTAATAGTACTAGGATATATTATACCTTGAATTAATATTCTTAGACGTAAGTTATTTTGATATAGAGTTAGGGTTAGGGTTAGGTCCTCGATGCTATACAAAGATCGCTACCTGTATAGAATGTTAGTACGCTGGCTCTAATTTGTTCCAACAACGGGTCGAGTGTTTAACGGGAAACGCATTTACATATACCGATATACCCTCGGCGATCATGGAAGAAGATTCAATCTTGATTCGCCGTTTGAAAAATCGAGACGACCCTGGTACCCGAGAACACTGCAAGTATCACCCGCTGCTAGATACTCATGGTTATATGGGATATACGCCACTTTATATCGTAGCATTCTTCGGCTACGAGGAGGGTGCAAAGCACTACTAGATCGTGGGGCTTCTTTGGACTCAAGACAGCACGAGAATCTCTCCCCTCTTATCGTAGCAATACAAGCGAATCAAACAGGAATGATCAAACTTCTCATTGACCACGGCGCAGAAATTCAATCAAGAGTCGGTCAACCAGAACAATCTCCTACTCTCACTGCGCTTCATTTCGCTGCCACCCTCGGGCTTTGGCACATGATCGCAATTCTACTAAAGCACAAAGACAGCGTGGAAATGATTAATGCAACAAGTATCGGAGGAACACCTCTTCAACTGGCAGTATAATCTAAAAGCCTTCCCTGCACCAAGATTCTTCTCGAAGCTGGAGCAGATCCAAATACCACTTACCCAGAAGATAAAATACCTCCGCTTGCTCAAGCAGTTTTATTCAATTGTCCGGAGATTACCAAATGCATACTCACATTTAAACCCAGAATCTACACTTCTAGTGTGAACCAGGCAATACTGGAGGACCAAGTCGAGATATTCCAGATGTTGATCAAGCAGTGTGGCAACGTCGATCAGAAAGATTCTCTGGGAAGAACATCATTGATCTATGCAGCAGAGTGCGGAAGAGGTGCGATGTGTGAGATTTTACTCGATCTTGGGGCTGAGATAGACGAGGAGATCAGTCTGGGAAAGGAACGAGCGGGTTTCAATGCGCTTGCTGTTGCAGCGGTATTTGGACATCTCGATGTCGTTGAGCTACTGATTAAACGGGATGCTACATGTTTTCCGCCGTATGTGTTGAGGTACAAGTGGAAGAATCTTGATGCATATTTTCAGCCGTCGGTGGCGAAGGCTAGGAGGAAGAAGATAATGAGTAAGGTTCGGAAGTCCAAGTACGAGAGCTGGAGGTCTTGAGGAGGTTGGTGATATGGAAGGCATTCTCTTGGTAAATTAACGATCTTTTGCTTAATGGTTGCTTTATTTCACATTCCGCTTGAGCACCTCGGAGTTGAATGTGTTCAGTCCTGCGCTGTTTCTCTACAATCTTACACAGGGACTTTCAGTTCAATAATCTCTCGATGAAAATTCTTCTTACCTCTTCTCCCCAATATCTTTGGTAATACTACATAGGTACTGCTTCCAGGCATCTACTTAAGCAGTCCACGTGACATTAATTGATCGAAAATATAGGGTCAATTTCTCTAGGCAGCAGTCTGCAGAACCATAGATTTCTATATAACGGAACTGCAAATCCGGAACCGAAAGCAATCTTCTTCCGCTGGTCCCCTTCCACTTTCAAAGTAACATGCCACAATATATCGTACTGTTAAATCCCTTCTCCTGACGTCCAAAAACGTGGGTGCTTTGGCATCACGACAAGATATCACCTCAACATCACTTATAATGGGATGGTCGTATTAGCAAGCATTCGGCCCGTAGTCTCAAGCTAGGTAAGTTGGAACCGAAAACACACCCTTGCTTTTATTCGTGTAATATACCCATCGACCGTGGCTCCTCATAGCATGGCTACCACTTTTGGAAGAATTATTTATCGTCCCGTACCAACCTGCATGATATCCATGCATGGATAATTTGGTATTTTCGAAGCTTTGTAGTTGCCTGCAAAGCAAGTTGATTTTAATCCAACCTCAGAGCTTCGACTAACAATTGCTAGATGAAGTACAGTATCGAATCGATACCCTACATTGCATTAGCAGTCAACAAAGCGCCATATTGAAACGCCAGGTGATGTATTGATCAGTACCGGAAGTGAGAAGAAATCAAAAAGATTTACTGGCCCCGATAATGTCTTAGGTCGGCTTTCAAAAACGTGGACAATTCCACTCTCGATGTATGAAATGCCCAATGCAGCATGTCCTAGAGATGGAAGCCTATCTGTACTTTATAACGTGGCGGGAACCATAGTTTGTGAAAGCCCCGGCCATAATATCTTCCAAAATTTTCATACGATGGGTTGATGTCCTTACAATAGCCTAACGGTTCGGCATCTGGCTAAAACCAATAGATGAAGAACATTTTATATGCATACCGATGATTCGCTCAATTTTCTATTTTAAGCAGTCAAATTCTATAGTGTTCTTTATCTTGATCAACTTTATTCGCTTGGTCTCATTTGGGGTTATTGCGACTATGGTTGCCTTGATTGCGCTCGGTACTCTGTAAATTGCCTGCGTCTACTTCCCATGGCCATCGAGCAGTTTCGGCTCTATCTAGACTCGTATCGTTATCGTGGCGTTGGGAAGATCACCAGACCGTTCAATTATGATATTTTCGAGTTTTACAAAAAGGCAGCGGTGGGCCGTCATACTTGTCTTTGGAACCAGTCCGCTGAAAGCAACTTCTGGGGTGATTTTCACAGATAGCTGGTATGCTTGACTCCAGTCTTTCTTCTCAACGTAACGATCCTAACTTGAGAAATAGAAATGCGTTCCACAAGCTTCATCTTGCCCGCTCTCGCGGTTGTCTGTCATGGTGCAGCCTTACCATTTCATATTCGCGATGTCATCGAAGCGAGAGAACCACAAATACTAGAACCGGGTCCCACTCGAACCGTGATTGTCGGTCCAACACCCCCATCATGGCCATGGACCCTGCCTCCGCATCCCAATCCAACGTGGCCACCAAAGCCACCCAAACCTTCATCGAAATCGTCATCGACCAAACAAGAGCCCACAACATGGTTGACATACACTTATCCTGCTTGTCCCCAACCGACGCAATCAACACCTGTTTTGACGGTACCAATTGATAAGCGAGAGCCTCAGACTCTTGGATGGCCTACTCGAAGCGCCTCCGTTCCAGTAGCATCACCTACCAAAGCCTGTATCTCACAGCCGTACGCCACACCAAGTCGATCAACCAGCTGGGGTGGGGCAGATACGACACGCACAATTCCCGTGATCACAGTACCTATTTCGGACTTTGCCCCTATTCCGACCATTGAAGCAGAAGCTCGAGAGTATACGCGAACGATCCAGTGGGAAGGTGCAGATACCACTCGTAGAATCCCACCTATGACTGTCCCCATCACGGCTCGAAACGTGGAATATACGAGATCAGTTGATTGGCAGGGTGCGGGGACAATACGTACAGTTCCTGTTTTCACCGTGCCGATTGAGAAGAGACAGATACTTGGGGAACCGACTCGTACTGTTATTGTTGGTCCTACGCCTGATCCGCCTGCTCCACCGACGACGAAACCATCGCATACTAAGACAACTTCAAAATCTACTATCAAGCCGTCTCACACTAAGACCACAAGTAAACCGACAAGTAAGCCAACGAGTAAATCAACAGTCAAACCAACAAGCAAACCAACAAGTGCACCCACGAGCAAATCCACAAGCATAGCGACAAGCAAACCAACAACAAGCACATCCTCAAAGCCCCGTCCAATATCAACCGAACCGCATCCACCACAAACAACACGCCTTGATATCAACGAGGAAGACGAGACAAACCAGAAACGTCAAGAAATCGGCATCCCAGGATACACCATCGTCTGGCCATCCAATATTCCCCGCCCAACCAACATCCCCATGATGACTGTGCCTGTGAATAACAAAAGACAGGAGTTACCTACTGGTAGCTGGCCAACTAGGACTGCTATTACTTGGGGTGATTCTCCACCGGGAGCTACTGATTTGCCGCCTATTGAGGTTCCTCCTCTTGATCTTCCGCCGGTTGATGTGCCGCCGGTTGAGACGGGTGTTCTGGAGGAGAAACGTTGATCTGAGGGGTAGTTTGGAAGTGGTAAGAAGCGATTAGGGATAAAAATTTGGTTTTGTTGATGGCTGGAGGTGGGTCGAGTCACAGAGAGGTGAGGGGTTTCACTAGGTAAGCGAGGGAAAAAGGGGTTAGCCAAGGAGAGTTTTCATCGTCGATTTCATTGGATAATTACAAGCGTACAGATTTTTGATACCTTACTACTATTCTCATTCATTAGTTCCACGCCCATTGTAAGAAAACGAATTGATCCATTTCCCCAAACCCACATCCTAAACTCCCAATCAACCACTCAATACATAGCCCACCCCCCCGAAGCACTAACACACTGTCCACTAACCCACCCACTCTCCTCCCCCGCCAACCACCCCACAACCCTCGCAACCTCCTCCACACTCCCCAACCGCTTCTCCACCGCCGTCTCACTCCTCTGCCTCTCCACAATCTCCTTCGGGATATTCTCCAACATCGCAGATTGCACCGGCCCCGGACTCACCACATTAACCGTCGTCCCATTCCCGCCCAATTCCTGCGCCCAACACCGAGTAAGTCCCTCCAATGCAGCTTTGGACGAACAATACAAGCCCAGATTCGCGAATCCCGCGCGTGCGCCAACGGAGGAGATGTTGATTATCCTCCCTCTTGGGGGCAGATACGGGAGAATAGCTTGGGTTAGGAGAAGTGGTGCTAAGACATTTAGTTTATAGACTTTTTCGAAGTCCTGAACTTTGATCGAGGAGAGCGGTGCGACGATCTCGGTTCCGGCGTTGTTTACTAGGATGTCTATTGTGAGGGGGTGGTTGGGACCGCGCCAGGTCTTGAGTGAGGAGATGATTTTGGAGGGTGTGGAGGGGAGGAGGAGGTCTGCTTGGATGGTGAGGACGGAGGGGTTGTGTGGGAGGGAGGTGATGAGGGAGGTGAGGGAGGTGACGAGAGGGGTGCTGGTGGGTGAGGTGTAGGTGATTACTATGTCTGCGCCGCGTTTGGCGAGTTCGAGGGCCATTCCTGCGCCGAGACCGCGGGAGGAGCCTGTGATTATGGCGGTTTTTCCTTTTAAGGGGAGGGAGGATAGTGGGTGGTCCATTTTTGGTGGGGTTGGATTGTTTGGTTGGTCTGGGAATAGGTGTTTTACTTCATGGAGGAATTTATGGTAGGTATGCTCACATAGGAGATCCTACTGGAATACGGGGTTTTATAGACCTTTCAAGCTAGATAGTGAATACAGCTGATTTCGAAATTGTCATGAGATCCATGAATGGGCTGTTTGGTTATTTCCGATGGGCTTCTATATATTTCGGAGATAGGATGTTAATTCGGGCATAACAGATAGGGGATACTGTAACACAAAAACTCCTTGTACTTTTTGTTGTTATTCTACCCATTTAGTCCAAATGATTTCTCAAGTTTTTGACAGAGGGTGATTTGATGTATTATCATTGTTCATGGCTTGGAATCTAGTAGTAAAGTAAGTATTTTTAAGAACTATAATAATAACCCTGACCCTAACCCAACTATATAACATTCCTTCACCTAATCGCTCCCACCAGCTCCTGTCCTGCTGCCCTTCTGCTTACCCCCGACATTGAGATAATTAACTACTCCGTACGCTAATTTAAAATGAGGTGAGTTCTATTTCAAAGTGAAGTGATGAGGTCCCATTCCATGCATTTATATCGGTAAGATAGCTAGAGCTGAGGTGTGTTGATAACAGAATACAGCTCTACTGGCGGAAAAGGAGCGACGGGCCGACGTCGGTCCGAGGTGGTGCGGGATGTCCTCCAAGGTGAGGAAGCTTTACTCGAGACTTGCATCGCATCTTTGGTCGCCGGCGCCGATTTAAATAGCACGCAATGGCAATGTACGTCGACAGCATATCATATGGCTGAGCATGAGAGGCATTCACCCTTGCCGACTTGCTCTACCAAAACATATCCAATAAAACGATTGCTCAAGCTGATGACCACCACCACCACGGCCGTTTTTTGGATTCATGACCCCTCCCCCTCCTCTCGGACACACGCCGCCAAAAAGACTACCAACCCCATCGAGTCCCCTACTCAAGCAATTACTCGGTCTCAAAGATGTCCGGGTTAGTATTTTTTCTTCATACGTATCACTTGGTCTAAGAGTTGAGCTGATCGCAATCAATAGATCGTTGAAAGACACCATCAAGGCGATCAACGCCCGCCTCTCTTGCGATCCAGACCCAGCTCTACCCCTCCCCGACGATCTAGTCAAGGCCGTCCATGCCTATCTCGACAAACATGAGCCCCGCGAAGAATCAGACAAGCAGCGCTTGCAGGAAGAATTGTTTACCACCTACCATAACCTGATTGAGGACAACCATTCCCGTCTTGCGCCGTTTCTCGCCATTCTGGGCCTGATACGACCTGGCCTTCGCGGATCGGGCAGAATATTGCAATGGTGGGACAAAATGTCTGTACCGGTTTTGAGCAACTTGGGCGATCAGAAAGGATTGGTGGCCGAGGCACGAGCAGCGCTGCTGAGGACGTTGGCATACGATCCAGACGATGGTGAGAAAAGCATCGTGGACGACGACAAAAACACCAGCGAGATCATGGCAGAAAGATTGTTGGGCATCTGGCTGGTCAAGGCGAAAGCTTCGTTCGAAGATCTCGATATGCAAGCTCGATTCATGGAGCGACAAATTCGACAGATCTTGTTGGCTTTTGGAAAGAAGCGTCCTCGGGACTTTCTAATTCTCCTCGATAAGTACTTCGCGGCAAAAGCTTCCAGGATTTCTATTCTACCACTTCTGTGCGAATTTGTGCGACATGGCCCGCCACATCTGGACCAGGTAAAATCTTTTGAGTCTTCAGAAGAATTAAATTATACTAATCTTGGTCGCAGGTCCTCCAGACCCCGCTCTTCGATCACCTCTTGCAATGCCTTCAAGCAGATACCTCCACAAGAGTCATTTCCCTGGCCATCACAGCCCTAGTTATGATCCTACCTCATATCCCAAACTCTGCGTCCAAACACCTACCCGCCCTCTTTAATATCTACAGCCGAATGCTATTTTGGGATAGAGAAAGGAAGAAATCGGATCACAAGGCAGTGCGGGGTGAACAGGATAGTGATGATGAGGAATCTGATCAATTGGGAGGCGATAAAATGTCTTGGGACAAGATGTCATACCTATTGGATAACGAAGACAATACGGTCCCCGAGCTATTACATTACTTCACTTTCCTCTACGGACTCTACCCAATCAACTTCATGAGTTATATTCGAAAACCGCAAAGATACTTAAGACATGCAAAGTTTCCCGGAGCGGACGATCTCGATGTCGAACCAACAGAGATTCGCTCGCGCTCTGAGACTTTTAGAAAGGTCCATGTTCTTCATCCAAACTTTTTCATGATGACCATCGAAAATGAGCTTACTGATAGCAATCGGTGGATGAAGAGTACTGCGGCCGATGTTGTCGCTGAATGTATGGCACTTTACAGTCCTATTGAAGAGCCAGAAAACATTTCAGCAGAGAGCCGTCCAAACGGGACCTCGAGAATTGCAAGCTCTGAGAATCCAGCGTACCCAGAATCCGACTTGGCAACGCCATTCCAGTCTCGCCATAACAGTTGGAGAAATACGCAATCAACTGTAGCCCATCATGCAGATGACCATGCACTCCATACAAAGGCGTCCCAGAGTAGTATTTCCGACGCAGAGTCACCCATTTCCCATTCAGAAAGTCGACCGGCTAGCCCTACAGTCCCATCTCGTATGCTTACATCGCCTTCCCATAACCAACTTCATGAGCTGCTAAACTCACAGAAACCCGCCAAAGGCAGCATTTATCAGACAGTCAACGACTCTGCTGCTTCCCTTGCACTTTCCCATCATCAAGATACAGCAATAAAGACAAACTTACATGTTGATGCTTATCTTGCATCCTTAACTTCTCGTGAGGCAATGCCAAGATCGCGATCTCCGTCATTACATCCTGATTCAAATCTGAAGGTAGCATACCTGCAACGGGAAATCCAGCTTCTACGCAACGACTTAAATTTCGAGCGGTATTTGAAGCACCAGCACCTGTCCGCCATTGGTCAGTTGCGAAGTAGGCAAATAAAGCAGGCCCGAGGTGAGGCTGAAATACAAAACCTCATCAATTCTAATGCCATTATCAAATCCAAATTGGAAGAGGCAAAGAATCTTAACATACAGATGAGAACGGAGACTGAAAAGAGCAAAGCTCATTCGCGGAAATGGGAAAGTGAGTTATCGGCCAAGTTGCGAATCCTGAGAGATGAGCAGAAGAAATGGATTGTCGAGCGCGAGGAACGTATAAAGGATCTACAACTCGCGAAACAACGGACCGAAAAGTTGAAGAATCTTGTGATAGAGAGCGAGGCCAGAGAGCTAGCATCCCGTCAAAAAGTTCAATCAGTTGAATCGAGCCTTGATGAGTTGGAGCGACTACGAGCCGAGGTCGAAATCCTTACCGTATCCCTACGAACATACGAAGCAGGTGAGAGCGAGGCAGTAGACGCGAAAGAAAGCGAAGAAGCTGCTTTGAGGCAGGTGGAGATCCTTAAAATGCAACTTCTTGCACGAGACACGGAAATTGTTCAATCCAAACAAACCTTCGAAGGAGAGATTCAAAAGGTCAAGGCAGAGTACGAGAACAACAAAGAAACTGAACGCATTCGCAGGCAAGTGATAGATGAGGCTTTGGCGGTAAGCCATCATCGAATAGAACAAATGCAGAAGGTACATGATCACTTACTGAAACGTTTCCAAGCTACAGAGTCGCAGTTAATGGAGCATATTGAGTTTAGAAGAAAGCATGAGCAGCGCGAGCCGCATGAAGAAGCTCTTTTAGGCGGCGAAGCTTATGCTTCTGACGATTCAATGCCACCAACGAACGCGATTTTGAATCCCAATGCAGGAAAGGCACAAGACGGATATGGCGATCAAATTGAATCTTCATTCAGCGCCCGCTTGAATCAGCACAAGTATGGTATTTCCCCGTCTAAGCAATTGGATAGTACGAGCCGTGAACCTCATTACACCCCACATCCATATGACGCATCTCATCCAGCTTCGGGCTCACCACCTGCCTCACTACCTACGGTGAGTACCTCAAGCGACGACCACTCGGTAGATACTCAAGGCAACAAGAAAGTCAAGATTAGTCCTCAGAGTGAATTGAGGGTTCATGGTCGGGGGTAAGTATTATCCCTTTCCTATGAGTACTGCGGGATGATAGCTAACTGAACTGCAATAGTGGTGTGCAGAATGTGGGTAAGAAAATCAAGCCAGAGAAAGATCATGAACATTCCGACAAGACGACATCTGGAAAGGATGGATCTGATGGCAAAAAGGATAAGAAGCTTGCAAATAAGGCTGGTGTTGCTGCATTCAGTTATAGAGGATTTGGGGGAATGTAGGGCTTTTGAACAGGGGCCTGTTTGAGTATTATGAATGTCTGGATATTGTATTAAATGGGGGTTCCTGGTGGCGTTGATTGTTCTTTTGGCGCAATCGAATGGGAGGGAGGCTGAGTCTTGCGTCTAAAAGTTCTCGGACAGTTTGTGTACAAAGAGAGATGCGTTGACTTCGGGAGAACGGCAGACGAAGAGCTCGCAACGGGACCATCAACATTACAACCTAATGCACGTGGGATACGAGTATCCAGGTAAGACGAATAGGATAACGAGAATATGTCACTATTAAAGCAGTAAAGTTTGCTTGAACTTGACTCAAGGTTGAGTACGCATGTCAGGTTGATCAATTGTGGGGAGCTTCTTAAGGTTATTTTCAAGGACGTCATCACTAGTTGAATCTTTCAGCAAGTCGACCCACTTTTCTTTGATCTCGCTGAAAGCTGGGATGATAGATTGCTTCCCGTTTCTTTTTTTATAACATGCTTGCATGCTCTGTTCTGCTTTTAAGATGGCTAGAATTTGATCTAGGCGGAGCTGACGTGCGAAATTCCATGTCCCGGGGCAAAAGCTCCTCCACATCCCGGGCATGGCTTCGCTTCTTCTTGGCTCTTTTCTCCGTTCCTTGCAGGTTTCCTCGGCGATTGGGAATTCTTTCGGGTATTTTTTATAACGTATGACACCTTGATTATTCAATGGTTTTGTCCATCTATTTGTTTTGCCCCACCTCTATCTTTATGTTTCTTGTCTATTTGAAATCAGCACGGCCGTGGCGTACCATAGCAACTGCAAGTAGCTAAGCGACGATGCTTATTGAGGATGACGTTCATCTTTTTTTTTTCTGTGTTGTCGATTTTTACCGGTAGATTGTCTCCGGTTTGCCATACATCGGGTGGCTTCCACCAATTCTGGTTCAAAGAGGCTCTGTCAATTATTGCCGTTGCTACGTGGAGATGATTGGACATTTTTGCTGGTACTACCAACTACCTGCAGTAAATGCACTAGGTAGCCACATGGGAATCGTCATAATTATTGTTTTTGTGGGAAGTTTCTCGATATCCGTAAGGGTTATATAAGAGCTCACTCCCAGAAGTGTTGGTTTCTCCTTTTCTCCATTCAACAAGCTCTTGCATCTTTCAACATGTTGTTTAAATCAGCAATTGGTGCTGGATTCGTTGCCGCAGTTGGTGCTGCTCCACAGGCAACATACACGTATAATCAATCACCTTCTGTCAATAGCGGAGCTCTCTCAACAGTTACCTCTATTGCTGGAATTCCGGCAACTGAGATTCCAGGGGCAACACTTCCTGTTCCTCCTCTTGTCAGTAGCCAGGTTACTGGAGCTACAAGTCATGGAGCTTTCAATGGGACACCAACTACCACTGGAGCTCTCAGTAACTCGCCCCTCGCGACGGTTGGTCTGACTGCTGCACTTCCACCGAATCCAACCGCTCTAGTTTATAATCCCAACGGGACTCTCAATAACCCGCAACCTCTACCATATCAACCAGCTGGTGGATTGGGAACCAATGGCACTGAGCCCGTTTACCGAGTTCAGTCTGACTTTGACTACCAATCTATTCTCCTTGGTCTTTACCAGGTATGTATTATTGAATTTGAGCTGAAGGAAGGATACTGATGTCTTTCAAGGAATGGATAGAGTTGGATCTTTTCCATAATATCTTGGCTACATTCAACGAATCTGAATTTACCGCCGCTGGACTAACACCAAGCGACCGTTTCCTCATTGAATTCATGGCCGATCAAGAATCCGGACACGCAACACTCCTCAGCAACCTCCTCGGCGGCCCAGGAGGAGCAACACCCCAATGTACATACAACTACCCCTTCAAAACCGTCCGCGAAGCCTTCGACTTCACCCAAAAGCTCACCCGCTTCGGCGAATCCGGCGTCTGGGGCTTCCAAGCCCACCTCGACGCCCGCGAAGTCGCTCAACTCCTCGATCAATCCATCGCCACAGAAGCCCGCCAACAAATGATCTTCCGCCAATTCGCAGGTCTCTTCCCCATGCCCGTCTGGTTCGAAACGGGCATCCCCCAAAGCTGGGCCTGGACACTCCTCGCGCCCTACATCTCCGAATGTCCCGCGAACAGCAAGCGACTCGCCTGGCAGAACTTTCCCGCGCTGAAGGTCTTGAACCAACCTAATTCCGCGCGTATGAACGCTACGCAAACGGGTCTCAATGAGACGACGGGCTTTGGTCCCGCGGCGCCTTCCTCAGATGTCCCGTATAATGAAAGTTGTTCTAGTACCAACACCACAGGTTTCTCCTGCCTCGCTGCCATCTCGCAGAACCGGTCGATTCCTCTCAGTTACCCCGGTCGACGGGTGCAGCTCTCGTGGGAGAACCCAGGGAAAGCTGTAGGACCTAATAACTCGTACATCACCGATACCAAAGCTGGGGCGCCTAGATTCGTCATCTGGGTCTCGCAGTTGAATGTCACGTACTCGCCGCTTGTGAATGTTAGTGTACAGGGTGATGTGAATTATGGCGCGACGATCCAGCCGGATGTTAGTACGTATGAGGGCGATCCGGCGATTAATGGGACGATGTTTATTGCGCTTACGGATGTGGATTTGCCGTTTACGGCGTTTAATTTGAGTAGTGTTAATCCGCATGTTGCTGCGGGGCCGTTTTTGTATCAGGCTGGATAGAGGATGGTTTTCGAGGGTGGTGAAAAGGGGGTAAAAGGGGGGAGGGGGCTGTGGTATGATGATGAATGAATGAGTTGGGTGGAAGTAATGGTAATGTGGATTCTTTGTATATATAAAATGTTTTCTAATATAAGTCTTCAATGAATAAAAGCTTTGAACTTTTCAGTCATTACATGACATCCACGTTCTTAAAACCAAGCATATTACTACACTAATCACAATCTTCCCACCTAACTCTTCGGCTTTTACCCTCTCTACTTCTAAACCATCCGAAATTTTTATACTATAATAATTCCCGTGGTTTTCATCACACCTAGAAAATAAATTCTAGGAGCCTACCACTCGTAACGGTTGTTGAATGGAAGGTATTATATGGGATTATGGAATTCTATTTTGAAAGGGAGGCTTCTAAGGAGCTTGATTTGGGATAGGATATTTTAAAGGATGAGGTCTTGGAAGTGTATGGGGATTGGATTGTGGAATTACAGAGTGGGTTTTGAATAATAGGAGGGAGGAGTTAGGGGAGATTAAAGGAGATTACTTGTACTCGGTTTTATGAGGTTGATATATAATATATACTAGCTATATTACAATATTTATTTATAGTAGTAATAAAAATCTATTTTGGTTAATAGTAGTAATACTTCTGATACTCGGTAGAATCTAGTCTTTCTGTTGGTTTCACTACAATAGTAAGGTTGTTAGTTTGACTCTAAGTCAATAGAGCCGAAAGATAATAAGGAAAGTGTTGGAGCAAGGCTAATAGTTTAGTATCGAAAGTATCGTATTATTGACTATTAGTTGTGTACACCGAGTAAAGGTGTTGTAGATGCTACTACTATATATAGTAGTGCTTAGTACTAAGGCTAGCACGTGAGTGGCCTCGAGTAGTATAATTTACTTATACCGATATAGGGCTAACTTTAAAAGAAGAAGAGGCTATACTTAGTAACGTACGTAACTAAACTAACTACTCCTAGTTCCTTAAATAATATAAAACAAAACCCTATTTTATATAAAGAAAAACTCCGTAAACCTCTAGGAACCTTATTTAATATTCTCTATACCCTATCTAATCTCTCTACGTTTAACCTACTCCTATACGTTGATCTTAATCTTATTAGATTCGATTAATTTAGTAAGTGCCTAGTAGGGCTTTAATTTCGTTATTAAATCCGTAGGGTTAGTATCTCCTTAAATCTATATAATAGTATAGATTTTACGTCGTTTATATACTTGTTAAAGTACTATTATATTAATTATTAATCGCTTCTCCTTAGTAGTACTAAGTTTAGTTAAGTAATCGTATATAGACTTAGAATTAGTATAGATAGTTAATTTAAGCTTATAACTAAGGATTTCGTCTAAAGTTAACTTAATAACTCCTACTATATTAAACCCTCTACTTAGAGCGTATAGCTTAGAAGCTAGAACACTTCGTATAACTCGTCTATACTTTATAGAACTCTAGTATAAAATCATAGTATTATTATCCTTATCTACTAGGTATAAGATATATCTAATTTATAATAATAGGTCTATTAGGTTAGTAAAAGAAGTGTTAATAAATAAAATAAGTCGGAGCGAATTATAGTCTAGAGGGATATATTTAAGTCCTCTCTTTAGATTATTAATTAACTATTAAATTCGCTTATTTAACGCCTAGATATCCTTCTTTTTATAATTCGTTAATTATACGGCTATGTTTAGATCAAATATAGCCTCTAGTTAATAGACTATCGCTATATATACCCCGAGTGCTCGCTAGGCGATATATTAATCCTTTATAGAATAATCCTTACAAACTAATCCTTTTATACTTGTAATATTAATTAGCTTATCTTCGACAAGTTTAATTCGAGAGGTATAGTCGTAGATAAGTATAATCAAACTATCTTTATCTAAATCAATATTTATACTATTAAATTTAAGAGGTTTTTCAGTAGTTAATTATTTAATAGGTTTTAACTTAAATACCTTAGATTTTTCTTACTCTTTATCTAGGAATATAGTATTACTAAGTATAAGAGTATTGTTAGTTTATAATCTAACTATCTTAAACATTCCTTTATAATTTGTATATAATAGGTAGGAGTCGTACGTAGATTACTTTATATATAGCTTCTCTATATAGTGTTTAAGATACGTATTATACTAGTAGTTACTAGACTCCGAAATACTATATAGTAGCTTTATAATCTCGAAGTATATGTTCTCCTACTTTAGTAATCCTTTTAGTCCTTATATAAAGAATGGTCGATTAAGTATAGTTTTTAATTAAGTATATACTTAAACTACGTTATAGAGCTATAGCTTTAAAGGTTTGTCTCTAGTATATAAAAGGATAACTATAAGAGTAATAATTAATCAAATACTAACACGTTAAATTGTTAAAGACTATATTAGGACTGTCTTCTTTTTATTATTATTAAAGGCCTTAATAACTAGTCTTAACTTCTTAAATATAGTAGAAGTTCCCTTGTTTTTAATAGTATTAACGAATCTAGAACTAAATATATAAGTATCTTTTAGTAGATTATTAAAAGAAACAATTCTATATACTCTATTCTCTATTAATCTATTTATTTTAATCTCTTAAGAGTTATTAAAGGTAGTATAAATAGTACTATTATCTATAAGATATATACAGGTTAAATCGCTATCTTCTAAGTCCTAAGTCAAGGTTACCTTAAGGTAATAAACTATAGTATACTTACGTAGGCAACTACGACCGCGCTTTAGCTAGGCTTAACCCTTAGGTAGTACTACTTATTCATTAGTCGAAAGTAGTATATCCTTAGTACCTAGATAAGTTACTATATCTATAGGTTTAATATAAAGTAGTAGATCGAGTAGGTTAGTTACGTCTTTATTTAAATAACAAGGTTTAATAACTATACTTTAAAACTTAACTAATCGATTGTTAATCTTAATAGTAACTTCCTTGCTGTCCTATCCTTGTAATAGATATAGTCCTTACTACTTCTTATTCTTGTACTAAACCTAAACTTCTAAACCTAGTAGTAAATCCTTAACTTTATTTAAAGGTCTATTTTATATATTAAGGGTATTATAAACTTAGCGTTTAGCTTTAATCTTACGTACCTCCGCTATAGCCTTTTAAAGTATTTTAAAGCGTTAAGTAACTATAGTTAAATAGGTTTCGTAGTCGGTTATCTTTAGATATATACTAAATATAAGCAAGGTTAGAGTTAGTCTATTAGGTCCTATAGTATTATTAATAGCTTTTACTACTATTTAGAGTATAAAATCCTTGTATAGGTCCGGGAGCTCTTTATAGATAATCGAGTAAGTACGGCGGATTAGCTTATAGTAACGTTTAACTAATCTAATTAAGTTATATACTTCTACTAGTATAGTAGTTATTTAAATATCTTATATACTTATATATAACTTAAACTCCTTAGACGTAAAGTTCTTTCCTACGTTAGTAATAAGTATGTCTATTAGTCCTACGAATATATAAATCTAGTACTTTCTAACTATATCCTAGATATGTTTTACTAAGAGGTTTTAAAGCTAATATACTATATTCTAATTAGTAGCTTTATTAATTATATAGAGTATAGATTGTCCTAAAATAAAGAAGATATCTATATAGACTATATAATTAAAGTCCTTATTATCCTTAAGCGTAAAGCGGAATCTATATAGCGAGGCGCTATACTTTTAATAGTAATTATAGTACTTAGCTAACTTTTTAAGGATATACGAGTCTACTTTGTATTCGGCTTATTCTATAACTTTCTATAACCTTTAGATAGATAGGTAGCTAAATCGCTTATAAAGTCGACGTAATTTAGTCTTAGTTAAAGAGTTTAGGAATTACTATACAAAGTTATATAAGGCTTGTCCCTATACTATAAAAGGATGTCCGAATCAACGGATAACTATAATATAAGATTTATCCTCTCGTTAAATCATGTTCTTAAGATTAAGAAAGGTAGCTTTACGTCTATCTAACTCTTATAGGTATATAATAAATAGAAGCTCGATCTTAAATATATAAAAGTCTATTAGTCCGAGTAGCGTATTAATAGTTATATAACCCTTAGTAGTTAATACNCTATAAAAGTGCTCTAGGCCCTAGCGCTTATTTAGTATTAAAGCTCTTATAATAGTAATAGTAGAAAGTACGCCTGTTTTATCTATATCTTAATTACTACGAAATAGCTTATTATTAGTACAAAACCCGATCTAGTATATATAAGATACGTTATTAAACTAGTTTACTAGCTAATAAGCGCTATTATTATCTAATAAATCTAAAGCAATAGGTTCTATTATATAGTAGTAGCCTATATTACATTTAGTTAGTTTAATAGAACTTAAATCTAAGTCTATAGAACTCTTAGTTTTAGAGGTATCTAAACCTTTAAAATCTATTATAAATATATAATATATCTTATCTAATTCGTTCTTGTTATAATTACCCTTATAGGTCTTCTTAAATTAACTCTACTACTTCTTCTTATACCGTACCTATTTTTTAATAGAATACTTATTTATATAGTAGTTTAGACTCTTATATATCTAACAAAGTCTATTATAACCCTATCGATTACTATAATCCTTACGGTTACGTCTGTCTTGTCCGTAGAATTTACGGTCTATATAGTAAACATCCGAATATACTTATAGTTATTAGGACAAAGTCGATAGTAAGGAAGTAGAGTTGTCTATTAATTTCGTAGTAAAAGTACCTTTAAGGTTACCCTTATTTCTATATATTATACCTTTAATAAACTTGTATTATAAAATTAACGACTTTATAGAAGTAATAAGCTCGCTAACTATATTTAGTAGTTGAATAATAATATTAATATACTCTAGGATTCTATAATAATAGTAAATAATACTCTTATAGAAGTACTCGTTGCCTTGTAGATTATCTAGAAGACTTGTATAAAGATCTTATAACTTAGTAAGTATTATATCGAAATATACTATAAGTGATTTATTAGGGTGTTCGTTCTTAAGGTAATCGAGCGTATACTTATTCTATTCGTCTTATATATATTAACGGTGGTTTCTATCTTTAAAGTACACCTATATAGCTCGTACAACATCTATAAAAGGCAGATTCAACTTAGTAATCTAAGTATAATAATATACAAATACGTCTCCTTTAAGTATAGTAGGAAAGACCTTTAAAAGACTATCCGCTTAAATGCTAATCATCTTATATTATTAATAAAAGACTTGTAATTTTATAATAAATATGTTATTATAACCTCTATATCTTATATTATTATAATATATCTTTTAAAGAGCTTAGATTTATTAGCTATCCGTAGTAGGTCTAAGTAGTAGAGGTAATAGAATATAATTTATAGTTAAAATTATATTACGGAATAGAATAACTAGCTAAGGTTACTAAGGTTATAGAATAGGTAGAGCTACTACTAGAGGTAGTAGAGCTAGGTATTAATCAAAGGTAGTTCTATATTAATAGTTATTCGAAAGCTTTAGAATATTACGGCTAGTATAAATTAGTAGAGAATATAGCTGTTTAGGTTATTCTCGCTTATAAGTCTACTACTATACTTCCGGTATACGCGGTTAGTACGGTACCTTTTAGAAGTTATAGCTCGTATAATTCTATATATTAGGTATAGCTTGTCCTAGAGTTAGTAGTATAAAATACTCTTGTTATAGAAGTAGCTTCTAAGGTTCCGTTTAAAATTTACCTATAATTAAGTTAATTAATTCGGATTATATAGAACTCCTAGGCTTTTAAGGTTATAGAGCGTATACTTTAGGTTTTAAGAATATATTACCTTAAGTAGGAACAGCTATAGGTTAACGAAGTAGTAGTAGATATCTAAATAGTAGAGCTTAAAGTAGTATTATATATATACTCGGAATTAAGGTATTAAGGATATTCTCTATAGGCTTTCGAAAGTTCGTGTAATAGTCTATTAACGTATAGCTTAGTAGTAGACTTAGTAGTTCGGATAGTAGAATATTATATATCTACCGTACTAGCTTTTATAGTATTAATACAATTGTTTCTATAGTAGGTAGTCGTCTACGTTCGCGCTTACTATATTAATCCTTCTTATTAATAGTATTAAGTAATTATCGATTAATTATAGACTAACGAAATAGATTATTTAATCTTAGTATATTAGGCAATAGAACTTAAGAAGGTTATACCTTTAGTGTTATCTAAAAAGGTATATATAGCTAAGGAGTAGTATATACTTAGCTTAGTTTTAAGCGTTATAAATCCGCTATTAGACCAGTTAATTTAAGAGGTTTTATAGGGCCTAGCAAGCGTAAATTTACTCTTAAAAACTACTTTAAAAGACGTAATTTAGGGCGTGATTTAAGTCTTAGTATTTCTCCTATAGGTTATCGAGATAGTAGTCTACTAAGGTCTAATAATAGTAGTATAAATAATTAATCTATTATTCTCGAGGTATTAATATCTAAGTATCTTATTCTTAATATAGTAGAGTTAACTATACCTAATCCGAATTGTTTAATAATATCGTTAGTAGGCTAGTAAACAGGAGCTCTTTCTTATACTATAGTATATAAGGTAAGAGAGACTCGAACCTCTTGTAATTTGTCTTTAACCTATATACTACGATCTCGTAGAACTGTTCGAAGTTGTTCAAGGTTTCTTATATATACCTTTTTAAAGTCTTATAAAGTCTATATCTCGAAGTCCTCTATAAATTAATAGTATAAATCGTAGTCCTCGAGCAATTTATCCTCGCGGTAGCTCGTAGGGTATTTTCTCTCCTAATAGTCCTTATAGCGTAAAGTAATATATTTACTTAATACTTATTTATCCTCCTTGAAATCTAGAAGACGTAGTAGAATTCGAGGGATAGTATTAGGTGGAACTAGCTCTCCTAGATAATCTAACTCTCGGTTAATATTATTATTATTATTATTAGAAGGGTTAGGTTCTAGGTTATAGTTAGATAGATTAACTAATTACTCCTTATCGTTCCTATATACCGCTATATTAATTATTAGTTTTAGTACGGTTATAGGCGAATTAAGAAACTAAAGTTATTAGTATTAGGTACTAGTAGTAGCTTAGGGTATAGTACTTTCCGGTCCTCCTAGGCTAGAACTACTAGTAGCGTAGGCTATAGTTACCGAGTAGTATTATATTCTAGGGTAAATACTATTGTTTAGTAGATATTTTATTATTATTTTAAGGAGTATTTAAGGGGTATCCTACTTCTATAAAAGGTAAATATAGTAATATTCTTAAAGGTTAACTTAGTAGTATTATTACTCGTTTATAACGGTAGATTTAGTAGTAGTATTAGTACCTGTTTTGTAATAGAATAGGCGAATATAGAACCGTATTTTATATTCGTATTTAAAGGGCTTTTATACTAGTTTTATAACGGAACTAGCAAATATAGAACCAGGTCTAAAGTTAGAAGTCGAAAGTTCGTTTAACTAAGGTAAAGTATTAATAGGATTTTACGCTTAATACCTTAATATCTAGCCATAGTAAATTCGTACTATAGTAACAGCTAGGCTGTCCTTCGATATATCTAGGCTTAACAAATTCGTATTAATAGCTTACCCGGATCTTATAGTTTAGAGTATATAGATTATAATAAATTCGTATTACAAATCCGGAAACTACTATAGTACGTAGTTCTAGTACTTCTAGATTCTAGGGCTTAATAAATTCGTGTTAATAGCTTACCTAGGAGTTCTTTAAGTACCTACTACGTTAGTATTAGTTCCACCTTCTACGCCTAACGAATAGTAAATTCGTACTATACTCTTAGGGGCAAATTAGTAGAACCTCTACTATAACAACGGCTTTAATATCTAGCGTTAAGGAATCGAAGTTATCTAATCTATACGCGCGCTTATACTAATTAGTATTAGTTTAACTCTAAGTTAATAGAGCCGAAAGACAATAAGGAAAGTGTTAGAGTAAGGCTAATAGTTTAGTATCGAAAGTATTATATTATTAACTATTAGTTATATACACCGAGTAAAGGTGTTATAGATACTACTACCACATATAGTAGTACTTAGTACTAAGGCTAGCACGTGAGTAGCCTCGAGTAGTATAATTCACTTATACTAACAAAGGTGATACGGGATAGTATTATTAGTTTGTATTTCGTATAAGGGATCTAAAAGAGTATATATTACTAACTAAGGATATATAGTATTATATAGTATCTTAGATAGTTGTTTTATATAATAAACTTTAAATATCCTACTAGGAGTATAGATATACTAACACTAGTATCTCTTTAAAATAATCAAATAGTATAAAAATAACATAAGAAAAACCTATTATTATTAATCTACCTTCGCCTTAGCTAATACTTTCTTTTTCGTAGTTCTTTCTACCTATTTATTAGCTAAATAATAGACTATATTTATATTAATAAATAACTTAAGTATATTATTACACTTTAATTTAGTTATTACGTTAAATAGGTTCGAGTTTACCTTAATCTATAGTAAATAGTTAATTTTATACCTTTTAAACCCCTCCCGTAGTACTAAAAGATCTACTATAAGTCTCTTTTCCTTTATTATACTAAGTTTTATAATATAGTCGTATAGTAACTTCGAATTTATATAAACTTCGAGTAGAATTAAGCTATCGAGGAGTATTTTATAAATTATTATCTTAATAGATATTACTATATTAAATCTATTACTTAAAGTGTATAATTTAAACGCTAATATACTTCTTATTACTTATTTATATTTAGTAGAACTCTAGTAGATAAGGTTTACTTTATTATCTCTATCCTTTAGGATTAGAATATATTTAATTTATAAAGTAAGATTTTTTAGGTTTATAAAGGCTCTATTTATAAAGAGAATAAGCTTTAGTGTTTTTCGATCTAATTTAATATAATTAATCTTTTAGTTAGTATTATCTCTTATTTACTTTAAACGTTTATTTAATAAGTTAATATTCTTTTTTTAAGGGTCTATTATTTATACTACTATGAGTTACCTTATAGTTAGCCGATTATAGCGGGAATTATAACGGGTTTTATAAGGGTAAAGTATAAGAGTAGAGTACTTATAAAAAGAAGTATTAAATTAAGTATAAAGCTTANTATATATCCCTCGGCTAATTATTAAAAGAGCTCTACTATAAAAGAAGTAGAGCGCTCTTATATAATAAAGTACCTACTACGTAATATACCCCTTAGGTACGCTAGGATATATACTATTACTATCCTTTACTTTTTATAACCTCTAGACTACTACTATAATACTATAATACTATAATACTATACCTTGCTAGAGTAAAGTAGAACGTTCCGCGCGAACTATAAATACTTATATAGCTAAAAGCGTAAAGTTAAAAGTAAGTATAGCCTTATTATAAGTAGTTTTAACCTTATAAACGCGTCTTAATATTTATAATCTAAGATCTAATTTTTAAACTTTATCCTTCTAAGCTAATATATTTTAATAGTATATTAGATTATCTAATAGCCCTATTTATCGCCGCTCTAAATCTAAACCTAAACCTAAACTAGTTCTTATTCCCGCGTCTAAGCCTAAGCTAGTTCTTACTCCTAAGTTTAATATATTATTACCCCTATTTTCCTTACCCTTTTTAAAGTATAATCCTTTTAAATTTAATATTAATATACCTAAGAATAAAAAATAGTATATTTCTAAAAATCCCTTAGTTAAAAAAGGTAATATTAAAGATAAGGATAATAATAAGATAGAATATAAAACTAAAACTAAATATAAAGATACTAATAGTTAAGCTTATATTTATATACTTATACTTAAACCTATACTATTTTAATCTAGAAAAGTATTTATCTATAGTAAAGTTTATATTCCTCTCTATTAAAGATATATCTATACTATATTATATAGAACTAATAGAGATAAGGGTATTTATTATAATATTTTAAGTATATACGCCGGTTTACGTTATTTCTAGTACTTTAAGGGTTATATATATAAACCTCTTTATCTAATTTATATATCTTTCGCGCTTTAACTTTAAAGTATTTTATATAAACCTCTAGACTTAGAAGGCTATACTAAATAAGTAATTCTATAAATCTTATCTTAAACTATACTAACTTTAAAGTAGTTAACTTAAGAAGTACTATAATATTATTAAATAGGTCTTAAACTACTATAGTAATAAAGAGCTCGATAATATACTAAATACTACTTATGTTCTAGAGTATCCTAGTATAGTAGAACCTAGTAATAAGAAGGCTAGTATACTTATTACTAGGAGGGATAAAAAAACTACTACTAAAATTATAAAAGAAGCTAAGCCCTTAAATAATATTAAGATAAAGTTCCTAGCTCTAGGTAGTATAATTAAAGAGTTAAGAGAGCGTATAGCTACTAAAGGTAGTAATTAAATATAAATAGTAATTTTTAAAGGAGTTTTTAAGCGTTATTATACTTAAGAATAAATTAAAGAACTTCTATAACCCTTAATAATATAACTTATTTAAAGCTATTATAAGAACTATAGTAGTTAAGTACTCTTTATCTTTAATAGATAAAGACTATAAAAATAAGGCCTTTTAAATAAAGAATACTTAAAAAATAAAATAAGTCTTCTTTAAGCTATATATAGCTCTTAATTATAACTCTAGTAGTACTCCTTTATTTAAAGAGTTAAATTAGTAAGTGTAGTTACCTCTTAGGAGGTATTCCCTAAGTAAATAGTATAAATAAAAAAGTATTAATTATAATTATAATAGTTATAAATCTTTAATAATTAATAAATAAAAAGATATAGATATAAAAGAAGTTAAATTTATTAAAATTCGAATACTATACTTTAAGTAGTATTATTTCTTAGCTAGAGTAGAATCTATTTTAATTTTAAGTAACTTTTAAAGCTTAAGGTTTATTTTATATAACTCTTAATTAAGTAAGCTAGTAAGTAAGCTTTTATTTTAAAGATTAATTAATTAAATAAAGTTCTTAAATTTAATCTATAGAAGATTTTTAGTTATTCTATTTATAAATATATCTTTAGTTAGAATATATATAAGCTTAAAACTCTCTTAGTAGTACTCCTATTATAGTTATATATTTTAGATATTAACGTAATAGAGCTTAGTTAATATATACTAGTACTCTCTTATAACTAGCCGAATTATTTATAAATTATTATATTATATTATCTATAATTATCTTACTTAAAGCTAGAGCTTCCTAAATAATCGATAGAGTACTATAGACTCTACTACTAGGACTTTTACTCTAATTAGTTTAGATTTAGTAAAAGAAGTAGTAATAGTATCTTATCTTATAGCTCTCTATATAATAAGCCCTCTAAATAAGGAAATAATATAATTATAAGAAGACCTTCTTATCTCTAAATTATTTAAAAATAAAGCGTTAGAGGCTATAACTAAAAGGTTTAATCTAGGTTCTATTAAATACTCTATTACTAAGAACCTTAATCTATAGAAGTAATAAATAGTCTATTCTATTACTTAGATATAGGTTTAAGATAGGTTAGTTAAGTAGTATAAAAGGAGTAAGTAAGTAAAAGTAATATTTACTCTAATTATTATTCTAGAGTATAAAATAGAACTAACTATTTACTAAAAGAGCTTAATTATAGTAGCTATTATAATCTCTTCGAATTTATAGAACTCGACCCTAGGTAAGGGAGTACTTAGGCTAGTTTTATTTATAAGCTTAAATCTTTTTATAACCTTCTTAATATATATATTATATAAGAGTTAGAGTTTATTTACCCCTCTATCCCTAATAACTCTTATACTAAAAAACTACTTAACGTTATAAAGGTTATATAGTTTATATATTTAGCTAAGCTTAGTAATTAAGGTCTAGGCCTTAAGTTTATCTCTTTTATAATATATAAATTATATATTATCNCTATTATATATATATATAGCTTTTCTATATATAAAATTATTCTAAGAATATCTCTTAAAGTAGTTATAAATTTATTAAACTAAAGTACTAGAGAGTCTTAGAGTTTATATAAGGTATAGTTAATTTTTAATACTATTCCTTTCTTTTTAAACCTATCTAGTATTTAGTAAATAACTAGTAGTATATCTCTTACTCTTAAAGCGTTAATAAAAGTATTTATTATATTATATTACTTAAGTTCTAGGTTAAAGTATACTACTATTACTATAGTAAGTCTAAATAACTTTAAAGCAAGCGTAGCTATATAGGTAGATATAATTAAATTATTTAGTTATAGATCCTCGTATACTACTATACGTAAGTAGTAGTATATTAGGTAGCTATCCTTATCCTTTTTATATATAAATATCTACTAAAGTAGAATTAGTAATATTATTAAAGTAACTTTAAATCTTTTAATTTTAGTCTAGTATCCTAGATCCTCTTAGGTCTTAATTTTATTTAAGTAGTCTTTTATAAACTATCTACTATATTTATAGGAAGTTAAGTCTCTAAAGTTTTTAGGTTTCTTAGGTAGCTTACTCTTATAGACTCTAGGAGTATCTAGTTCTAATACTAGTAATTCTAATATTAGAGACTCGAATTTAGTATCTTTCTAGTTATTTTTAAGTAATTTTTATATTATAGTAAATATAGCTTTAATATTACTAAGGTTATATTTAAAAATAGGTAAGTAGGTATTTATAAATAGATCTTAGTAATTAAGTAAACTTAATACTAAGTTATAGGGTAATATATTGTTATTAGGTAAATAAGCCTAACAAGTCTCCATTTACTTACGAGTCGTTCTCTTATGAGTTATAGTTCGTAGCTTGCCCGATTAGGCAACTATACTCCATAGACCGTGCGTAGCTTAGCTAGGGGTATAAATAACACCCTACTATAGTAGCTTAGTTAGTTCCTTACTATAATTAATACTTATTCCTGCTATCTATTTACTCCTAGCTACTCTACTAAAACAAGTACCTAAATAATAGGTTATAAGCCCGGAAGCGTAAGCCGAAGGGTAATTATAGTAGCGCTTTACTACGTCTATTCTAGTATAGTATTAGACAATTTTATTTTAAAAGTCTAAGGTTTACGGTTACTTAGCGTATAGTACTTTATATTAGTATCTATAGATAGAGTTCGATATCGAGACTCTAAGGGACGGTTTATCTCTAAAGTAAAGTACGAGTTACTAATTTAATAGTAAAAGGAGAGTACTAAAAGAGAGGATTCTAGAAGTTTAGCTAGGGTTTTAGAATTAGACGAAACTAAAGGGACCGCTAACTAAAGTTAAGCTGATCCTATAGTACTTCCTACTTAAAAGAGTCCTATATTACCTAGGTTATTCCTAGACAATTAGGAGAATACCGAATCTCTTCCTAATCTACCTTAAAGTAAGGTAGTTTCTTAGTCCGATTTAGATAGAGAGTTCGTAGAACTTAAGGTAGAAACCGAATTTCCTTTATTAGATCTAGGTTCTAGTAATAATTTAAGTAGTAGTAGTAATAGCGATAACGATAATAATCCTCCTCCTCCTCCTCCTCCCTCTTCTTCGAATTTCGAATTAAAGCCTATAATAGCTACCTTATATAGTAATAACGCCGGCTTTGTCTTTAGTAATAAGGTAAAGCTTAAGGGAGAAGTAAATTATATAGAATAGAAGTTGTTACTTAAGTGTCTCCTAGAATAACTAAATATTAAGAAGGTTATTAACCCCTTATATATTATACTAAAGATAGTACTAAAGATTCGATTAGCAGACGTTATATTTATACTAGAAGAGGTAGCTATATAAATAAAATATAAAGTAGATAATATAACTATAACTCGCGCTATTTAAACTAATTATATTAGTAATACTTTATACGCTATTTCTAGGTACTCGAATACTCGAGAGATCTAGGAACTCCTAGCCTTGAGATATTAAGGATTAGGAGACGTAACTTTATATAACCTAGTTAATAAATAGTAGACTAATATGTACGAAAAGTATAACAATCTTACTAAGTTCCTTAACAAGTATAATAACTTATATTAATAGATTTAGAAGATAGGGTATAAACTAGATAATCGTACTTAATTTATTACCTTCTTTAGTAGTCTAAAGAATTCCTTTCCTATTTAAGTAAATGTTTATTAAATAATTATATACTAGACTAAGTTAAATAAGAATCTTAATCTACTAATAATAGAAGAACTTTAACAAGACCTTCTTAATAAGGTACGATAGAAGTCTATAATTAATATAGTAGCGATTATATATTCTAGGAAGGATACTTCTTAAAAGGATAACAGAAATACTAGCGGTTTAAAGAAGGATAAGAATAATAAGGATAAGCTAAAAGAAGGTAGAAAAGGCAAGGGTAGTAAAGGTAGAAACAAGGATACTAGAGTCCTAGAACTTTATAAATAATATAATAAGAAATACTCTAGAGCTAATATTAGATGTTATTATAAAAAGAATCTAGAATAATAAGCTAAATAAGAAAAGCGAAATAATATAAAGTAGAAGCTAAAAAAATCGTTAAAAGACAAAGGTAATAAAAAGAAGGATAGTCTAAAAGATTAATTTAGTTATACTAGCTTACTAAATAGTATATTATTTTAATATATAATATCTTCGACTATAATTAGTACTAAGTTCCTTTATAATACTAATACTAATACCTATGTTTATTATAACTAAACCTGCTTTAGTAAATTAACTATTTAATTATATAGGTATACTACTATTATAAGTAGAAAGGTTTGTATTCTTAGAAAGGGTACTATTATTCTTTATATAAAGATTAGTACTACGGAATACCGTAAGGTAGTTCTAAATAACTACTATTAGATTTCGAATAGAGGGGTAAATTTATTCTCTAGAAAACTCTTCGATTAGTATAGTAGAGTAATTAGAGGTAGTCGCTTATAGAATCAATTAAATAATAAAACTTAGGGTTTACTTAATAATTAATACTATCTTATTAAAGCTCCGAATACCTTCCTATTATATAGTAAGCTTTATTTACTAGTAGATTTTATACCTAAATTAATACTAGATAATATAGTTATTATACTAGCACCTATAGTAATTTAAAAGGCCTGTCTAACTTTGTACCTATACTATTAACGTCTAGCCTATTCAGGTATAGATACTATACGTATAACCTAAAAGATTATTAAGGATATAGAGGTATACTTTATTCTAGTACTAGTTTAAAGAGAGTTAATTTATAATCCTTATAAAACTAGGAAGCCTATACGCTTTAGACTAAAATTAATTAATCCTACCTCGAGAGTAAAGGAGGTTTATAGTAAGTTATATATTAACGTATTTAAGATTAGCCCTACGGCTTATAGTAGTTATAAGTATACTACTCTTATAACAGATAAAGTATTACGATATTATACTATATATCTATCTAAGAAGAAGAGTAAGGTATAGACTTATATTAAGACGTACTAGGTAATAGTCCGTACTTAATATAGTACTAAGATTAAGAGCTAGCGTTTAGACAGTAGTAAAAAGTACTTAGTAAATAATATTAAGAACTATACTAAGGAGTTTAGGATTATTAAAGAGATTATAATACTACGTTCGCTAGAGTAAGACAGTCTTACTAAGAGAGCTAATTGTATAGTTATTAAGAGACTATAAAGTATAATCCTCGATTAAGATATTAATCTAAAATTATAGAGTAAAATCCTTAAGGCTATTATAGAAGTAATAAATAAGTTAGCTAATTCTATTCTTTTAGGGGTAACTCCTTATAAGGTATATTTTAATACTATTTATCCTAATAAAGATAATAAGCCTATAGTTA
>LT855410.1:649954-679253 GCA_900184765.1 Hymenoscyphus fraxineus
CTATAGCTCTTATATCTACTATAATACTAAAGAAGTAGGATTTTAGGTACTAAAGTAGTTCTAGATTCGTACTACGCTCTTTTAATAGATCCGTAGTATTTTTAGGGTTAATTATATATAGAAGGGCTTCGTTATAAAGTTAATTAAGTAGTAATTAAGTAGAGCTATCTTTAAGGTTATCTAGAGTCGTTATAAAAGTAGATCCTAGGTTATTATTATAGGAGTTATTATTATTATAAAGGACTATTCTACTAATATCTAGGTCGTTAATATCCTTATAATCTTCGATATCGAGCTTATTATTAATCTTAGTAGTATTATTATTATCTATTTAATCTTAGTCTATATTTGTTAGGAAAGTCTAGAATTAGTCCCTTATTATATTAGAATCGTATTTAGCTCTATACGCTCGATATAAAGCGTTACTTTCTTCTTTAGAGTAATTATAAGGTCTATAGCTAAGTTTCTTATATATATAGTACTTAAAAGTATTTATATATCTATTATTTCGTAGTATAGTTCTTATATTAAAACCTTATCGATAGGGTTATTTATATAACTTACTTCGGTTTTTAAACTATTGATTTATAAATAAAGTTTCTTTCGAAAATTAACTAGGCGGTTAATTAAATATAAAATAGGTAGAGGATTAATTATTTATATATTCCTAGTTTATAATAAAGGTTTAAAGTATTTAAATAAATCTAGGAACGTTATCTAAGGGGTTATTATATACTATATAATATACTTTAAAGTCTTAGTATCTAATAACTAAGTAGTTAAGAAATATAGGATTACTATAAAACTTTATTATAAGACGTAGTCTAATCGTTTCTAACTCCTTTAAATATAGGTTAAAAACCTAGGATAGTTATAGTTTAGGGTACTTTACTTTTATAGAACGTAAAGTAGTTAAATTCTAGTCTACTAGGCTATTAGTTTAGTAGTTCTTATTTTCGAAGTAATCTATAAGTATTTATATAGCTTAGCGAAAAGGTATATTAGAAAGACGAATACTATTATTATAGTATAAAAGCGCTAGTCCTTTTAGTAGGTAGGGTAGTACTAATAAAAGGGCTCTATTATTATTATTTAGTCCGACTATTATATAAATATCTATAAAAATCTAGANGGAAGTTATCTCCTAGCTCCCTAAACTTTATAGATTCCTTTATTATCTTACTAACGTTTACTAGTTCGCGGCTATACTTATTAGGTAGTCTTAGCTATAAAATCGCTAGAAGGTCCCCGGAGAGCTATATACTTCTTATCCTAGGAGTAGTTACGTTATAGGCGGCCTAGGCTATTATAGTCGAAAGTCCGGGTCTAGGTTAGTTTATATATAAGTAGCTAGTAGTTAGTATAAAAGTTATAGTAGGTAGCCTAGTTAAAAGTAGCTCTAGTAGACTAGGTTTACTAGGTTTTATCTTGTCGTATTATAATTCTAGGTGATTATTAAAGTGTTTCGTTAGAGTAATAAGGGCGAGAGACTTTAAAGTTATTACTTTTATAGAGTATTTTATTAGATTATCGTATATCTACGTATATAGATAGTATCGATTAAGGGTATCCTATATAGTATTATAGTAAGTTATTTATATATTTAAATTAGCTTCTAATAAATAAACTCCTTAATTCGAAAGAATATTATATAAGTAGGTTACTAAGGTTCTTTTATACTCCTATAGGTTTTATTTAGTCTATTTCGTAAAGTTGTTCTAGAAGGTAGCCTAGAGCTTATTATTATATAACCCTAATAATTTAGTATTATAGTATACTATACGTTCGTATAAGTATTATTCGTTAGGTAATTCGGCTTATTATTAAACTATAGGGGAATTAAGTCTAGATATCCTAGGTTATTAGTACGTAGGAGTATCGATTATTAATAGTATTACTAAAGAAGGTAGAAGTAATAGTAGTAATAGTATTAAAGGAGTACTAGGTAGAAAGGCTTCTAGCGTTCCTATATCTACTATTTTAGGTAGAGGTAAATCGATTCCGGCTCCTATTCTAGTGTTTACTATACTAATAGTATTTAGTAGTATAGCTAAGATACCTTTCTCGATTATTATAATAATATAGTNGTTCGAGTAATAATTATAGGAGTATAATTTAAAGATAATACTCCGAATATATAAAATACTAAGTATTACGTAATTTAGATTTATTATTCCGTTAAACTATTAAAGTATTATTAAAGTTACGCTTTAGCTTCGTATCGCTCGCTTAGCGTATTTGGCCGTAGGGTTATTATATATACTAATAGTATAACCTTAAACCTTTATAGCTATATACTTTAATAAGTAATAATTATATACTTATAGGACTCCGAGGGTTAAGTATAAGTCCGATAGATATTCGAGTATAATAGTTATCCTTTTAAATAGTACTCGAATAGCTTAATTAAGAGGTTGAGTATTAAAGATAATAATATAGGAGATTATCGTATACTACCTGAACTTACGGTAGTAATCTCTCTAATCTATACGCGCTTACTAATTAGTATTAGTACGAGAGATATTTATAAACAATAGTATAAAACAATAGTAATAAAAGTATATAAAAGTTAGTATAATAGTTAATTAATTCTATAGAAAGGACAGGTACTAGCTATAAGTACTTATATATACTAAGCTTTATAATCTACGTAATAAATAGTAGTAGATATATCGTAATAATAAGATTTCTCTTTATTACCTTATACTTAAATTACTAAATATAACTTAATATACTCTTATAAAGTACTCTTGTTTCTTAGTTCTCGGATAAATTTCGAATTAAAGACTTATATATCTTATAGGATATTATTTTTATTAATAGCTTTAATAGCTCGTCTATTTATTAATCCTATAATCTTAAGGTTATCTACTACTATCTCTTCTTTCGTTAATTCGATATTCTTAAATACTAGGTAGATATTAGCGTCTTTTAATAGGTTAACTCTTACTATTCGAATATAAGTATTATTACTATTCTAAGTATATAATTTATTATAATCTAGGATTTATAATTTAAAGTCGATCTTATCTATAAGTACTATAATATATAGTAGTAGGTATTTCCTAGGTTATCCTCTACCTCTCTTAGGTAGTAGTACCTATTATTATAGTTTAGGTATAGAAAGTAGTTAAGGTCGAAGGTTTCTTTCTAAAGTTATAGAGTCTTAGTATTACTCTAGCTAAAAGTTTTAAGATCTTTATTTATTATCTTCTAGTAGTATTTATACTAAACTCTAATAATCTTAGTTATCTTCTCTCTTAGAGTTGTTTTTATAAAAAGGTTTTACTAAAGTAGAGTAAATAGTAGTTTCTATTCTATTATTATTAAAAGTTATATCTTTACCTTTAACTTTAATAAGCTTATATAGCCTAGTCTACTTTCCTAATTTAGCTATAGCTCTCTATACTCTTACTAAATATTCTATAGGAAGCTTATAAATATTACTATTTAAAGGGCTATTTCTTATTCTTAGTACTTCTTTTACTTAATATTTAGTACGTAGGTTTCTAAGATCTTTTATTACTTTTAGTATAATAATAGTACGTTATAAATAATTAGCTATAGGTAGTTCTTTATTAGTTATATAAGGAAATACCTTAAATACTAGTAAAGTTAGAATTAATCTATTTAGACTAGCTAAATTATTAATAGCTTTTACTACTATTTATAGCTTAGTATTACTTTATAATATAAGTAGCTCTATATTAAGTATTTTATATACTCTTCGAAATAGGCTATAATACTATTTAATCTTACTAACTAAGTAATATACTTTAGTAGGTATAGTAACTATAGTTATACTAAGAGTTTTAGTATATAACCTAAACTTTTTACTAGTAAAGTTCGTACCTTAATTATATGTAATAAGATCTAATAGTCTAAGGTAGGTATTAACTTATATTTCTTAGAATAACCTCTAAGTAGTTTTCGCGTAAAAGTTAGAGAGCTATCTAGCCGCCTAAAATCTAGTTACCTTATCTATATAATAAAGAACATTATAGTTATTAACCTAAAGTACGTTAATATAAATATTATAATTAAACTTATAGTTATTATAAATAGTAAACTTAAATCTACTAGGAGACTTTCTATAGAGTTAATAATACTTATAAAACTTACTTATAAACCTTAAGAAGCTAAAGTCTACTTTATAACTTATACGCCTTAGGATTTTAGCTAATTAAGGGGTAGATAAGTAACTAAATCTTTAGTATAATTACTATAGGTCTACTTCTATAAGAAGTCTATTAATTCGCTAGTTCTACTATAGGTATATAAATATATTAGGTTAATCTTTATATTCTATAAAGAAGAAGGTGTATTTATATCTTCTAAATATAAGAACTTCTTTACTATTCTCTACTACTAGTTTATTCTTTAGATTATCAAATATAACTCTAATTCTATTTATATTAGCTAGGTAGAATAAGAATAGTATATCTATTAGAAGTATAAAGAATTATATAGTACTAACTAGTATTAGTATATTAATTAATCTAAGGTTTTTTAAACTCTTACTAACGCTAAATTTAATCTTTATTTTACTAGCTATAGAGGTATTTATTTATATTTTATATAAAGTAGAATATATAAAGTATTAATTATATCTAATAGAGTATATATTCGTAGCTCCTATATTAATAAGAATACTAAAGAAGAATATAGGACTATATCTCTTTTAGTTAGTAGGAGGATTAGTAAAGTATATAGAGATATCTTTATATTCTTTTATATACTTAATATTTTAACCTTTAGAGAGAATATATATAAATATATAGTTTTCTAGGTTTTATATAATCTTCCTACTAGTTTTATTATTAATTTTATTACTATACGTTATTTAAATAGCTCTATTAATTAATATTTTATTACTTAAATCTCTATAGTTATTTTCGATCTATTTACTTATATATACCCTAGATATTTATAGTTTAGAATCCTATTCTTTATAATCTATTATATACTAGGTAAACTTTCTTTTATTATTATAGTAGTAATATTTAGGTAGGTTATTTCTTTTTAAATTAAAGAACTCTTATTTAAACTTTTTATACTCTTTTACTAAATAGTAAGTTAACTAGTATCCTAGTTTCTTATAAATAAAACACTTTTTAATAAATCTACCTAAACCTAGTAGTTTATAGTATAAGGTTTTAGTAAGTAGTACTCTATAGAATCGTTAATCTATATAGTAGGCTACTATTTTAGTAGGAAGGTTATTTAACTCTTTATTACTTATATAGAAAGCTTTACCTTATCCTTCTAGTATATTAAGGGTCTTATTAAGTAGCTATAATATTATAATAGAATCTAGATTATTAATAGCTTTATAAATAATAAGTAAGCTCTTAATACTATTAATAAGACTAGGTATATCCCTTGTTAGGTTTATATACACTTGTTTATAAGTAATTATCTTATAATAGACTAAAACAAGTTAATTATAAAAGAATCTATTAGTCCTTAATTTAAGTATTAATTTATATTTTAAATCTTCTATCTTTTTAAGTATAATATCGAGGTATTTTAAGTAGGATTTACTAGGGTTCTATTCCTTAATCTTATTAAGTTTAAGTATATTTTAAATTAATAGTAAATTCTACTAATACTCGAAGCCTTTAAATTAATTCTATATTATTATATATACTTCTTATATTATAAGCTAGTATTTAATTATATAAATTAATATTTTAAAGAAGCTCTCTACTTATTCTTTAAGTATTACTAAGAATACTAGTAACTATTTATCTATTAGTAATCTAGTACTAGTATAAATATTATAGAACTTTTATACTTTAACTAAGAAGTTATTACTAGTTCTTCTAAACTTTATATTATTATTATAGTAGTACTTTTATATATTTATTATTTTAAAAGAACTTTTAGCTTACTATATATTATTAAAGATATTATTAATATTATCTAGTACTTTNTCTTAATCTAGTACCTCTACTAGTACCTCTACTAGCTCCTCCTCTAGCTCTACCTAATTCTCTACTAACTCCTATAAATCTACCTCCTCTCTTAGTACCCTAACTATTTCTAGCTAGGTTCCTTAGTAGTAGTAGTAGTAGTCTAGTAGTATTTAAATCTAGGGCAGGTTATTTAGTTATAGTAGTAGAGTTAAGGTTTATAAACTTTTATTTTAGAGAGGTTAAAGTAGATATAAAAAGTCCTTTTCTAGATAAAGTTAGGGTTTTACTACTAAAAGATAGTATAGTTCCTTAAAAGTTCTTCTTTTCTTATAGTTAATTCTATAGTTAAGGTTAACTATTTAATTCGTCTATTAGTATCTTATATTTTAATACTACTTCTTTTAATCTTATACCCTTTTTCTAAATATTTATTATCTTATTATCTCTATAATCCTTATATTCTTTTTATTAAAGGAGTTTATATAGTAATAGAGATAGTAGTTAATATTCTCTTATTCCTTTCTCTAGTATCTTTATTTTAACGCCTTTATTAAATAGGATCTTTTATATATTCTTAATATAAGACTTCTTTCTAATAGATTTAAATATATTTATATCCTATCTTTCGAAGTTATTATAAAAGATATTAAATAGTTATTCTCTATCCTTTAGTATCTTTTTATAATCCTAAACTCTTTCTTTTATATATTCTTCGAGGGTTTAATTAGTTATACTAGGATCTAGATCTAGTAGTAGTCTCGTAGAAGGTAGTAATAATTTACTTATAGAAGATTCTCCTATAGTCGCTATATTAATCCGTTTATAAAGTTAATATTTAAAGGTATTAAAGAGTTAGTAGTATAGTCGAGTTTTAAGGGCCTAATTCTTAGGGTTACTAGTTAGACTAGTTAAGAAAATCTAGAGGCTATTTAGTTAAAAACAATAGTATAGGCCTTAACTCTCTAGTATAGTATTAATAGATATATTATCTATATATAAAATTCTATTTATTTTCTATAAAATTTAATAAAGAATTATAGAATATAATCTAGTCTTTTAATTTATACGCGTATTATTAATTAGTATTAGTTTTACTATAATAGTAAGGTATTATAGGATAGTATTATTAGTTTATATTTTATATAAGGGATCTAAAAGAGTATATATTACTAGCTAAGGATATATAGTATTATATAGTATCTTAGACAGTTGTTTTACGTAATAAACTTTAGATATCCTACTAGGAGTATAGATATACCGACACTTTCTATTAGTTACGAATTCTAGTAGGATAGAGGGTATGGAATAGAATATTTCTAGAATTATTCTATAATCCCACTTCTAGAATAGAATAAACGATCGTTAATAACTCGTTACTCCTTTTCTATTAACTTATATAGGTAGATACCTAGGTTTTATAAAAGCTCCCCTTTCTAGTTCTATTTAAAGTCTACTGTAATCTATATATCGCTTAGTAGATAGCCTATTTATAAACTACTAGTTAGCCTCGGAGTATATAAGAATTAAATCTTTATAATAAAATATATTTATTATAGCGAGATTTATTATTAAGTAATCAGATAATTAATAAATTCTAAATTAAATTAAAAAAGAATTTAGAAATAAGGTCTAACTACTTAGTAAAAGTGGTTAGTTATACTAAGGTAAACAATTAATTGTAAATAATTAGCGTTCGGTACTTAGAATACGGTTCTAAGGATTCTAAGATTCCATTCTAAGGTAAAATATTCCAAAGGCCCTTTAATCTAGAATAGTATATTCTAAAGGATAAGGCCTTAGAATTTGGAATTCTAAAGGATATATATATATATTACTATTTAACTAATAAGAGAGCTCTATTTGTTATAAAGTAAGTAATAAAACCCTAGTTTTTACCTACGCCTAATTTACTTATCGTCGTCTCCTATATATAACTAAGGTAAATCCGAGTAGTTTTATAGTATTTATACTACCTATACCGGGAGTCTACGAAGTAGGAGTACGTGTACTATAGAAGGCGTAAAATACAAGTGTTTAAGGCTCTTTAGTAGGATATATAGGGGTAATATCGTGAGATTATTATTATCCCCTTAGCTACAACTAGAATTATACTAAAGCGTACGTATTTAAGCGATCTAATTAGACTTTCTGATTTCATGAGTTTTAGGTGTAAAATATACTATATCTAATAAGAACTATAGTAAAAGTACTTTTCTTTATATAACTAGATATCTTATTAGGTATATATAACCGTTTTTTAATACTCTAAAGCTACCCCGCGCTTATTATTAGTAAATACGTCTAATATAACCCTTTTATATAGCGAACTCCGGGTAGGTAAGCTTAGTACTATTATATTAGAATTATCGTAGACTAAAAGCGTGTTTTAGGCTTTTTAAAGTATAGGATATATAAATAGTAAGCTCCTAGATCTTTTGTATCTAGTTGCGTATCTTTAGACTTTATAATAGTAGAATAATACAAAATTAAAGATACTAGAAAAGTTGGTGTTCCTCGCCCTCGCACGGGCCACTTAGTGTGATTCTGGCNGTGTTAACGCTAGGCTTTCTATTAGTTGCTCGGACTGGAACAACTCTTTTACAGGTTACGTAAGTTTCTAATTAGAATTCTAAATATTCTACCCTTTAGAATAGCATATTCTAACACTTATACTATTTAGAACGGAATATTCTATAGGGGGGTCCTGGAATAGAATGGAATTCTAAATGCCGAACGCTGTAAATAATTGATTCTTCAATAACCTATAGTCGGAGACACCTAATTCCTTGACATGATTAATCAGTCAATTATAAATAGACAGATTTACGATAGAACAGTAGTTTAAATAACAAGTGGTTGGACCGAGAATCTAAAAACAAAATCTATAATTCCAAGTTAATTATTTATCTGATTTGTTAGTTATATATTTCACTATAAAGATTAAATTCTTATATACTCTGAGGCCAACTAGTACTGTACACCATCAGCCAAAAAGTGGATAGCTTTTCGTCTTAACCTTTTGGAAATTTTACTATTATTCTACAGTTTTCAGATAATAATATATCTTAAAATTGTTTTAGATATCAAATAATCGAGTACATTAGAGGCATTGTAATTAGACTTTATATATAGCAGTCCCTTTTTTCCTATTATATTTCTTCTCTGGATATGTCGGATAATATATAATTTAGTTTCGTAAAGTGATGTATTCTACGATTACATAAGGACCTATTACTGGTTCTTGCTACGTTTTTCCTCTAATAGGAGACATTCCTGCTTAAGGTTAGGAAGTTGAGGGGTGTGGAAAGTGTGTGTATGAAGAATATATAGTCCATTTCTAGAACACCATGCTAACGGAGAATAAATCGCGATCCGCGAACCTATGAAACCCACCAGTTCGTCGTGATCAGTTAGGTTTACCGAATAACAGCAGGAACTCGAACTCTATGCTTATTTGAACCAGGAGCTTCCCAGAAGATACAGTATCAATTTCAACTTGTAATGATCTTGGCTGAACCCCATTCCCTATTCGTCATTCATCTCACCTGTGATTCCACGCCTGGCGATCAAACCCAAGTTTCTCGATCCGAGTTGCATTTAATAAATTCTCCTTGCGGCATAAGAGTAACACAGCGGGAGTTATGATCTCTCCCATCATCTGAAGTTTTTCAATCATGCCATGAACTCGATCGACCCGACTGAACGATTCCGATGTTTATCCCCCCAAGATGATCGGACATGTAACTTTGCTCGCGCAATTGCTTGTTGAGCTTGTGAAATGCTTGTTCAAAGAGAGTTTGATTGACCTGGTTGTTCTCCATACCTTTATTCTTGGGAATTCAATTTTGATCAGGAATTCCGGATAAGCGTTGTGACAAGCTTCCCCCTGATTTAATCAAGGCCTCGTATCGGATGATCATGATCCGGGGCCGGGTTCTGCAAGACCACCCAGGAAGACACACCACGCTGACTTGTCAAACTACAAAATACCCTGCAATCGAGTGATTCCAGGCCGGACCATCCAACTTCTGCTCCTATTCCAGGTTCCTACTTTCTGGTGAAATTCTGGTATGTTGTGAGAAGTGACGAAGGAGTGTTTCGTTTGTGGGACAATGTTCATTTTCCTTTCATTGCGATGCAAGTTCAACACTTCCCACGGGGGCACACTCGGCCGTTTTTCTAGGTCGAAATGTCAATGTCATCTCTTCTACGAAGTATTTAGGGATATGCCTGCGAGAAGTGGCTGGCCTAGAGCAGCTCAGTTTCGGATCTGAGGCCGGAGACCCCTGCCTGGTAAGTCGGACCCTTGAATTCATGTGGACGGTAGAAACAAGCTCGATTTTGGCACTTTCCATCAGAACTTCAGAAGCGTGATATACATTCTCAAAGTACTTCTCAATCACATATTTCTCACTCATAAATTACGGACATGAACTCCGGATTTCGAGAACCTTGAGACTTTCACCACAATAATGGTATCCGAAATTCGGAGTACTCCACATTGATGTTGTTATCGCACTGGAGTGGCCTGGCCTTCCTTTCCGAGATGGGATGACGACCCCTGAGCCCCGGATTGTCTCAATCCGGAGGCTTAAAACATGGTCGCCCTGAGATTTGCAACTTCAGACAACACCCGTCACAAAAAGCTTACTCCAACAGTTCATCCCATATTATCGACCCAAAGCGCTTCCTCTAGCATATTACCACCAATCGCATTACTTATTCGTATTACGGTTGTCACCCATGTGCCGTCTCAACAAAAGATGGCTCGTCCCATCACCACTCACGTCATGAACACAGCCGCGGGAGCGGGAGATGTGACTGAGATCATCTTCCAAGCCTCAGTAGCATAAGGGCATTCCAGTTAATCCCATCTGACACTCTCGCTGAACGAGACCATGGTAGTGAGGTGCTTCCACGAGCTGCATACTGAATTATGGAGGGTAATCCACCTCCTTCCAAACTACCCAAATAATCGGAGATCTACCTTAATAAGCTCTGCGCGCGGCTGGAACCCTGATATCGAGGCCACCAGTACTTCGGCAGCGACCCACCCACGACATGCTCCCAATAAGGCTTAAGCGAGCAATTGGTGATGTATTATTGGACATCCACGTCGAGACTCCTCCCAAGTGGAGAAACAACGAACGCTTCAAGAAACGCCCTGTTCTCCTGGTATGATCTACTGTGCATTAGATTATCCTGATTTTGGAATGTTGCCCCTTTGCAATAGCGGCACAGGCAGATATGAATTCATTTTATAAGTCTCTTGTTGTCACTGTCTTTCACCTTTTATCATCTCATCTTCAGTCCTTCTTTCGCTTCCATACACATTCTTTCGGCCTTCAGTTCTGGGAACTATTCACTTTTACACACTCTTTAAGTATAATTCAAACATTTTAGGCCGGTCCTTCTTTTAGCTATATACCAATCGAACATATTCAACCCCCCTTTTCGGCATCATGAAGTACGAAACTGCATCCCTCATTCTTGCCTTCTGTGGCCTCGCTTCTGCTGCACCAACTCCAGTCGCTGCACCAAAGAATGCATTCTCTATTCCTCGAGCAATGCTCCGAGGTCGTGAAGTTCCACAGGAACACTCTCACAACCGTTTCCTGGACGGCGTCAGAGTCAACTTGAACATTGACAACCCAGACAAGATTCAAGATCCTGTCTTTGGTCTCCTAGGAAACGCTGCTGCCATGACTGGTGCTGGAGCAATCAGTACGTTTTTCATCTTCTGGGTCTCTAGTCATGCATATACTGACATTTCCAAGCCAATCCTGATTGTTTACACCAAGCTACCGCTGATCGAGCTTTCACGAATGCAAAGGCTGCGAACAACATTACTGGTATGGCTGATGCCCTTATGTATGCAGCCTTGGAGAGAAACACTGGAGGCGTCGGAACAAAGTCCGTTCTCTGCACGGACAAGGCCGTCAACCCAGAAATTCAGTCTATCCAAGCTCACCAAGATCCTGCATCTGAGGGTGCCGCAGAGACGAACAAAGCTATCGTTCTCAACCTCGCCCAGCAATTGCAATCCATTGGAGCCGATCCACAAGAGGCTCTTCTCTCTGGTACATTTGCACCTGGAGACAAGGCTGATAACACAGGCAAAGGCAATACATGTGACACTGCTGATGATGTTGAGGGATGTATCTTCAGTCAGAACTTGTTGGTAGAGGATGCTACTGCTGCTGAGATTGCCGCTGCAGTTGCCGGAACCGCCTCTGGATCTGGTGCAAGCAATGGCACTGCAAGTATTGGCAATGGTACTGCAAATGTTGGTAGCCCAGCTGCCACCATCACTCCTTGCACATCTGTTTTCCCAACTGCTACCCCTGCTTCAAACAACAACAACAACAACAAGAACAACGGCGAAGCCAACAAGGGAGCAGAAGACAACAAGGGGGCAGAAGACAACAAGGGAGCGGCAGATAACAACGCAGCCACTGGCACCAACGTTCAAACCTTTACTGGAACCCTTGGTGGAGCTCCTCCTCCAGTCATTTCTGGCACTGGCACCAAACCATTCAGTGTTAAAGGTAACACTTTCGTTAACGCAGGAGCTGCCCTCCAACGATCATGTGCTATCCAGAACAACGCCTGTGCCGATGCCGTAAACGCTGGTAAGCTCGCAGGATCCGTCAGTGATTGTGGTAAGCAAGAGGGCGAATGTAATGCCGCAGCCAAATCTGGAGCCACCCCAACACCTGCAAGCAACGATTCTGCCGCTGCTCCAGCTACAACTCCTTGCACATCTGTTCTCCCAAGTGCCACACCCGCCTCTAACAACAACAACAACAACAACAACAAGAACAACGATAAGAACAACAACGGGAACGCTACTGCTACACCTACCCCAGTCGCTGGTGGTGCAAGTGGTGCTCTAGACTTCGGATCTTGCAGCAACCCAGCTATCAAGTTCGCTGATGGACTCGATGGACGTAAGGAAAAGTCTTTCCAAGCTGTCAACAACAGTGACTTCAACCACGGAAGTGCTCTGGGTATCAAAGTCATCTCCAGTTTCATCTGCCAACAACTTGACTCCAAGTGCAAGGCTGATGCTGCTACCGTTGCCGCCTGCAATGCCGGTGACACCGCTGCTGGTAAGTTATTCTTCAATCACTCTGATACTAGAATCTCCTCGCTAATATTGAAAATAGGCGCCTTGAAGGGACAGGCTGCGGCTGATGCTTTCAACTCTGCTCTTGGTGTCTCTGCATAAACACAGAACGCTTGCATGAGTAGGATTGATGTAAAGCGGAGTCCAGAGTTGGAAGAGCTGATGGCGTTTTTTGTATAGACAAATGGGTTGATGATGAGATTCTTATATAACTTTAACTTTGTACAGTACGACTAGTTCCGTGAGGGCGAATGGTCTTTTTATGATAATAGATGCTGAAAAATAAATATGTCTAACCTTGTCCTGTATTTGGTGTCTTCATAGTTATTCTTCTTCTCGCCTACGAGTACTGAGGGAGTTCCATTCACACAGTCCAGAATTGCTTTTTTATGTCTTAACCCATTGTTTTCTCCCAATAAACATTACTTAACATCTTTGCATAGCGTGATTAGATAATATCTCAAGCTTTTACGCTTAAACTACAAGAATCTAAGTTCTTAATTAGTCTACAGAAATTTTTAAATACTTCACTAATATCCTTAATGTTTAAATAATCTCTCTTAACCCTACAAGGTAGATAAATAGTTAGCGAAGCTGCCCCTGACCCCTGTGGTTCACTGCCTCCTAGTAGACAAGAAAAGTAGCAGAGATTTATTTTCTAACTATTAGCGTAAGTTAATTCTAAGTACTAAAATGTTTAAAATATCTAGATTCTAGAACAATTACCTTTATTATACGATCGTTCTCGATAAATAATATTAATTATTCCAAGTAAATGACGTGATATAATGGTTTTTAGTTGAGTAAGGATAAGATAAAAGAGATCTCTGCTACTTTCTTGTCTACCGAGAGGCTGCCTTCTGAGAATATTAACTTCGCTAACGAATAAGATGATGTGTCGGATACAGTAGAAAGCTTGTATTCTCTGAGGTGTGTAGATGGCTACTGTTTATACTCGTCCATGTCGCACTAGTTCCTTAGGAGCGGAGCTGGCTAGCTTATTGGAGTGTGATTGTATGGCAGTATTTACTCATGAAAGGATTCCGCGTAATTTTGTATCTCCAGCGCTTGAATACGCCCTTGTCGCTACTAATGCTAAGGCGTAAAGTAATTTTGTATCGAGCGTTTCCGGTAGGAGAGGCGGGCATTACTCTGTACACACCTGATTTTTTAAATATTATCTAAAGACCTTATACAACTAAATCAATTATCAGAATAGGATGGTGGAGTTCCAGATTACAGGAGCTTACTGAATACATGGGGGTTGGGAAGTTTGACGATATGGTGTCGTTACTTGAAGGCGTTCTTTTTATGGATAGAAGTGACTCGAAGGCTTGTAGGGGTCTCTGGAATACCATGATAGACCTTTCTGAAGAGTCATTGAAGGTTGATCTCTAATTAAAATGAATGTCTGTTTAAGTGGACTATCACATATATCTAGGTAGTGAAAGTCTCTCTCCTCATTCTCACCAACTTACAGAACAAATCATACAGCCCATTCAAGCTAATTCCCCACTTGCCATGCCTCTGACCAACGTAAGATTACCCATTTCTCCACCACAGCCAACTACCTCTCCATTGATAACTATGCTAGATGTTCACAGTAGTAGAAAAGATAGAAGCCCAACATCACTCCAGATAGAATGAGCTATCGGTGAGGTTTGCAAGGAAATACAACCTCCTGACGGCTTCACAACGTTTTTGCGGGTGGGTTCATTTTCTGAGACTTTTTGGGCCGGAGTGAGTACTAGTATCTGCCAGGTCGGATGGCGCGCTGCCGAGGATGAATTGCAATCTATAAGAAAACAAACTTAAAGAAAGTGTCGTGAATTATTCGTCTCTCCAGTTTTCCGTCTCTCTACTTCCATTCGTCTAGTTCGCTATCTTACAGCCCATTGCTAGCAAGGAAATCGGTGACAACTTTGTAGAAACCAGTAGCGTTGGTATGGAAGTTCATTCCGTGCCCCGTATCAGGTTGCACATAAGTCTTCAATGATGAGGAACTGGGGAAGTCAAGTTTCGCGACTGGTTCCAAGACTCCTTCGCAATACCTGCAAACCATTCGTCAGCGGCATATCATTATTGAATCGAAAGATTGACAAACCCATTGCAAAATATGAAATCATTCGATCCAGCTACCACCAACACCGGGCCGGTGAAGTTTGTACGACCAGGAGAACCCCCAGAAAGAAGTTCGGTTATACCAAACGGTTGCTTATGTTGCTCAGCAAACATGGCTGCGTCAGTAGTATAACCTGGGGCTTTGAAAAAACTAAAGATAATCTTAGATCATTCGTTTCTTGGAGGGTAAGCACAACTTACGTATTGACGTTTGAATAGAGGTCGACCCATGTCACATAACCGGTATCCAACAGCGACCACGCTTCACGGAAAAGATTAGCGATTTTAAGTTGCCAAGCTGATATCAGTACAGGCGTCTTGACAAGAGTCGCGTTGTTTGAGTAGCCTGTTAAAATAATGGCATCGGCCGCTCCAGGTTTTGATTTCGCAACAGCGTGGGTTATGGTAGAACCGAAAGAGTGTCCGATGAGGACAGTAGATTTGGGAACTCCAAGTGTACCAGTATATTTTCCTGATTTGACTAAAGCCGCAAGCTGAGCCAAGATTGACTCCTGAATAGAGAGCTGGTTGACGTAGCCAGAGACTTTGGATGACTGTCCAACACCAAGCCGGTCGTAAAATAATACAGAATAGCCTTGTCCTATCACAAAATCTAGAAAGCTGTATTTCTCTGGTTGGTATGGGATGTTCCAGTACCTAGAGAATTCATTAGATATGATAAAACTCGAATGGTCCTCAACTCACGAGCGATCAAATCCCAACCCATGACTGGCCAAAATAACAGTACTTGAGTTTTGGGTTCCATTAAATTTGGGTTGACAGAATGTTGCTCCGATAGTGTATGAGGCATTGGATCGTTCAGATGTCGTAAGAAATGGCACTGGAGGTTGTTGGTTTGGATCCTGGCCAGCACGATCGGCGCTGAATTGAGCGAGACCAAAGTTATTTGTCCATTTTGAAGCGTTGCTGAAGAGTATATTCGTGGATGTAGGATATACTGGAATAGTGTAATTCACACACGATGCACTAACTTGACTATAGTTGTACACGGTAAAAGCCCCATTGGCCGCAGTGAAAGGGACATGAATGAATGCTAGTAGGAGCAATTTATCCAAGGAAATTTGGAACATAGTGAATGGCTTCATAGTAGCAAAGAAAAATAATTACAAGTACAACGGAAGAAAATCGAGAGTGCATCAATGACACAATGGAACTACTTATACCTGAAATTCTGGCCTCCCATAATGGCATTCAGCTATTGAAGGTTACGTGAGCAACCATTGTCGATGTGTGAACGAGCTGGCTGGAGCCGTCTTAGTGGATCTTTCCAAGAAAATCATTGCAGGAAAGAATGTCTGGATATTTCATCTGAACAGATCAAAAGTAGAAAGTTCGATGCATGTGTATTCGGGTCTACAAACAGGTCCCTGATTTAGGTATGGTATGTCGTTATAAATGTATAGTACAATCCTAAGTGGATACTGCATTCTTACACTGGTGTAGATCCTCACACATGTAAACGCAAAAAAGAAATGGCGCAGAAAACGGGCAATATTTGGTCGAGAATATCTGACTGTTTGGATGTAGTTACTAACTAATCGCTTGTATAACATTCTCCACTATTCTCTACGCCTTACCCAATTAATATCTGTCAAGCATTCTAGTTTGCAATCAAAGCTGCCGGACATCCGAGAGAGGGAAATGATTTGGGGAACGAGTACACGTAATTCCTGAAAATCAAGCCTCCCGATCCGTGTGACATCATCTTTCGGAATTTGGTGCGATCGAGCTGATAATTTAATATCTGGAGCCCTACTACTTATAGTACTCTGTTTTCGTCTACCACAAACACGCTTTGTAAGGTATTTGTGGAAGTGAAACTAATGTGGAAAAGGAAGATCTTCGAAGCTACTTGATACTCTTTTCTTCAGGAAAATCATCGGCAAGGTTATAATTGAAATGCATATAACCCTGGAGGTAAGACCTTTCAAAAGGGGGAAGGGAAACTCAACGGATCACTTCAGTCCCGTCGTGTTCACAAATAACGGTCACGTGAGATCCCCGATTATATGGAACCTTACGAACTCGCTATAAAAGCTTTAAATAATTAATCCCTTCTTTAATATAATTCATTTAGTACGCTCACTTAGGTAAAAACCGCTTAGGAAAAAACCGCTTAGCTACTTAAGTACTACTCAAGTAATAGTTAAGTTAAGTAGATTTAAGTAATAATTCTTACTAATTAAATAGTAATAAATACTATATTTAACTACTTAAGTAGTACTTAAGCTATTCATTCCTTATTCTTTTCTATAAAGCGCTTCTAGCTTTTAAGACTTATTATTTACTTGAAAGCTTTTTTAAATAACTTATATTGAACTCAAGCTCTGTATTCAAGAAGAGATTCCACTCAACAGAAATCTAGATCTAATAATCACGTGTATCCTCCTCCTCCAAGTTAATGTAATTTTGCGTTTTTACTAATCAAGGTATGGCACTTATTTGGGAATCTGGAAACTAATAGTATTTACTGGCTATCCCAGTAAACCTCATAGATATACTGTCCTCAAGGGACTTTGAGTAGAACTATACAAATCATAGGGAAAAGTAAGGCTTTAGAACTTAGAGCCAGGAGGTTTCATGGCCCCTTCTCCGTTTTACACATTGAAAGGTGAAGTAAGATGCTCTTATCATTTTAGATGTCTTGTGTGACTTATGATTTTCTGTTTGCTCAGAATGATTCACATAGTTAGCACCTTCAGGGAATACAGTCCTACAGGTTTAGGATAATCCCCTTGAATAATCGGTCACATTAGAGCCATTTGCCGCTACTCATTAGAGGATTCACTGCAGCTTTGCTTTTACGATGAGTGAAGTTGCTATTTTAGATCGCACAGAGAAGGTATGACCTGGACTTATTGTTAAACTGCTCAGCTTGCAACAAGGACAGGATAACTTGGTGAACCAAGACCCTGTACGCGACAAGTCTCTTTCGTTATCAGCACTGAGCCAAATCATAGCTATTCTTCAAAAAGACATAACACAACCTTTCTAAGATTGGTGCATCTTACCACGCCAAAAGCACACGATGGCTACAACCTCAATATTCGGCGGCGGTACCAACACCGACAAACCTGATTCCCAACCTGATCCTCAACTCCCGACTACCACAAATCCTTTGGCCGAGCGGGAACTAGACGATCTGGAGACAGCTGAGGAGTTTTGCTTTCCACGGGCAGACCTGCCGATTACCATCAACGTACAAGGCAAACGCGTCAAAGGAAAGGTTTGCTCCCAATCCATGTGCTTGGCGAGCAAAGTATGGCAAAAATTCATCTACCCGCCATTTGGTCCCTCATTGGTAGCCTCCCCTGCATCAGAAGGATGTCAAGAAAGCGAAACTTCTGTTCTTGATCTCAGCGAAGAAGATAGCCCGGCTTTACTCATTTTACTCAGAATCGCACACCTCCAGTTTCACATGGTTCCTGAAATTTTGTCTTTTAAACAACTACTGAGTTTGGCAGTTCTCGTAGACTTTTGCGACAACATCGAGCTAGTAGCTCCCTGGGTCTCCCGATGGCTACCTGATGAAGATTCAGAGTGTGATGCGACTTGGGACTGGGAATGGCTGTTCATATTCTGGGTTTTTGGTCGAGTTCACACCTTCACAAAATTGGCAAAAAGCGTAATAAAAGGCTGTACCAACGCTCGTGTCACTCTTCCTACACAGGGCACCAAAACTACCGCCGAAATGAAACTGCCTCCTGACTTATATGGTGCGTTAAACCTGACAGACAAGTTGGTAAGAGCTAACGACCCAGCTAGACAGTATCAATAAGTGCTTCTGGGAACAAGTACAGAAACTCATCGATGTTCCATATTCTCTGGCGGACACTTACCATAGATATTACTCCAGCGCCAGCATTCATGCCCGAACAGTCAAATGTCGAAAGAACTCGGCTGCATGCGATGCAACCATCTATGGAGTCTTGGTATTAAGCCTTATGAGACTTGATTTATGGCCCCAAAAGGACCCCAAAGAGGTTTTTGTCAATATCCCTAGGCTGGGAGCGGACTTAAAGGTTTTGGGTTTGAAGCTATCGCCTCAAGGGGTGGGATGGAATGTTGCAGACCTTATCCATGAATCTTGTATTCCCGATATCTGGAGCGCGGTATCTGCTATTCTCCAAGAAGATGTCAATCCTGTTCTAGATTCTCATATTCGACACATGGAGACCCAGAGAAAAAGAATGGACTTATAGAGTCAGTGATTCTTTTGATTGACGAAGTCTCTTGACTTTACTGTACGGCTTTGTCACTAGATAGACAATCACAATTACAAGCTGCGTGATCTATAACTTGATGACTCTATTTGTACCGTGATAACTTAAGACAAATATAAATGAGCACCATTTGGACACTATCCTTTCCTTGTCCTTGGTGAGTTTGGAAGTTTACATGGGCCTTAAACTCCGTGAGAAGTTGCGTAGGGAGCCTGATAGTTCCTTTATACAATAAATGAAGAGTAATCATTGTAAAATTCTAATGCAAGCTAGCTACTTGATTTCCTTGGTACTGTATACCCAGGGTAATAAGAAGTGAAGGGCTTGATTACTGTGAATAGTTTTATAGCTAGTTCAACTATATGGAACGTTTATAATTATAATAACTTAACTTGTAAGGGTGTGGTGTCTAGTGGTACTGTGTACATTCAATCTCTGGCTTATGCGTGTGACTAATTATTTTTGTTTTCTCATAGATGATATTATTTACACATAAAGCAAGCAATTGTTAATTTACAGGGGCTAGCATATTTGATATCTTGTTATAATGAAAGTTAGCAAAGCATCTTATTATAAAGACCTCAGTGATTCTGCTAGCTTCTTTTCACGCGAAATTGATTTAGTAGATGTGGAAGTATTGGCGAAAGCGTCCTTGATATTTTTGGACAACTTCAATGGCGTTCCAGCCTGCTTCAACCTATTACGACAGATTTAGCCAGAAATTATCACTATTTGAAGCAGACCCCAAGTTGATTCTTTTCCTAAGTACGCCACTTTAGGGGAGCTTACTTTTAAGATCACAGCCCCCAAATTCCGGCTAATAATCTGATTTGGTAATATCCTCCTTTTGAACCTGAAATTACGTGATACGGCATGTTGATACCAGCTGTAACTCAATTTGTTCCTAAAGCCATTCAATTTCTATTAGCGATCCGCTGTAACTGCGTGAATTAAGTTGCATGTCAATACTTGTAGTTATTTGGTGAATTAACAGCTCTATAGAGCTACAGACAAATTCACTACTGAAATGAAGTAATACTTTCACTGGAAATAGCGGCCCAAACCAATGACACAGATGAGGGGCAAGCTCCACCAAACAAGGAAACACCGCAAGAGTGGGTAAACATTGACAACCAGGCGAGGAGCGGGGCTGGCAATATTGTAGTGAATGAAGCATCATACTCTAAGGCGCGTATACCAAACGTACAAATAACTCAGCCATCTCCCCTCCTTCTGCCACACAAAAATATCAGAAGCATCTTTTGCTCCCGCCACTCCCCATCCACGCAACTAGTAACAACCTTTTCTCTTTCAACAAGAACCTTCCTACAACATATAGAGAACTATCGCGATATACCAGATGGCAGGTCCTATCAATAATACACTAAATTTCACGGACGACGACCTCGTAGAGCGTGTCCCTCGAAACGGTGAGGAGCCAATCGAGTTACTTCCGAGTACGCAAATGGCCCGAACAAGAAAACCAACACTCTGCCAGGCAGACTTCGAGTTCCCGGGAGGAGATATCAGAATTCGTGTCTCGCGCAAGGATGATACCACATTTGAAGGAAAGGTTTGCTCTCAGTCTATGGGCCTTGGAGGACCTGTCTTCAAGAATATGGTCTTTACACCCTCTGAGAACGAGAATGAGCCACCAAAAGTTGTCGATGAGTTAGACTTCACTGAGGACGATGCTGCAACCTTGCTCGTTATACTCAACATCATCCATTTGAAGTTTCGATCGGTCCCACGACGCGAATTGTCATACCGCAAGTTGTTGGCCATGGCCCAGATCTGTGATAAGTATAACTGTGTTCCCCTCGTTGAGCTTTTCCTCTCTGGCTGGCTTGATGGTGAAGATTACGAGCCGAATTATGATAATCGAGAAAACTGGCTTTATATTGCCTACGTATTCGGCCGAGACGAGACCTTTGCTACTCTTGCCATCAACATGGTCAAGAATGCCACGGTCGGTGAGGATCAGTTGCTTACCCGCACTTCCAAGAAGTTTGTTGATCCCATGCCAGAAGGTATCTTGGGTAAGTATAGCTCTACTACTATGTTAATATTACACTAAAACGCTAATGTGAGTTCTAGAGAGCATCAAGACGACCCGAGCTGCTGTTATCCAGGCATTGTTGGATGTATGGTACGAGTATACGAATTCGTATATGGATAAATACACTACAATTTGCAAGGAGGGAAACAAGAAGTGCGATGCAATGGCATGGGGCTCAATTGTATTCGCATTGAAGGACCAGGGTCTCTGGCCTGAGAAAAAGGCAGCAGACATCTCAATGAGCATCAACGAGTTGGCCAGCAATTTGTTGAGTCTGCAGGTCATTACTTTTGACAGAAAGGGCCATCGGAAATGTCTTAAGACCAACATCAACGACAAGATCGAGACGGTTTTGAAGGAGATTCCAAGTCCAGTTCTCAACGTCCACGAAAAGCACATGGATGAGATTTCCTCTTTGCTGGACGGTGATACGGATTCTGAGCCTGAATATGAGAAGCTTAGCGACTGTGATTTTGAGAGCGAATAATAAGGAAAGTGGGGGTTTTACAAGGGTTGCTAAAGGACGCAGGAGGCATAGAAGTTGACCTAAGCGTGTAATTTTCGTACTAGGGAGCATACCAACGATGTACCATACATGTCAAGGGGCAAAGGATGATCGACCAGGAGAAAGGAACTTCTTGTGGATCACTAGCAAGTAATAGTCAAGTAATTTCCATTTTTTTTATTTCGATCATTCTGCTTGCTGTTATGTGACTTTGACAATAGTACGAAGAGAGAATTTCAAGGCTGTGGAGGATGGACTTTTGAGTATTGGGCCGTAAGTATCTATATAGCTTGGCAAAACCATGGAGACCCGATACCCCCGGAATCTTTTGATACTAACTGGGGAGGTTTGGGAAAATCAGTTCAGTTGTAAATGATTACATATATGATGCCCGACAATCTCTGGCCAAACTTTCAGGAGAGCGCAAATGATTGAAAAATATCATCGTCAGCATGTCAGGTGACCTGCCTCAAAGGTTGGTTTTCCATTCACAAGACCTAGGAGTTCTATCCCGCTCCACCTTTACGAGCAGGGTTCAGTAGTTTGGAGAGATTTAGGGTATGAATAGGTGCCTGGTGTATTAGATGGTTAAGTTTCTGCTGCAATTATCACTCTGCCATGTTCTTACGCATGGCTAATTAATCCACTGACATCCAAAGCTGGCAAAAGGATTGAGTTCAGATAGGTTGGATGCCATTAATGAGACAGTTTTGTTGTCAGAGTATCTGACTAGTGGTTTCAATCGCACAGGAGCTAATTCGTTTACCGCTTAATTTTGGAAAGTACTACCTACAACAGAGGAGGAGCCTAACCCAGATTTAAATATCCCTGGCTCTTGCCTCATTTAATCAGCTTATCAACTTTCTGAATTCGACTCTTTGACCAATAATCCTAGCCTCTTCCCATTCCAAACATATTTTTCAACAAGTTCTTTACAGCCCCTTTCCAGGCTTTCTACAAGGTCTTCGCATTTACTCCCCTAAGCCTTCTTTCGCTAAATATCAAGTTGCACAGAGCTCGTAATCCAAAAGATAAACATGGACCCCATCGAATGTACCCCCTTCCCAACGGACTCAAAAACACTGGAAAAGGTCAAACCAATCCATCCACTGTGCGGAAACTGCAACAAACAAGCCACCCCCGAATCACCCCTCAAAACCTGCGCCAGATGCCGCAAGACAAAATACTGCACCCCCGAATGTCAAAAAAGCGATTGGAAAGCCCATAAGAAACTGTGTGGATCATCAGCCAACACCAACAGTGCAAAAGCACCTGCATTCATCCCACCAGGACGGTATAGCAGCTATTCTGCAAGGACCAATCCACTCCCTGAACGCCCAATCAATCTCTTCCTCAACAGATTATCGAAGAAAGACCTTTTCATCCAACTCATCGATTCTTTTCGGCTGAGGTGCGATCATGAGCTTATTTATGGAGGCGCATACATGGGTGCCAATTCCAAGGTTGATGGTGGAACAGAAAGGGACTTTGCAACGTTTTTGGATTTGGCGGAAAGTAGGGAGGGCCTGTTGCCACGATGGTGGGATAGTGAATCCAGAAGGGAGTGTGTGGATTTGGGAAATCAGAGGGGCGATTACAGCTCTATTTACAAGAGTGCTAGAAAGGCTCGGATTTTTCACCATCATGGTGATGAGGCGATGCCGACGAGGTTGAGGGTTCTAGGGGAGAAGATTTATGGGAAGGATTTCATATGACGTGTGCGCATTGGGTGGAAGGGTTAACCCTTTTTTGGTGGTTTCCACCTCGGGAGATTAATACAAGCCATAGATTAGCAGACTGGGTTCTCTTATCCAAACAAAGATATTGTTCGGGAAAGTGCTTTCCCCATTGTCTTTGTTTTTCTAAATGTCTTAACAAAATCCCTGCCTTAGCTGTGGCTGAAACCCCCCTCTCGGCATAGGAAAACGAATCCTGATTTGGATCAAATCTCAAGTCAAGCCCTTCAGCAAGCCTCCCATTTGATGATCGGGCCTTCTTGTGACGCGAATATGACCTTGTGAGGTCAGTTCCAAATCCAACTGTAAATGTCTTCTCAAGAAAAGCCAGGCAGGTAAGTCTTACTGAAGAGCATGAATCGGCATTTATATCATGTTCAAAACTCATTATTTAAATCTAACTCTGATTACTGTACTGTATCCATTGTATTTCCTTGCATCCCATAATAATCATGAACGAAATATATATAACAAATGCATTATTTATGATTCTCCCCGTTAGTTACCCCTTATTCAATTCCCTCACAAGAAAAACGCGACAATTCCCACAAAAGCAGCCATCTTCTCAACTCCCATTCGGCCCGCCGCACCAGTCACCTCAAGAGGAGGCGCAGATGTAGTCTGCGAAGGCTGCACAGTATTTTGCGAAGGCTGCACTCCAGTCCCTTGACTCCCAGCACTGGTGATAACCGAGGTTGGGGCTTTATAAGTAAGAGTAACTTTGGAATCTCCATGTGGAAGCGTGGCCGTCACCGTAGAAATCGGCGAGCTAACTACAATCGTCGTGGTAAGGGGATAAGTCGAGACTCCGAGAACGGATCCAACGACGCAGTTCGAGGCGGTTGGTGCACACGATGTGACTCGGTATGTACTTGTACCGTAAATTGTAGACGTGGAGCCCACGGGGCTCACGGGGCTCACGGGGCTCACGGGGCTCACGGGGCTCACGGGGCTCACAGAGCTGACGACAGGCGTCTCGACTGGGATGATTGATGTATATACACTGACCGCCGTGGTGGTTGTTGGTTGGGTTGTGTATATACAGTTCTTTACGTCTGGTGGGCATGAAGAGATGGTGTAAGTAATTGTGCTTGAGAGAACGGCCGTTGTCAGTTGAGGAGGTGGGCTTGGAACTGGGAAGGTTGAAGTATAGACAGAAATCGAGCTGCTAACAACAGGTGACGTGGTGTATGGACAATTGGGGACCGTGGGTGGGCAGCTTGAAATGGTGTAAATCTTTGTGTTGGTAATCACACTGGTCGTCAACTGTTCGATGCTTGGGGTTGGCGAAGGGGTAACAGGGCAAATTGTCGTATATATACTTGTTAGGCTCGTAACGACAGGCTTTGTAGTATATGGACAATTTGAGACCGTGGGCGCGCAGCTTGAAATCGTATACACTTTGGTCGTCGTAACAACACTTGTGGTTAACTGTTCGCTAGTGCTTGGAGGAAGAGTCTGAGTGGCCGGGAAGCTTGTAGTGTATGTACTAACAGCACTCGTCACTACAGGCTTGGTGGTGTACGGACAATTGGATACTCCTGGGGCACAGCTGGAAATCGTATAGACTTGAGTTCTAGTAATAACACTGGTGATCGATTGTTGGCTGAAACTTGGGAGAGGAGTCTGAGTTGCGGGGAAGCTTGTAGTGTAGGTACTGACAGCACTCGTTACTACAGGCTTGCTGATGTACGGGCAATTTGACACTGTTGGGGCACAACTAGAGATTGTGTAGACCTGGGTCGTAGTAATAACGCTGGTGATCGATTGTTGACTAGAACTTGACGAAGGCGCCGAAGTGACTGGGCAAATCGTTGTGTAGGTACCAATAGTACTGGTGACGACCGGCTTGGTGGTGTATGGGCAATCCGAAACAGTTGGGGCACAGCTAGAGATTGTATAAACCTGAGTCGTAGTAACAACACTGGTGGTCAAACTTTCGCGGCTAGAAATAGCACTGACTGAGATGCTTGGGATCGACGCAGAAGAAACAGGGCTACTTGGGATAGGAGGAGAAGAAGCCGGGCCGCTTGGGATTGGTGTAGAAGAAACAGGGCAGACAGTCGTGTAGGTGGATACAGAACTGGTAACGACTGGCTTGGTCGTATATGGGCAGTTTGTGACGGTTGGAGCGCAGCTGGAAATTGTATAAGTCTGAGTGGCGGTAACCGTAGATGTTGTCAAACTCTCGCTAGACGAAGAAGGGACTGCAGAACTCAAAGTTAAGCTTGCCGTAGAGGACGAGCTAATAATTGAAGATGAAGACCCGACTGCAGAAGATGACGAAGTAGCTAGCGAAGACGTAGGGAAACTAGACGTCGAGGACGGAGCACTAAAAGTCGAGGAGGAAGAGCCAGGCGCTGACGAGGTAGAGCTGAAAGTTGACGACTCCCTAGATGTGGATGAAGAGGGCGAGTTTTGAGCGCTTGACGAACTTGGGGTTTCCAACGAGCTAGAAGAGAAGGAAGTGGATGAAGCAGATGTGGATGATGCTGGTGTGCTTGATGGTATGCTCGATGATGTGAGAACCGAGCTACTTGATGGAGTCTCACTTGAAGAAGTTATCGTCGCAGGCACAGATGTTGAGCTGGTGATTGGAGAAGCAGTATGGGTTGCTGTATAAGTGATGCAAGAGCATGCCGAGCTTATCGCAGATATTCCTGAACTCAAAGGTTGCTCATTGTAGCAGTTAAAGACATAGTCCGGAAGTCCAGCGGTAGTTGTGGTGACTCCACTCAAGAAGCTTTTGCAGAAAGCAGGTGCTGCGGCGAGGACTGCTGGGTTGCTATTGGGGGTCAATGCTCTATAGCAGTTGTCTGGCTCCTGAAATCAAGGTATCCATTAGTCGCTTTTCTCAGATCAGCTCAAAGAACTTTTACTTACGCAATCAGGATATGTATTCGCATTAACTGTAAGAGCCAACGCTCCGAGGATGAGAAAGAATGTGCGCATGATGTGCGGTTTTGTAAGAGAAGAAAAGATTGTTTTAAAGAAAGAAGATGGTGGATGAAGTGAAGTGAAGTGACAGAAAAGACAGTAGCGTATAGGCGAAATTTGAAAGTGAGTTATGGTCTGAGGGGGAAGGAGTGCAAGGGGGACAGGGCGACTCCATATACCATGTGGAGAAATTACAGGGCGTCTATTAATGACAATTGCTGCAAGCCATCCGGTAGAGGCGTACTCAATCTTTGTGATTATCAGCAAGCCCCCCTGAGAGATCACCAACAAGGAAGTGTCAGCCAATCACAGCACCTACGTCACCCTTCAATGGTCTACAAAATCGCTGCTGTGGAAATTAGAGCTATCACTCCACCAGGGATTATACAATACCATTGACAGATAGGCTCAGGGATTTCGGACAATTCTTACCGTTGCAGTGAGTACATCTGATAGGGAAAAGTGAGTCTGATAGGTAAAGCTTGAGAGTTAAGCGACACCCGAGCTGAGCCGAAAATGTACAACCATTTGGGGTATGCAAGGAGCGTGGTCATGTCGTGGCAGTATTGTACCGTGTTACACTGCAGAACGAAAATAGGGATGAAGGATGTGGTGGGAAAAAGGAGCGAATCAATAAAGATGTCCCGACCCTAGGTGCCATTGTTAAAGTTCTTTTTTCGCTCTGTGTGGCTGGAACTGGCCGGCCGCCCTGGCGTATCGGCATCATTGTCATGAATATCATCACATCTTTTTTAGATACCCGCCGGGAGTATCTAGCCGTTGTATTCGAACTCTCTTCCCAGTAATTGAGTCTTTAACAGGAATTTGTATCCATCAATTGAGCGTTTGGCGGTGTATCATGGTCATTTGATGACATGGCAATATCATCCGATTCATCCCCTCATGCTGAGGTCGGAGTCCTTCTTTGGTTGAGAAACGTTACTAGTTTCTTTTCTGAGAAGCACCACCGTGTGGAGTACAGAGGGGTAGAGTCATCTTTACTAAACTTTCACTGTCACACACGTTTGCTGTTTTTTGCGGGGTTTTCTTTCTGGTCATATGGAAATGCCAGTACGATTGTTCCTGCATATCATGATTTTTCTGTTGGTACTGCTGCGCCGCTGGAGAACGGTGATGCATATGCAGAAGTAGAGCGTAAGATGTTGAGTTCGTGGTAAGCTGGCTATCTCAACCAATCTGTTGGTGGAAATTCATTAGCACCTTCCTCATTTGGGAGGTAAGCGGTAGCACGTGAAAGTCCCAGCCAATAGCACGATATCTGCAGGTACAACACCATAAAATCGCAAGGATTACTTCGGACTCTCGTATTTTTTCTTACGTGCATATGACTATTGATCCAATCACGTTCCGATTTCTTTCTGCTTGGGAAAGGGGTGCAGATTTTCGGGGATATCATCATTCCCCTATTTAGAAAGGAGACTCGGAAAAGGCGCTTAGATTCGGAGTCTATATTTGGCCAACAATGATTTATTTCTGTGATTATATCAACGGGATGACCGGATACCGTCGAGTAAATGTGGAAGCGTGTTAAAGAAAGAATTGCAAAGTTAAGGATATAAAGGAGTAGCCACGTGAACAAAGATTTCTGATTCTCTTTCATCGACTTCGTTCTAGAAGTCTTCTCGAATACGGAACCTAAGAAAAGAACGTCAATGGTAGTCAGATTAAGTCATTTATTCTTTCACCATCAAGGTTGAAGGCGTTCTACGATAAAAGTCGAAAGTTATCTCCAGCTTACCAGGATTGCGTTGTTCCCTGACAATATACCTTTATGTGATGTTAGAACTCTGAATGAAATCCTCACCGCTGCTCTTATGGGAGAAACGCAGTTTCCACAGCAATCAGTGGCATTTAATCTTTTCAATCATTTACCAGAAGATATTTCCGTGGTCCTTCTCCTGAATCGCGACTTCCAAAGTCTTAAGGTCTTCCAAATTTACAATAGCAATCTTTAGGCACCTAGAACTCCCTTTTTCCAGATGATCATTAAATCCATTCCAATAAGTTGCTCAGCGATACTGTTACGCTCTTGCTCGATGGGTCTCTTACGCTAATGCAGAGGAGTGATCATTCACCATTCTCATGCCATAAACGTTTGGGAATGAAAACATAAAGAAAATTTGATTTCATCACTCCGATCTCAGAGGGAGGTTTTCAAGGACACCTAGTTATGAGCCCTGGTATAGTATACCCTAGACAAGCGAGTTATAAGTAACGTAAAGCAAGATTATATAGTAGGCCTTAGAAGTGTACTTTACATATGTGTTTTAAAGTTCATCGTTTGAGTCCTTTTACTTCTATCTGTAGAATAATATATCTACAAAGTTCGCACGTTCACTATTCTTTACTAAGCTCTATCCTGTGAATAGTATTATTCCAAGTCAAATCTACTAAATCCTGTGTGCTCAGGTTGAAGATTATTGTTTTTTTAGAAAACATGCCAGTTCGACCCCTAGCTTCGCTAAGTTCGAGAATATTTTCAATTTAGAAAGTAGTTGTTTAAATTTCAAGGTTACGATCTAATATAACCAGGCCTTATATAGAGTAATATGATTTGAGGTAGAAGAGATAGTTCGGATCTTAATATATATTATTGATCTCAGCTCCCAGACTCCCCATTCACCCCAAT
>LT855410.1:679272-756995 GCA_900184765.1 Hymenoscyphus fraxineus
TGCTATCCTATCCCCTCCTGGCACTCCTAGAAGGTTTGGTCGACCTGGCTAGAATGTGCGACGAAGTAGAAGCTGCGACCTAGCTTTTGCCCTTGGACTTCGCAGCCTTCTTCGCAGCCTTCTCATGTGCCTTCTGGAGCTTTTTCGTTGCAGCTAATTTCTTCTGGAATAGCTTATTGGCGCCATGCTCAAGGTCGATAACCGTATTCAATTTGACCTCCTTATCTTTGTCGCTAGCTTTCCGCCACGCCCCATAGGCTTCCGACACTTTTTTCTGGGAAGCTTCATAGGCCTGGGCTTTCTTAGCAGCCTCAGCCTCCCTATATGCCACTGTTCTCCCTCCCCCCAGAAAGCCTGGCCAAACGAGACGGCGGCTCAGAACCTCGGACTCTTTGCCCTTGGGCTTGTTCGTAGCCTTCTTTGCAGCCTTCTCCTGGGCTTTCTGAAACTTTCGCTGTGCAGCAAGGTACTCGGCCCACTTAGTATTCGCCTTATCCTCCCTGTGTGCCGCCGAAATTTCTATAGCATCGTAATCTTCGTTCGCCTTTCTGTCGGCATCGACATAGGCCTTTCTCTTCTTATCCATCTGAGCTTCCTTATATGCCAACCTATTCCCTCCTAGAAAATCTGGCCGACCTGGCCATAATGTGCGACGAAGTAGAACCGACGGCGTAGCGATCGAGACAGCGTTCCCGTTCTCATTCTCGGCAACGTTTCTGGCAGCGATCTGGGCTAGGTGCGCATTAGGTTGAGTAGGAAGAGTAGCGGCTGTGGATAATATAGCGATCCATATAGACAGAGTGGAAAATTGCATCGTTGTTGGAAGTAGTTTATAAGAATGAGTAGTCGCTAGAGTTTGAAAAGAGTATAAACTTAGAAAATAAGATTTGCCAAGTGCTCGTAAATAAATAGATATAAAAAAGAGGGACAGAAGAATCGAAGAATAGAAGAAGGAAAGAGAAGAAGGAAAGAGTGAATAAAGGAAAGGATAAGAGATCTCTACTACCGTAGTAAATCGTCCTTATAAGAAATGCTAGGCTTTAGTAAGCGGATATCCCTTCCAGATGCGAGAGTACCAAAAAAAACGTGCACTAAAAGTGGATATAAGTGGATACGATAAACGGGTCAAATTAAGGCTCAAATGCTTAGAAACGCGACCTCGTTGGTCAAACGACTTTGACTTATAGAAAAAATGGCATAGAAGTGGACACTATGACTCCACTTTGAGTGCACATTTTCTTTGGTACTGAAGGGATAATAGAGTAGGTACGGAGCTAGTAAGATTACATTTAGGCTATTCTATTCAGAGAGTAGCTTTTAATAGAATCGATTATTTGGGAGCCTAATCATAGAGTCGCCGATAATGCCGACACCCACTTTTCCTACCGTACTAACTACTAACCAGGTAGCCACGACTATTAAAACTTACTATAAATAAATCATGGTATGATGTCAAGTTGAGGCTCAAATGCTTGGAAAGGCTGCCTAATTAGCTGAATAACTTTGATTTGCGGGGAAATTTTGAAAAGGTGGACGGACACCTTTACTCCACTTTGGCGTGCACGTTATATGTACTTTAGCACTTTGGCGTCTGGAAGGGATAAAATCTCTTGTTGGCCTTAGAAACTATCTAGCTATTCGCGGGTTAGGGAGGTTAGTGTTAGTAGAATCTATGTTTATTAAGCCTATTATATTAGAGCTATACGTATAGGCTTTAGCGAGATTTATCTCCTAAATAATCGATTCCCTTTTGTATTATCCCCTCAAGGTCGCATATGTACATTTGGAGGTAGGGAGCTTCTTTATCCACTTTTAAGATTAATCTCCGTAAACAAGCGTTTTTTAGGCATAACAGGATTACAAAGTCTATATTAAAGCTATTACGAGGAACGTTAAAACTAAATTAAAGCTATCGCAAGAATCGACAAAACAGGAGAATATAAGTATAAGTCAATTAATCGGAATCCCTACTATTACAAGAGTCCATCTAGTTATCTATCTATGTTATCGAAATCTAGGAGTAGGAGGAATAGGCTCAAAGGTAGTAGAGCTTGAAATAGCTCTGAGGGCCCTAGGTCGTCGTAGTAGTGAAAGAATGGAAGACATGGTTTTTTATAAGTAATTAAAGCGAGTTCTTGATAATGATTAATTTAATGATTTGTGTACAGATTCCGCCGATTTTAGGGGTCTATTTTAGGCAGACCTGGGCACGATGGCGATATGTATCGGATTATCGCGATAAATATCGCGATAGATCGCGATAAATTATTCCACGATTTCGATATCGATCGTCTGAAAGGTGAAGATATCGAATTCTTTTTTTTTTTGAACCCACCTAAAATTAGTACTTTTTTAGAGAGTTTATAGGGGGTTTTTAGGAAAAATCTCTAATATTTAATCAATTAGATTCGAAAGCAATTCCTTCAAATTCAACAACTCCAAGAACCTCTTGAACTTTACTTTGTCCAGGGCCTTTGTCAATCCATCCGCTACCATAAACCCAGTAGGTATATACCACAGATCCACCATCCCAGATTCGACGGATTCGCGAACGTAATAGTATCGACAGATGAAGTGTTTGGTCTTTTGGTGGAGTTCCGAGTTCTCCGAGATCGAGAGCGTACCTTGACAATTACCATACAATCGAATAGACTGTACGTCGGTCACATGACTAAAACGTAAGCTAAAATTATAACAAGTCCTTAGAATAATAATATAAAACGCTTAAATAAATAATACTTATAAGTAAAAAAAAGTCTTAGACTAAATAGTAGGTTACTCTTATAGCGTTTAATGGTAATATTGTTAGTAAGTCTTAGATTTATATACTAATTAGTCAGGGTCGGATATCGTCAAGAAACCGATATCGTATCGTTAATATATTTATAACAAGATATTAATCGTAGGACCTCCGATATAGAAACGTTTCCATCATGCCCAGGTCTGATTTCAGGGTATTTACACACGGAGAGAGCGATTATATCATATATAACAAATACTATTCTACGTCGCATATCGACAGGATCTACAACAGTTGTAAATCAATTATCCTAAATCGAGTTTTCGGTTTGATTCTGTGACTTTATATAGACGTTCAAAAAACCGCCGGACCCAAGTCTCCTTAGATCAATAAGTGTATATAAAGTGGATATCTAAGAGTCCCTACCTCCAAATGTACAGTACATATGCGACTTTGAGGGGATAACTGCTTACAAGGTGACTCTCAGCTTATATGCAAATTATCAAATACACGATCACGAAGATTCTTTACATTAGGTCGCAGAATTTCTAGATCTCCTATAAATTGCAATTGAAAACGAGACAAGGATCTCTTTGATGTATGATGAAACATCATCTATAGAAATGATAAAATATGTAAACGCTACCAGCTTTATACTCCCCTCCAGAGGCGTCGAGATGTGTCTCGTCGGAACTCAGAACCTGACTTAATGGTAAGAAACAATTATTCACCGCTCCTGAAGCCTTATCCTTGTGACCTGGTAAAAGAAAATGAATTAATAGTCCCCCCTTTTCCTCCAATACTCTATACTCTATACCGTACACCTATAAGACGATCCATCAAATAACAAATTCTCGTGAACTACAGTATATAATACACTTTTCCAACGTCATGGTAAATTGTAGATTACGTCTCCCACCGTCCTACCATCCCTCCCTTGAGCTCGTATCAGCTGGCTTCACAATTCAATTCCAATTCCAATTCCAATTACAGTAGAGAAGCTACAGCCATTTAACCATCCATTTCTTTCCCCTCACAGAATAGGAGAAGCTAAAATAGCTTGAGGATACATGGATATAGACACATCGTTAGATATCCAGATCCCCGTGGATATATGATTTGTGATAAAGAATAGGATATATGGCTAGCGAGGTGGTGATTGATTCTCGGATATAGAACGATGTTTGGAAACTAAGGACTTTTGAAAGATTGACGATTTCGAGACAATGAAGGTATGAGATATTTCATGTGAGGAATGAGGAAGAATAGAGCTCTGAAAGGCATAGCTGCAGGTTACAAGTCACTTGGAGACAACATGATTGAAGTGAAGAGGAAGGAACAAACCAGAAGTTCAGCCACATATGTGGCTGACGAGAATTCGTGGTCCAAAGCTGCCTACTCACCATATGACCTACCTACCAACTTGAACTCTCTCCCAAACCACTCTATGGTTTTATCATCCCAAGACTTCGAGAGAATCAAGAATCCTGAGCAATCCAATCATCCAAAATGCCCATTCCAGTAGAATACATCGACGGAAAAAAGACCTTTACGGTTCTCGGTACGTACCTACAGTACCTCTTACCACCATCCAACCCATATACTTGTACTCACCAAAACAACCCAGAAAACAACCCCGAAGTAATGAACGCACTAGCAACTCAACTCGGAATCTCCCCCCGCCTCAAATTCCACGACATCTACACCCTCACCGACCCCTCCCTCCTCTCACTCATCCCCCGTCCCGTGCTCGCCCTCCTAGTAATCATCCCACTAACACCCTCCTGGCACGCCTCCCGCATCGCCGAAGATGCAAACACGCCAGAATACACAGCTTCCGGGCCAACCGAGCCGGTGATCTGGTTCAAACAGACGATCGGACATGCGTGTGGTTCCATCGGCTTGTTGCATTGTCTACTGAATGGTGAAGCGAAGAAGTATATTCTTCCCGACAGCACCCTGGCGAGGATTAGAGAGGGTGCGATACCGCTGGGGAGGGAGGAGAGAGCGAGGTTTTTGTATGAGAATGAGGAGTTTGCGGTGGCGCATCAGGGGGTTGCGGAGATGGGGGATACGAGGCCGGTTAGTGCGAGTGATGGGGAGAGGTTGGGACAGCATTTTGTGGCGTTTGTGAAGAGTGAGGGGAAGCTTTGGGAGTTGGAGGGGAGCAGGAAGGGTCCTATTGTGAGGGGGGAATTGGGGGAGGGTGAGGATGTCTTGTGTGAGAAGGCTGTTCGGATGGGGTTGGGGAGGGTGATGGAGATGGAGAAGAGCAGTGGTGGTGGGGATTTGAGGTTTAGTTGTATTGCGCTTGCTGAGGGGGAGTAAGAAAGCCGAGGTGTTTTTGCGCGGAATGGTGTGTGAGGGGTTTATTCTGGTACCTCTCATAAATTCGATACATCGATAGATAATCAATCAATCCTAACGAAGACGACGACGACTTCATATGAAACGCGAAAAGTATTGATATCTTCTGTTCATCCTAATCTCCATATTGTGATCTTTTCGATCAAGCTCAGAAGGCATGCGAGGCGGATAGGGGAAAGCTTAAGGCTATCGAAGCGAACAAGTAAACAATCCCAAGTAAACATCCGATGACGTGTAAATTGGCACGAAAATAATGAAGACGGCGAGGTGCAGGTGGATCCGATTTCCCCGGAACCCCTTTTCAACCCCAGCAGTTTAGCCGTTGGTGCCTGTAACTGATACCCGGAAGAACCACTAGAACAAGCTAGGAACCCTGTTTCCAGGCCATTCCAGGTCTCCAACAGCCCCGTCAACCCGCAAAAAGTGCCGTGCCCTGCATACGTTACCCTTCTGCGCCTCTACGGTACTTCTACGAAAGTACGAGGACAACACCCAAACACCACCATCTTGTGATCACACCACCACCATTAATTCGCCGTTCCAGAGTTCCAATAGAGCACTTATCTGTTGCAGAATCCACGATTGATCCCAACCAACCCTCAACACTATCGCATCGGCTACCTAGGTACTTTGTGCCGATTACACTCGTTAACCTCCGCATTGTCCTATCCTGTCTGTCGAGAACGCGAATATCTGACCAGATCAGCCACAACAACACGAAGCCACTCATCCGTGCTTCGTCATCCCAACCCTCGTTGAAACTAGAGAAAGCACCCTACTCTCCTCGATAGCAGCACATCAGACTCGTCCGTCCATCGATCCGAGGGTGGACTGGAAGTGGCAGTTCTTGGGCATGCAATATCCGATATCCCACCAACAGTAAATAAACCACAGCAATGGCATTACGGAGGTCCCTATTTTTATTGCTGGCCTCTTCATGTGCGGAAGCATTTTATATCCCAGGTAAATCATCAAGAAATCGTAAGACGGGACATGACTGATCACCTCCAGGCTGGTCCGTCAAGAGTTATAAAGATGGCGAGGCCATTCCACTACTGGTTAACAAAGTTTACTCGGATAACACACAATTGCAGTATGCATACTACGACCTTCCATTCATATGCCCACCAACCGGGGCTTCCCACGCGGGGTCTTCGCTGTTGAGTGGGCAGAGTATATCTTTGAACTTGGGCGAGGTCCTACGAGGCGATCGAATAACGCAGTCCGATATCGAATTGGTCATGGGGAAAGACCAGACATGCAATGCCCTTTGCACAAAGACGATATCAAGAAAAGACTTGAGACGAGCAAGAGAAATGGTACGCGATGGATATGTGGCAGAATGGATTGTCGACAATCTGCCGGGAGCCACGAGTTTCGTCACGGTGGATAAATCGAGAAAGTACTATGCAGCAGGATTCAAAATGGGGTACAAGGATATTGAAATAAATTCCGGGAAGCATCGATTTTATATCAACAATCATCTTACCATCGTCATTCGCTACCGAAAGGCACCTGGAAAGGATGGCGAAAGGGGTGGTAAAGTGGTGGTTGCGTTTGAAGTATATACGAAGAGCGTGGGTCCAGAAAAGAGGTTGGAGGATGGGTGTCCCGAGGACTTGAGCGAAGTTGAGACGCCAATGGAATTATACATCAAGCCGAATTCGACTGATTTCTCCTCGCAATATTCTCAATCTTCGTACTCTCCTCCTGAAAACGAGTTAGATGAAGATGACGGGGCAACGTTGGATATTCCCTATACATATTCGGTCTATTGGCGCGAGGATGATAAGATTGAGTGGGCGCATCGATGGGATCTGTATTTTGTCAACCAAGAGGAAGGATCAAGAATACACTGGCTTGCAATTGTCAATTCACTGATTATTTCCGGATCTTTGAGCGCGATTGTGGCTATGATTCTTGCGAGAACCATTCGAGGCGATATCAAGACGTACAAGGAATCCGCTTTGGAAGACGGCAAATCCAAATTAAAGAGAAGATCTAGACCAGGAAGTGGAGCACGAACACCAAAACTCGGAGAGAAGGCTATGGTAGGGTTACTCGAACAGGTTGGAGATGATGATAATGATGCCGATGTTTCATCTGATGAGGAAGCTCTGGAAGATGTCACAGGATGGAAATTGTTACATGGCGATGTGTTCCGCGCTCCCGCTTATGGTTATCTTTTGGCACCGCTCGTTGGATCTGGAATGCAATTAGTCTTTATGGCTGTGGGATTACTATTTCTCAGTAGCTTGGGTATATTGAATCCCAGCTTCCGAGGTGGTTTCGTCAGTGTTGGAGTTGGACTCTTCGTCTTTGCCGGTCTCTTTTCTGGATACTTTTCCGGTCGAGTTTACAAAACTTTCGGTGGCAAGAATTGGAGAAAGAATACCCTCATCACATCAATTCTCTTCCCAGGACTATTATTCGCGTTAGTATTTATCCTCAATCTGTTTGTCTGGGCTCAAGCGTCGTCCACCGCCTTGCCGTTCGGAACTCTGGTGGCAATTATCATGCTATGGCTCTGCATTCAACTCCCACTCGTCTATATTGGATCTTGGTATGGCTACATTCGCACAGGAGCATGGGAACACCCCACCAAAACCACGACTCTCCACCGCCAGGTACCTGCTCGACCATGGCACATCCAACCCATCCAATCCATCCTCCTGGCAGGCCTCATTCCCTTTGCAGTCATCTTCATCGAACTCCTCTACGTCTTCCAATCGCTCTGGCAAGACAAGTCCGGGTACTACTACGTCTTCGGATTCCTCTCTGTCGTCTCCATCATCCTGATTCTTACCATTGCCGAAGTTACCATCGTAACGATCTATATCAAGCTCTGTAGTGAAGACTATAATTGGTGGTGGCATTCTTTCTTTGTGGGCGGGGCGAGTTCGGTGTGGGTATTTGGGTATTGTGCGTGGTATTACTTTGTCAAGTTGCATATTGAGGGGTTTGTTAGTGGGTTGTTGTTCTTTGGGTATTGTTTTATGGCGTGTTGTGTTTACGGGTTGCTTTGTGGGACGGTGGGATTTTTGACGGCTTATGCTTTTGTTAGGAGGATTTATGGGTATGTTTTCTTTTTCCTCTCATCCCTTCACCCAACCCCTTTTCTCTCGCTTCGCGTCGACCTCTAAACTTTTGAAACCTTGCTAATGATAATTGAATAGCGCCATCAAAGCTGATTGATTGATTGGTCTGGGTTGGAATGCAATGGAATGGAGTGTTTGGCGAGCGAGGGATTTGTTCTTTTCGGGTTTTCTTGTTTGGAATATCATGTGTAGTGTAGTGTGGTGTCATTTGATAGGCAATGCATTACCATAGAGCGGAATAATAAGTTCTGGAATATTGGATAGGTACTGTTGAAAATGTTTGTTGTGATTTGGCAATGCTGGGACTTGAATGGGGGTGTAAGCGAGACAACTTTTGTTTGGCAGAGTGATGGATGGATTGTGAGGTAAGTGTGAGGAGATGGGGTTTGGTGGAGCTGTACCAGCTACAAGTTAAGTGTGGGAGTGTGGGAAGAAGCTTTCCTTTTGCTAATATAGAACTTCATATGGTTCTATTTATTCATTTTGTTAGATATCTTATGAAAGTGAGTTAGAATAAACCAACAACTGGAGTACTCCAGCTCAAGTAAACATATGAACCACGTGACCCATGATTGTACCTCGGTCCAGATTTCTAACCTGCCCTTGAGATCAAGCTCCAGCTTCACATCGCTCAACCTCCATCACCACCTCAATTCTCCTCTACCTAGGACTTCCTAGGCACCAACCATCAAAAATGGAATTCATGACCGACCTCCGGTCAACTTTCGACCCCCAAAAACCCTCCCTCTTCGAACTCCTTTCCGAAACCCAGCTCTCCTCCCTCCTCCCCCCCTCTCTCCGCTACCTCCTAACCGTCGCAACACACCGACACCCACGCTACCTCCTCCGCATCCTCAACTCCTTCGACGAGATCTACGCCCTCTGCATGCTCGTCGTCGAACGCCACTACCTGAAAACAACCGGCGGTGGTTTCGTGGAGAATTTCTACGGGCTAAAGCGCGAGCGTGCTTTGGCGGTGGGCGAGATTCCTCGCGCGAGTCTAGGGGCCGCGGGACATGTTCGCGATGCGTTGAAGCTGGGGGAGCGGGACATCTGGTGGAATTTGTTGTTCATGGTGGGTGTGCCGTATGCGAAGAGGCGGTTGGATGAGGGGTATGAGGTTAATGCCCCCCGAGCGTTGTTGGGGGGGAATTATACGAGGATGCCGTTGAATCCGACGTTCAAGCAGAGGATGGTGCATTATTATCGGTGGTTTTTGGCGAATGTGTATCCCGGTGTGAATGCGGTGTATTACGCGTCGATTTTGCTGTTTAATCTGGCGTATCTTTTTGATGATTCGAGGTTTCATAGTCCGTTTCTTTGGATGATTGGGACGCGGATGAGGAGGCTTGGGGCGGAGGATTACAGGGCGATGGCGGAGATGGAGGAGGCGAGGGGGGCGGCGAAGGGAGGGAATTTGGGGGTGAATAGTTTTTTTCATCCGAGGGTTCTGGGGGAGAGGGCGCTGGGGAGTTTGAAGATCTTGCTTCCGACTAGTATCTTTGCGCTCAAGTTCTTGGAGTGGTGGTATGCTAGTGATTTCGCTCGACAGCTGGGGAAGAAGGCTAGAGAGGGGATTGAACTACCGCCTCCCGTTATATCAGGACTCTCAACCCTATCAACTCGCTTCGGACCATCCTCCTCCTCATCCTCATCGCAAACACAAAAATCCACCAACACCTCCGAACCACCACCCGAAAAAGCATCTTCCAAAAAGGAAGCACGCAATCCTCCCATCGCAGCAGGCTCCCTCCTCCCCATCTTCACCGTTCCTGTCCCTGAGAACTCGGAGCTCTGCCCCATCTGTGAACAGGACATCGTCACGCCGACGGCGTGTCAGACGGGCTTTGTGTTCTGCTATACGTGTATTCATCGCTGGATGGAGGGGAATCATGATATGCAGGAGGACTTCATGACAGGGAAGGAGGGGAAGTGGGATAGTGGCAAGGGACGGTGTGCGGTTACTGGACGGAGGGTGCTGGGTGGGACGGAGGGGTTGAGGAGGGTTATGGTGTAGGATTTTATATAATGGGTTTTTAGGGTGTAAGATTGTATGTGAGATGAGAGGATGGTTTATTTGGGCACTGGTGCTTAGCGTGGAGTTTGGGATAGGTTGTTATTTTGTTTTTGTGGGAGGGGGATTAAGGAAGTTACGATATATAGAGGGATGTATATAAAGAAAACATAATTTGTAAATCTACCTACTAAGATATTTTCGAGAAATATTAATACGAGAAGTTAATATAAAGATCTACCTAGTCCTATATACCTCTATATTATATATGAACTTGAAAATCCTTACGATACATATCTCGCTTAATATTTTATACCTCTAAGTCGCTACTACTTCTCTACATCTACTAATCACCTCACCTTAACTTACCTACTAAACGCCGATCGGACACTTCTATAGAAGGAAAGGAAAGGAAAGGAAAGGAAAATGAATTCGATAGTAGATAGGTAAGACTAGGTAGCTGTGTATATAGCTATAATTAATAAAATAAATAAATTAGTTAGGAGAGTAGGTAGGTAAGTAGTTAAGAGGGGGTTTTTAAGGGGTTTTTAAGGGGTTTTAAGGGGTATTTAGATAAATAGGTAGATATAGTATACGTGTTTATTTATTTATTTACTAGATAGGTAGGTACTTAATAAGTTAGGTTTAGTAGTTAAGAGGGATCGAGGTAAGAGATAAGTAGGGATAAGAACCGAGGGTAGAAATTATTCCCTCGCGAGTTTATTCATGTTAATTCGCGGTGGCTTATTCTTTTAAAGTGACGCGAGTGTAGTCGGCTTACTTCGTAAGAAAAGGGGTTAACTTTACCTTTGTTTACTTTAGTATGTGACTCCTGCATTTAGCGAGACAGCCTGTACGCCATACGCTGTACGCCATACGCTGTACACCATACGCCATATGGTTCCAGAAGGTACATATGAGTCACGCTAGTCTTAGACAGGAAGGTATGGAAGCTTCTATAGAAGCTTCCATGGAACAGGACGGCTCCTATACAAGGACCCTACTGTACCCTTAGCTAGTACTTTGAATATTATTCACTTTTTACAGCTCATTCTAACAGTCTCCTGTTTTGTCCTTGACACGCTTTGTGGGAAAAGGGGTTGACTTTGCGTGACGTATAAAATCTACAGGTTCGCGGGGTAGGGTTAAGGTTCTACGAGTCGAGTTCTTGAGAATTCCGACGGGATCGAAGGGGTATATGGTTTATTACGTAGGAGTAGCGTAGTCTTTTGATTTCTGATAACACTATACGTATAAAGTAGGTCCTACTATAGTGTTTTATATTGGAACTAGAACTACTTAGTCGAGTAGATTTAAGGATAATTCTAAAGATAGGTTCTAGTTCTAAGGTAGTATTATTACTAATTTATCTATTCTTTTTTAAAATATAAAGGGAGAGTAAGAATATTAAGGAAGGGGAGGGGACGAATATATTTATTTTTATAATATATTTCTTATAAGATAAAGTCGTTTAGCTAGCTAGGATACTTATAATGTTTTTAAGTATTTAAGTTTTATTTCGACCTACCTAGTTCTCTGATTATAATATCGTGAATATAATAAACGACTAGATAATAGAAGTACTAATAGGTAAATCGTAAATTATAAAAGTTATATATATTATATAACTACTACTATATATATACTAGAGTACCTTTACCCCTATACCCCCATTGTTAGCTTTACGTGCCTAGATATTTTCACGTGAATTTCCACTACCTCGGCGAGCCTTACTATCGCTATTCTTACTATCGCTACATTCTTACTATCGTATCCCTACTATCGCCCACCCCGCTTTCGGATAGGGTTATACCCTGTATGTTTTTTGGAAGAGGGAGGGGGAAGGGGACAGAAGCGGAGAAATATTTTTGTCGTGTGTGTCGCTTATTCCTAGCCTACGAATACTACCTTCCTAAAGAGGTTAGGCTAGCACGTGTTACGATAATACGAAGTAATTATTTACCACCTACCTTTCCTTACTCTCTCTCTCTTACTTTTCTCTTCTTGTTTATTTGCGATAGCGACGGTGAGGATAAGAGCAAGGATACGGTAAGGATACGGCGACATTAGGTTACGCATTTATATAATCAGACCCCCATTACAAGTACGTAGGGTGTAAAGGTATAGACACTCTAGGACGGTAGTATTAAACATATGACTTTTACGATTTGCGATTTGCGATTTACGATTTCTGATTTCCGAATTAGTATTTACTCTATTTAGCGCCTTTTAGTACACTCAGGATGCCTTACTTATCCACTTTACGTGCACGTTTTTACTGTTCCTTTCGAGTCCAGAAAGAATGTTATTAGCTGCTGTAACAATATTACAATGAAGTCCCTAGCTTATATCCTTGCTTTACTCTCTAGGTTAAACCCTATCTTAACCCTCCTACTTTCTACTAAGCGAGATATCGCTTCCAGACGCCAGAGTGGAACCTAAAGGCGTGCAACCAAAGTGGAGAAAAAGTGGCTACTTTATGGACATTTCCCGGGTCCCCGTAAAGCAAAGTCATTTAGCCAACCAAGCAGCCTCACCAAGCATTTGAGCCTCCATTTGACCCGGTTATCGTATCCACTTCGGGTGCACGTCTTTAGGTTCCACTCTGGCGTCTGGAAGGGATACTCCGTACCGTATTCACTTAGTCTGTACCCTTATAGATCTACTGGGATATCGTCGAGTGATTGTGACAGAGAGTGCACACAGGGCTTCCTTTCCTGGTTTAGTTTTCTCTTGTCTCTGAGTTTCTTGTATCCTGATATCTGAACCGTTCCATCGATCCCGATTTTTCACCTCCAGAAAGAAGTAAACCAGGTAGGTACGAAGAGTTGAAGCGCATAAGATGAGAGTGAATACCGGAATTCTCACATGTGATTTTAGATCACCCCCTGTATCTACTTATCCACATATACTGTAGATAGCTTCATATCCTATAGTACAACTTCAATTCTTGACCTAATTTTGACTCCATCATTATTTACCATGAGGAAACTGCTAAAATAGATTAGCAAACATACTGCGCCTCTAACATTTCAGGGACGAATGCAACATGGAGTGATGGGTGCTTCGCCATGAAAGTAATAATAGAGGATGCGATAATCAGAGCGATTGGTTCCCGTTATGACGGAAAATTATAGAAGAGGGGAAATGGGCGCGTATGAGATACGAGAGTGTTGTTAAGACGTTAAGTCTTACATTTGTACGTATGGAGTCGACTTTCTGCTTCCTCCTTCCTTTGTATATTTACAACGTCTATTTCCGGATCCTCTTGTATTGCTTTTTGATTGCCTCAAAAAGGAAGTGGGTAAATTTACATGCCGTTTAGGGAGTGCGGAGAAGACTGACGTGGCTTTGTCATTTTGTGATAATTGTTTAGAAAAGGTAATCTTACTTTTGATTATTTGCAATCTGCTATTAATGCTTATATCTTTACGTACTGTACATACCTTGATACAAGTAAAATAAACTTGTATAAAAGTACTAGTCTTTCAGAGTTGAAAAGTACTTGAATTTCAGGTAGAATAATGGGCTAGTAAGGTCGCGCTAGTAAGAGTTGTAAATACGCAGTAAGAATGCGATGGTGAGAATAGGAGCTTTATGCGTAGACTTATGAGGATAAAAATGCATTTCCTATTTACACCCAAAACACCGCTAAAGTAGAATCGCCGAGTCACCGAGGACGGCGGGCAGAGGTGAAAGAAGCATTATAGGCTTATAGCCAAATCAGAAAGCATTACGGACTATAGGAGTATTCCCGTAGATCTCCCTAAACCCTAAATCATTTGCTAGCTTGGCGATTTGGTACGGAAAGGTGTGGACCTGCCTAACTAGGAAATCCACAGCTCACGACTTGGCAATCCACAGTAGCGACGAGTCCCACACGCGACCAATGATTTTGCTAATTCCCAAACCCGGCTTTTTCTATATTGATTGTCAGGTTTGGTCTTCCCTTGATTCCTCTTTGGATAATGACTTTTACTGTTACCAGATCTACCAGAGATCTTGCTGCACCTCATAGTTTAACATGCGCCCGGAAACTTTGGTGCCAAAGGCTTGGTATCCACAGATATTGAGCAACGCAGGAATGTGATTTACTTCCAAGAGTAGCCAAGTATCTCAAGCCTCAATCCCGAAAGCTTGTCGGCCATAATAGGTCGATTGGGGGTGTTTATCACTTGGCTTATTCTTCATAAGGAAGTTCCTTGACTCAAATGACTTGGACACTATCACAAGTGGTGTACAGAACTTGCTCAAAAATCTACTTGTCAAGCACCGACAAGATAGGAAACTGGGTATAATGTGTATATAACATACAAGAAGAGAGGTGTAGCCATCTCAGACATTGCTTTTCTCAGCACTCTCTTGTCCTACCTAATAATTCAATTTTCTCAAGATGCGTTTCACCTCTGCCCAGACCGCTGCCGTGGCTTTATTGTCCACTCCAGTTCTTGGTCATCCTCACCCTGCTACCTCAAACAAGTCTCCCAAGGAAGTCCAGAGAAGAGATGTCGATCTTACTGCTTTCAGATTGGGAGTCGGAAGTCAATATGCTACCAGCCTCAACCTCACTGAGTCAACTCCCGAGCTGAGCATCGTTGAGCCTACTTACACCGAAACGGCCACTGCTTTGGTGAAGAAGGTCGCCCCAAATGCCGAGTTCCGTTTGGCCTCCAGCTACGAATCAGGAAATGGTATTGGACATGTTGTTTTCAAGCAGACTCTCCACGGTATCGACATTGACACAGCTGATTTCAACGTCAACGTCAAGGATGGACAGGTTTTCTCTTTTGGAAACTCATTCTACACTGGAGCTCTCCCTACAGAAAATCCATGTAAGGAACTTCCCTGATCGGGTCGAAATGAGTTTACTTTGCTAACAGTCTTTAGTGGTTAAGCGAGACCAAGTCGATCCTGTGACAGCGTTGCAAGCAGCTTGCAGCACTCTCCAAATTCCAGTGGTAGCAGATGCAGCCCAAGCTGTGCCAGAAGAGGAGACTGAACACTATGTTATCACCGGATCTTCAGGTGCACTTTCAGACCCCAAAGCGAAATTGATTTACGTTCAAGATGGAGAGTCTCTCGCTCTCTCATGGAGACTTGAGACCGATATCGGTGACAACTGGTTACTCTCTTTCGTCGATGCCAAGGCCCCTGAGAAGGTTTTCCATGTCGTTGACTACGTCGCTGAGGCAACTTACAATGTTTAGTAAGTACCATGTCTCGAGTCTTCTAGAATTCTCACTTATTTACTATCAATAGCCCATGGGGAGTCATCGACCCTTCAAAAGGATCTCGTGTGATTGAGACCGATCCTTGGGATACCAGATCTTCCGAGTTCACTTGGCAGGGAACTGGCTCTACTACCTTCAACACCACCAGAGGAAACAACGGTAATGCTCAGGTCAACTACGAGGGCGACACTGCATGGATTAATGATTACCGTCCTGTTCAAGCTTCTGCAAACTTCGACTACCCATACAGTACCAGCACTGTCGATCCCCGATCGTATGCTGATGCTTCCGTCACCCAGATCTTTTATACTTCAAACGTGTACCATGATTTGCTCTACGTTATGGGCTTCAATGAAGCAGCCGGAAACTTCGAAGTGAACAACAACGGTCAAGGTGGTGCTGGAAACGATGCCGTCACTTTGAACTCCCAAGATGGATCTGGAACAAACAACGCCAACTTTGCAACACCTGCTGATGGTCAGGTACCAAGAATGCGCATGTACCTTTGGGATGCTGCCACTCCAGTACGCGACAGCAGCTTCGATGCTGGTGTGGTCATTCACGAGTACACCCACGGTCTCTCTAACCGTCTTACTGGAGGACCAGCCAACTCCGGATGCTTGTCTACCACTGAAGCTGGTGGAATGGGAGAAGGTTGGAGTGACTTCATGGCGGTTGCCATCCACGTGAAGACCACTGACACCAGAGCCACCAATACTCCAATGGGTGACTGGGTCTACAACAACCCCGCTGGAATCCGAAGATATGTCTACTCTACTTCCATGACCACCAACCCATTGGTCTACTCTACTGCCAACGGATCCACCCTTGTTCACTTTATCGGCACTATCTGGGCCACTATGCTCTACGAGTTGATGTGGAACTTGATTGAGGCCCATGGTATCAACAGCGACAGACAACCAACTTACGTCAACGGTGTACCAAATGATGGAAGATTCTTGGCTATGCAATTGGTTGTTGATGGCATGAAACTGTAAGTTCTGAAACACCTACTCCGTACTTGATATTTCCATACTAACGTTTCTCTAGCCAACCTTGCCGTCCAAACTTCCTCTCTGCTCGTGATGCAATTGTCGATGCCGATGTTGCTCTTACTGGTGGTGCCAATGCTTGCAGCATCTGGAAGGCCTTTGCTAAGCGTGGTCTCGGAGCCAATGCTAGCAGATCTTCCAACGCCAATGACAACAACTCCCGAGTTAACAGCTTCGATCTTCCAGAGGGATTGTCATGCTAAATAAATTTGGTATCTGTTGCTCAAAGGAACGATATTTTGAGGCACAGGATAAATTTTAGCTGACTTCCGCTTTCGAGGATATCGTATTAATGGTACGCTAGTATGTGTTTATGTGGTTATGTTTTTTGAAACGACGAGTGGCGGTAATGTGGTGGGGCTGGTAGATGGATATCTTTTCTTCTGTATATATTTTTCATTTGTGCATGTATATCAATATCGATAAATAATCTTTACTACAATTCTTACTGGGGTGTGTGTAGTACAATGGCTACGTCTCCTACAAATTCCTAACAATTGACAGGGCATGACTAACTGTCCCAAGAAAACAGTAGCAGATAGAAAGTATAGAGAGCGGACTTCAATTGAACCATTCTTCGCTTAGTTTATTTCGACTACGTGCCCTCAGGAGAGAAAATATTGTTCTCGCCTCAAAAATAGGGTTGCAGGGATTTGATACACTCAATTCTCTCTATCTTCGCATTGTAACTTCTTGAACTTTTCAAGAAAATTGCCTAAGTTAACGGCGATTTCAAGTAGATGTTCCCCAGGACGATGGGCTTTACCGCCTCTCTGTAGGGAATATGTGCATGAGTTCTTACTGGCACCTCTACTGTTGTTATTTCTTTGTGACGATGGCATTACGCAGCTAACTTTCGGGCACTTGCTATTAAAATTGGCACAGAAAATAAGCACAAGATGACAGGAAACACAAGAATGGACCAACGGGAGAAAGAGGAGTTCAGTATCTCTTTTTCCCGTCCTCTGGCTATTTAAGCGAGTGATTACTCACAAACAGTACACTTTGAATATTCCAGTAGACGCAGAGTAAGTATGCGATCTCTTCTTGCTATTCAAACTTTGAAAGTCGTTCTAACCTATAGTTCCATCATACAGTGGAACTGATCCTTATGACGCTTACTAGAGTGAGAACTCAATGACTGTGAGTAGAAGTATGTAAATTACGATGATTACATGGCGAATGACCTTCCTTCTGAGTCCAGAGAAAGTGATGGAACATTATTTGCGTCTCATGATAACAACAAATAGATAACAAATTACGTTGAAAATCTGGCAAGTATTCCCTCAAGCTTATACATCCTAACACGCCATATTTACACACAATCTATGAGATGACTAAACTCATAAACCAGCGACGATAGCACGCCTATCAGCCCAGATTGTCTATAATCCTAATCACAGCAGTGACGCACATATTTCTCATCGTTGACCCAGTCAAGCGCCATGGACCCCTTTCTATATCTCATCACTATATCTCATCAGTAGCACGATACGGGAGTACTGGTCTGTTGCAATCTGCACCGTCTTTCATCTGCAAATTATTGCCCACTGCCCAAATTAGATCCCTGGGACGAAGATCTACAAGAGCTGCTATTTGCTGCCCACTATATCCACTCCCATAGCTAGTAATACCCTGTGTGTTTATTCGAAGCGGTCCAGTTCCTTTGCTTCCATTGCTGGTTTGGTTGCTTTTACTGCTGTTTTGTGAAGACATCGCGAAGGATTCAGATTTGGAGCTTTTGTGGTTATGGTTTACTCAAATTTACTGATAAGTGAGCGAGAAGAGCAAAACGTAGCTTGGGTTGACCTTTTCACCACTATGGTTACAAGAAGGGAAACTCTATGTAATTTGTTTTGGTTGTTTGGGAACCCAACGTGTTGATATCAAAACCTTGTGTGCTATCTTATAGCCATGCTCACAAAAGATTGCTTGAACCACACTTGAGTTGAGTCAGACTACGATGGCCATGACTATAATACTCCTTATGAAATCATGATATTCTCAACAGAACAGCACAACAATATACGTCATATATTGTTATTTGCTTCAATGCTGCGGAGCCATCACACCACTTTACCTCAGTTCATACTACAAGCAATCAACATCAACCTTTCAAATTTGACTCAACCCTTATCTCATCCAAATTCTTCAAATTCGAGTCAAGCTTATTTATACACCATTAACTTTACTCCGAACTCTTAACACTTTACACCATCTCCTCAATACCTGTTTATTTACATCACGTGACTCTGAGTTTCTATTCTCGTTCTATTGGAGGAATGTAAGCTTTGGCTCCCGATCAGGACATATATAAAAACTTCAATTGTTAAAAAAAAGGCTTATCAACCCTCTGCTCGAATTTTATAATCATAAAATATACCGCATCATTGCTTCGCATACGTATTGGGTATTCATATTTCTATTGATCTTTTGAGCAGAATAATGCCAAGAGTGCCAGGGTTACAGAGAAAAGAGTTAAACTCCAATGACTGACAAGCTAACTACATGTAGCAGGAGACAGGGGTATACTGCACTAGTTGATTCCCTCGTTTGCTGTAGTACTTGCTAGAATTCAGTTGAATGAAATCAATCAGTTGGAGAAGAGCGAGCTTTCATACGATGGAAACCACTAGTTAGACCTTCTGACAACAAAATCCGGGAGTCCGGAACAAACTGTTTGATTTCTCAAGCCAATGACACAGACTCTTACTTTTGATACACAATCACACTTGATCTTCACGGTTTCTTAATGGGAGTAATACTCTCCCAGTCATCGGAAAGTCATAAGATACTGCTATTGTGTGTCTACAGGTAGATATCTACTACCCTGAAATAGATAGTGGCGTGAAACAAGGGGAATACACCTGTCAAGCACAGCGGTACTTAGCTAGTAGTTCCAGACACTTCGTGACCTTACAACTAAAGCGTCGCTATTAAATTATGAACCAGTATTCCCGTTCCCCGCAAATAGGCAATTATCCTTATATGAAGATGTTATTTTTAGAGCATGCGGACGCTTAAAAATTAAGTAATAAGAGTGTATGTTATGCTAAGATCTTTTGATGGGGTGCTAGGCGTAATAGCGCTGATTGCGCGAAGTTGCCTACCAAAGCACCCGATTGATATTCTACGTGTTATGCGAAGCTAAAGGGCTAGACTTGGAATAATTATATACATATAAAATAATTGATAAAATTATGTATGTACCTTGGGACAGTGGATGGCTTAGTGGACACATTGACATCATATTCACAGCAATTGTCTTACGAAGGTACAGCGGCTAAGTATTGTTACCCTTGCTCCTGCTACAGTACCCCCCCTGCCCACGAATTTTAAATTTCTATTACTCGAGCAAACTACTACCAGAATAGTTCGTTTAAAAACCGAAAACATCCTTGTGTAAAGCTTTATATTCATCTCCTTTTGGCGCAATTTCTTTTTTTGTTGTTGCTATCGTACAAACCCTTGACGTTAAGCGACAAGGTTAACCGCTGTATCCTTGTGAGCTAATTTCACAGTCTACGAATTAATAAATGAAGTACTTTATATACTTGGTTACCCCGTGCACTTTCAGAGCTGCCTTACAGGAGCGGCTTTAAGTAATATACTAGGATTCCAAAAACTTAGCATAGTTAAGAACTACATTTTCCTCTCCCCCCTCTACACAAAAGTTCATGTTTCTGGTGGCAGCACATATCCTTACAATGAAGCTCATTCAAGTCATATTATGTCTCCTCCAAGTTCACACATCCCTCTCCTTGAAAATTAGAATCCCGGAACCTCTCGAACCTCCTGACACCCATTCCTTCTCTAAAAGATGGGATATTCGATATAAAGACTTTCCATTTCCAACCGAGCCACCTCACGAGCCTATAACTGAACAGGACATGTCCAATTATATTGACCAAATCATTACATTATCTGAATATGTCGTTGAAAACGTGCGAGAAAATGATGCTACTTTTATACAATTCTTCGGAGATCCAAAATACCACCCAAATGTTATGGGTATGTCTCTTTACTCTTTTCTCTATCTCCATGGGACTAATTGGTCTATTACCTGTAGAGGTCTTCTCTCGCCTGGCGGATATCAAACGCACAACCCTTTTCGAGAGGACTGAGTTGCATATTGTCGCATACCCGAAGGCAACAGAAGAAGGAGGCGAGATCCCTACAGCAACAAGTCCGAATGGAAATGTTCTCCAAGCATGGGCAACGTACAATGGCTTTAAAGATCAGCCGACCATAACTTTATATCCAGTTTTTGCGACGCTTTATGATGTTTTCGACGGAAGCCCCGCGCAGACGTTCAAAGGCCAACTCCAAGAATTCAAATATTCAAAACAGTTTATCCTTCTACATGAGTTGATGCATTTTGTTGGGGATGTAGATATAGGGTATCCGCGTGTACTACCCAAGACCACTTTTTGGAGCTCTCTATGGAGTAAAAGTACGTTTGACTCTGTTCACTTCTTACACTAGGACACGGAATGTGAAGATTGACATTTATGATAGTTTATGAAGGTCCATTTGATGGGGGACAGATCCTAGACGTTAGGATTGCAGGAGCGGCAGGTAGAAGGGAAAAGGTAGATTAATCCTGCTTGTTTTGTATCTCTTGTATTAGGGCTAATCAAAACCTAGAAATGGCTTTCTGAACAGATGGACAACATGGAGAAGGAGAGGTTAGAAGCAGCTGTAGTCTACGGCGAGAGAAATACTCTCCTTCTACCCCAGCTAAAATATGGCTCAAAGTATGCGGTTCATAATTCTGAAAACTATGCAATGTTTGTTTGGGGTAAGCAAACCACGAGCCCTATTCTCTCCTGCACTTTTTTTAGTAATATGAATACTAACATGAAAACACTAAGCATTATTAATCAATTGGAATGCTAATGATGTCTACGTGCCCGAGAGAGGGGATGCAGCCTTTTGGTATAAAACAGCGGTAAAAAGGGACCCATTTGAAGATTTACCGCCGCCATTTAGATCCCAGAGAGAGAACAAGTACGACGTCTTCTGGCTTCTTTCTGGGAGAAGGGATTGGATGGCCTGAAGGCTCGGAAGGGGGTCGTAGGATATCATCACAAGTGATTATGTATAAGACAATAACACTATACAGTGGAAGTATGTAAATATGTAATATTTTTGATGTACCGAGTTATCTGTTCTGGAATCCAAACACGAGAGAGCAACAAGGCCATAATTTTGACTTCTAGAACCTGTATTGTCAAGTGATAAAATAGAGATGCGTGCATTTTCAATACATGTACCTAGAGACTATAACAAGTGCGTAGAGCTGGTTCAGCCTCTAACAACCCCCAGGTGTCCCCGTTGGGCCATCCCAAGCGAGCTCAAAAACGCTTGCCGTAGTCCCACACGGGCCTACACCAATAGTACGGTTATTCGTCTCATAAATCCAAGGCTGTCCACAGTCTTCCTGTCTTACAAACTTGAAATCCACATCCTCACCAGCCTCAAAATACGTATCAAGAGTCCACAGCGGTCTTTGATCCGAGTAGCCACCTGGATTCAAAGGAAGTGCTTTATTCACATCCCAATCTCCGAGCTCTGTAGTGTTCCCGACAATGTAGATGTTCTCCCCGTAGTAGGTCGTAGCATTCACGTTCATAAGGATGTTGATTTGGCATTCGTTTGTGGTGTTAGGTGCGCCGGCTGCTACAGCTGGGATGTAAGTGCCGGTGTAAGATGATACTGTGCAGTTTGATGGTGCTGGGAGGGGATCGGCTTCCCGTGTGTACCAAGATGGTGGATACTGACCCGCCCGGCGCTCAGCCATGGTAATAAAGGCGGCGTATGACCAGGTTAGATCTCGAGCAGAGAGAGGAGTACCATTGTTGCGGTCGATTTGTTCAGCTAGTGCGCCGTTTGGTGGTGTGTATTTCTCAGCTATGGCGACGAATGAATCCGCATACGCGGTGACAGCGTCCATGATTTGTGAGAAGGGGCTATTTTCGTTCCCGCTATTATATTGTCGGATCATTATTTCTGGGTAGATCTCTCGAAAGAATGGTAAGGAGATCTCATCAACGACTAGATTATGACGAGCTTTCCATTGTGCGACTGCATCGTAAAGAAATTCGGCCGCTGCGGTTATGGTAAGATACCAAGGGTTACCTCCGAAATATGTATCTTCTGGGTATCTTCCAATGGCAATTCCTTGTCCAGCCGGAATCCCGTTATTGATTGTGTAGATTCGGAAACTATCTACTAGAACCTTGAAATTGGCCAATGACTTACTGCCACAAGGTTGGAAGGTTGGGCTGTCGCAATATGCATCAATATCAAAAGCAGCAATTGAACCCAGAATCGTGTTGCTATCAAGTCCTGAGCGTCCGTCGTTCAAATTGATATTTGCGTCAATGTATTGACCGTTCCAATAGTTTTGAAGGAGACAGAGAATTTGGGGCGCTATGAAGCACGATGTGCAAGTAACTCCCAAGTCTCGTGCGAGTTTTGTTCCTTCTACGAGGGACTTGTATTGGCTCAGAGTAGTAAAAAAGCTGGAACCTTGGACTTCTTCCCAAAGATCGAAACCTGTTGCATTCCAGTACTGGCCGACATATGAAAGGTCGTTCTGGATGACAGGCCAGATGATTGTTTTTGCTTTCTCGGATTGACCGTTCTTGACTAGCCAGTCGCTGTATGTGATCAAGGCTGTTGCACGGAGAGCTGGTCCGTCACGTTGAGGACGTCCCCACTTCGGTAGGTCAGCATTTTGTTATTCAAATTGAAGGAGGGCTTGTGTTTTATGAATCTATGGGAAGAAGAATGAATATATGCTCACAGCACCGTTAAAACGGGATCCATCCGCCATGTATTTAGGTTCTCCAAGGCCACGACCAGATGGATTAAATGTCCCAGAAGGATTTGAAATTGTCTGGAGCACAGCTTGGGACTTTATAAAGTCATTAATCAACGGCTCCAAAGTGATATTGCCCAGAATGAATTCATCAACGATCATTTTCATGGTCAAAGCAGCATCTCGACTCCAAGTGAAGAAGTCTATGAAGAATTAACATCGCGATTTCTTTGTAATGCGGTTACTTACAATCTGGGTTTTCTCTTGAAGGGCTGGCGATAATGATACCGGCCGCGGCCCCAGGAACTTGAGAGCCATTTGGACCGATGTTATTGAGGACACCTTGGAGTGCAATTGCTCTTTCCGAGTCTATGTATGATACCAAATCTCTCCTATGGACATTTCTTGTTATCGCTTGAGAACAAAACAAAAACACAAACGCCGAGAATAATGAGAACTGCATATCTCCAACAAGAACATGAACAAACGGGAGGAAGACAGAAGGCGGGAGACTTCAGTACGAAGAGCACATGGTTTTATAGTAACGTTAATTCTTCCGCCGCAGCAAAATATGGACGGGAATGTACGAGTTCTGTCAAACTAAGCAAAACGGCCTTACGTAGCAGGTGGACAAACGCAACGGGCCGACTAACTTTCGTGGTGATATCCATTATCATTGGTTATATCGTGGGAAGTGGAGATCGTACGTGGTACGAGAAATTGTTTTCTTGGGGAAGCGGGGTACCTAGCCTCTGCTAGCCTAGGCAAAAGTTGGGAGACGGTGAGACCCAAGTATCTGAACCGACCAAGCCGCAGTCAATAATTTGGCAGTTGAGCGTGCAATTGTACTTTCTTCTCAAGTTGCAGGAATGGTAGTGTAGCCTAAAAAAAGGTCTTCAAAGCAAAATTATGTATACGTGGAGGAAGGCCTGGGATGTAGCATTGGGTCATTCGCTTGTAATGCTTAGTCATCAACCCTCCACTCAAGAGTGCATATATGGCACTTGTATTTCTCCCATTGAAGCTTCTCAAGCCCTCTTATGGTGTTTTCAAACCGCTTAACATGCCAGTTCTCGTGTAATAGTAGCGTTCCGCTCGCACTCCCAGCACCATCTTTGTAGAGGCTGTATTCGCTGCGTTACAAAACAAAAATCTTTTTCCATGCCACAAAACGCAGAAAGGAGAGGGTACTCGCTTGTTTCCATTTCCAGCTCAATTCGAGTTTACATCAGGTTTGGGAGTATGGTTGCTCCGGAAGTCGGTAATTCTTCGATGCTGTGACAAAAGCACATGGCACACCTTACTCGACTGATGGGGAAGGGAGGGCAAATGTGGAAAGCATCAAGTATCCGGCATTCCAAGTAATCTCAAGTGAGACAATAATGAAGAGAGAATTATACTATTGAGGGTATACAGTCGCTGTTGGGGGAGTTGTGAAAGGAGGTCGAATCCCTCAAGTTCACCCCGCACTTCAAATGTCCCACTCTACGTAACCTGACTCAGCTTCATACAACCCCACATTACACCATTCAAGATGCAAAAAATACTTCAGATTGCGCAATATAAACCTAACCTACCAACACATATATATACAAAGACGCTGCCCTCCAAAAAAACCCTCAAAAAACATGCTCCTACGGACTCCGTAGAGAATTTCAGACACAATACTTGAGCTCTGAACCTGGTTCGAACAGGTGACCTTAGGATATATTGCATTTCTGCAATCCCACGCGCTACCACTACGCCACCAGAGCGTTCTTATAGCTTTTTATTATGTCTCAAGGTTGTTTATTGGCAATCAGAAAGCGTGGGTGAAAAGGACAGTTTTATAACCAAAGGCGGTGGAGAAATATCTCCACGTTTCGGAAATTTCGGGCCGATTTTGTGCCATGGAAGCCTCACTATGAACTTGCTTTGTTTTCAAGGGACTGGTACTCGTAGGCTTAGGAAGAACGCCTACATCTACGTCTCGCTGATTTCACTCTGTAAGGCCAACCTCATATTATCTAGCATACTGTAGAGAATTGCTCTTATTGCCGTTAATGCACTTATTATCCTAAAGACCTTACACAACCAAAAACCAATTATGCGAATAGTTTAGAATAATTGTTAATTTTCACTTATCATTGACTTAGGTGAAACAGGACAATTGAGTTACTTGTGCCAGACTTTTGGCATAATGGTTTTAGGCAGCGTCTTGAGCGTGCAACTTACTAAGTAATGACCAGGTTTCTTACTGTACCCCACCCTCCCGGTGGACAAGAAAAATGGCAGAGACCTCTTTTATCTTATCCTAACTGAACTAAAAACTATTATATTGTATCATTTATTTGGAACAAATAAAGTGATTTATAAAAAACGATAACACAATAAAAGTTATTCTTCTAGTTATTTTAAACATTTTAGTATTTAGAATCAAGTTACGCTAATGGTTGAAAAATGAACCTCTGCCACTTTTCTTGTCTACTGGGAGCCCACCCTACTAAAATTCTCCCTATACACAGTTAACATAATTGAAAAAAAGCTATCTTTTACTTACCTAGACTAATAAAACTAGTTAGTCGAAATCCAACAGATAATTGAGGTAATTGTCCTTGAATGTCTAAAAGACCCGTATTTGAAGTGTTTGAGTCATTGCTAAGAACTCCGACACTTTGTCTATCCACTATACGCAATGAGTGATCTAGTCAACTTCTTTAACCCAATCGTATATTGATGCCTGATTTCTTTATCTCCAAACCCAATCACAACTTCTCAGCTGCGTCAAAGCGGAACAGGTTCCTCCCCTCTCCAATTCCTGCACTCTTTACCCATCCCTTTCTTCCAATAGGTTCTCTTTCATCACTTGCTAGCTGCAGCAATGTCGCTTTGTCTTCTTCGTTTGCCAGAAACCGATGGCCGTTCTTACACAACTTTCCCACTATGAAACCTCGCTTCGCTTTTCCATCACGGCTAAAGTCAACTGTATATGTCTGAATAGAAATTAGCTCACTGTTACTCCTTCTCTTCAACCTTCTTTTCCGTTTATTTGGAGGATACAGGTGCTTTACCTCGACTACCGCTTCGCCCTCTGGTTGTTCTTCAATTACAGGAGACTCATCAGGAACCTCATTTAGTAACGGGTTTTCGTCTGGGTATGGTGTCTTTCTAGCCTTCGTGGAAAGACAAACAACATGCTGATACGTCACAACCCCACCATTCGCAAGCACCAGTCCATTTTCAGCATTTCCTTTCCTCAATTCCCGTACCATCGCTGCTAGTGCCTTACAGAATCAGAAAGGTCACGCTATATTACATATAAAAATAGTGACACTCACATGCATGGAATAATTATTCCCCGCTCCGCCGAAAGACGTCAGGCCTCCTAGGAGGGTAATGGGCTTCTCTGGTTTTGAGGGTGAAAATCCTAGGTGTTGGCATGCTAGTTTTGGGACGATGGGGAAGCATCTACCAAAGTCAACTGAAATGTCAATCTCTAAAGCTCTCAAGGAACTTACGAATAGAAGTCAAAAAGTCCAATGTCATCTTTTGTCAGTCCCGAGACCTGTAACCCTGCATCCAATGACTTTGAGATCGCCGGACTTGCAAAATAGTTCGGTCTTTCCCAGACTGCCTTCAGTCAGCATCATCCGGTTAGCCCTGGGGATAGGCTTCTTACAATGGGCACTGTCAATGGTTCCCGCACCTCCCAGCGGATAAACCCACTGACTTTCGGGAATCCCAAGTTCTTGCGCATATTCCGTCGAAGTCAGAATACAGGAACCCGCAACATTGACGTTATTAAATGCGTTCATCAACAATGGATCTGTGCTCAATTCAGCAAAAGTAAGCTGAAAAGGGAGAGGAAGATTAACATGGAAAGCAGATCATCCTATTCTTTTTCGACACAGTCCCGATGATTGCTTCGTCTGCTGCTGGTTGGCCATAATTCCAAGCCATAGGATGTTTCTCGGCGACTTTAGCGAATTCTGCATACAGCTTTGCCGACTCTTTGTTGTTCTCGCGAATCGTCTGATTACGATGGGCTCGAAAAGCATTCTCATATAAGGGATATACTTGAATTGGTAACCCAATTCCGTGCGTATTTCCAATATCTATTCAATTAGAACGGCTTTCACCCGGAATTATTTGACACTTACTGTGCGCCTTTCTAAAAGTCGAGGAACCTGCTATTCCCTCCGCCTCTTCATCCGCCTCTTCCCACCCAGGAGGTGGCATCTTCCCTGCAGCGGCACAAGCCATCACTACCCAACTCAGCTATCACTCTCTAATTGGCCTCTGAAAGGAAGTTCACTCACGAGATGCCATTGCCTCTCCACCAGTCACAACCGCCACTTTACATTCCCCAAATGAAATTCTGCGTGCAGCTTCGTCGAATAAACGTGCAGGTGAAGCACCATTATGTTCACTAATCGTCTTGTAACTAGGCTCAGCCCCTAACTTTCTGCCAATGAGACCTGGAAGGTCGTAATAGTTCCATGTCCAGGGCGCTACGACCGAGATGCTGTCGATTTCTGCCTGTAGCTTCCCCCTTTCCGAATCTGATAGGGAGGTATCTTTGAGAGCTTCATGGATCGATTGCAGAATTAGAACGAGGGGTTCAATGGCATCTGAAACCTTTTGGGAGCGATTTTTAGTTTCGCCTACACCTACTACTATGGGTGTTGCTCTAATGGTCATGACTGAATGGGCTTTTGAGGAGAATTACGGTGTAAGTTTACGATAGAAGGGGAGGAGTTTTTCATTCTTTGCCCCGCTACATAGACTCTGGGAGTGAGGAGAAGATCGCTGCTAGGATTGTCCGGATCGTATGTGAATTACCGAGGTGTTACAGGGGGCAACGACGCAACGAACGTTTCAAGAGAGATGTCTTCTGATAGCTGCTAGAAGTAGAAATTCTTCAGCAGAAGTTGTTGAATTCTTCGGTTGGTTGGCCGGTCACTTTACGATGGTAGTTACTACTACATTGCCTTCCGACTGTTGAAGTAGAGGTGTTGCTGTGCAAACCCACATTTCTAAAAGCCCCACCGTTCATGTGTGTGTTAGTGGGGTTTCATTGATTTCTTTCGGCTCAGAGGAGAGTAAGAAGAATACCTCGTTTGCAATGGACTCCTAGGAAGCCACAACCCCGCCATCTAGAATAGTCGACTACTCGTATGAGAGTCTTCTGATATGTCTTAGGCGAAGTCAAATTGCTTGCCAACTACCTAGGTAACGTAAAGGCTGAAGTATTCACGTGAGACTTAGTGAGCCCCGAACAATGGGGATGTATATTTTTCCTGTAGGTTCGAAAAATATACGCTAGACATATGTGCTACGCTACCCCATAAAACACTAAGGTTGGAAAGCAACAGAGGATAGGTTATTTCCGAGCGCAGCTAACTTGGAAACGAAGTCTTGATCTTCCCAACGCATTTTTTCATTTTACAAAAACAGTTTCGGATGTAACTGAACGCAGTAGAATTGAGGAAAATATACGAAAAATGAAGAGATTCATCCGATTTTCACACTGGACTCTTTGTATCAAAATATTCCAAAAGATAGCCTGAGCGTCGATGGCAGCTTGCAAAGGTGAATATTATTCGGACTTTTGTAGCCTATAAGTATACCACCCCCATTCCTGCTCGCCTCTATTTAAATTGAATCAAGGCGAGAAACAAGTAACCACAAGGGGTCCCGCTAGCGCAGTGGTCAATTAGACAGGGTCTTATTGAAACAGATATACACTTCCATGCTGTAGGTTCGATTCCTACGAGATATACAGTGACGTATAAGTTCCATGTTATACGTCTATACTGCCGCGGTCGATATCTTGAGCTTGTTCAACGGGAGTCCATTTTATGGCTTTTTTGGACTTTTTTCTATGTCTTTGGTATAAAGTGGGATAAGAGCAGTGAATCCCCGAAAAGAGGATGTGCATCTTCTAGTCCCTTTGCAGTACGGAAATATCAAGATCAATAATAGACTATATTATCCGTGAATTCGATCTTGCCACTGCCCTTTTAGTCTTTCTCCATCCTCATCATTAGGGTTTTGATCCGTACTACCAATGCTCTACCATACTATCAGCTACAAAGACCATTCGCATCGTGGCTAATCACATACCTCAGGACCAAGGGGTGGTGTCGGTAAGCTTGTATCCGGCTGTTGAACGACACATCATCAAAAGATGCACTTCAAATATCAGAGCAGAAGAACAGTTCATACTTGAAGCCACGGAACCAAAGGCGTCTGCGCATCTCGACATGCCTTTCGAATACTGTCTACATCTGAATCGCTATACCCTGCACCCATTATCACCGCTTTGGGTATCTCGGTATAATTCTTGGATCCAAGTTCGTTATTGGTGGTTACAGGTGCCACTTTGAGGATTAATGGGATCTGAGATTTGGCTGCTTTGTTAGAAAGACAGAGGTGGGTGACTATGAAATCCTCGAGATGGTTAGCATGTTTCTCTTGTGTGGTTAGGAAGTAGGGTTGATGATTACCATCGATGTCGGGTTTGAGGGTAGCGATGACCCCAGTGGCGATTTTTGTTGTTCGGCCACAGAGGATGACGGGAATTATTTTGGATTTTGAGATATGGACTATTCATGAAAGAATGGATAATTCTAGTTACATGCCATGTTTATACGTATGGGTCTTTAATGTGCCTCATCTTTTGGTAGACTAGCAGTGTGCTGGCGTCAGCTTGCTGTACGGCGTAGGCAAGTGTTCACGCTACAAAACAGGTACATGCAAGAATTACATTTGGTTGATGAGAGTTCTACGATATCTCCTCAAGATGCTGTGAAGCTGTGAAAATTGACTGAATTTCATTATCGGCCGTGGCATCGATTACTTATGCTCCAAAATGAAGATCTAGAATATTGGATTTGATGCTACGTACAGTTTACAGATATAGGGCAGACAGACAGTACTAATACTCTCTAGTACGAATCTAGAATTGAGCAAGTGTCAATGATTTCTCATAACATATCGGCGTCCTTCTTTTCTGCTCATAATAACCCAAGCAATTTATACTGAAACTGAGATATACCGTTGTTTCGCGGTTTAATATTTTCAATAACCCATCGAGCTCTGTTAAGGTTAAAGGCAGATACTTGATTCATGTAAGTAGAGACAAGACTTTGTGTAAATAAGATAGATAAAAAAATAGTCAGGTCTTTCGTACTCTCCCCGCTATACACCACCGGAGATAATACTGATGTTCGTTGACAGGATTTCCCGACCCCTTCGTAGTGGCGAATTTTTCGTCAACAACGAGGTCATAATGTGAGAATAGATAAGCGATAAAGGAGTGAAACTAGCGAAGGGGCAAGCAGGGAGTCTTTATAAGACGACCCTCGACATCCTTTTTGGTACCAAAAGTCACGAGATATATTAACAGCCCTCCTTCAAGCTTTTCCATGTACCCCTCTCCCTATGAGTCACAGAAGAAAACAAAAGTTCGAATGGCGTCCCAAGGTCAAATAATTGACATGTACTTTATTAAATTGTAATACTATAAGGCACTGTAGTAGTTTTACAAAGTCCACGGCACTCGATCGGCATTCGTAACGCAGTTCGGCCAAATGGCCTCGGTTGAGGGATCCGATTACTTTGTTGGGAAATTCTTTTCTTGTTCGTTGTTCTTGGCCTGCGCTTGAGTTGGGTTTGTGTTTTCGGCTACATCTGATTAGATTCCCATTGCTTGGTTAGGGAAAGTTAAACTTAGATCTTTAATTAGAGGCGGGTATTTCTTTCAAAAATAAAAGTTTGAACGGAAAGGGTCTCTCCTCTCAAGACCCCTCAAGAGGGGCATGGCCACTACAACCTTCCCCGTTCGCTGCACAGCATCTCTAACCAAAGGTGGGGCTACCCACGAAACACAACCACAAACATCGTGACCTGTTCAACGTTATTCAAAGGAACAGACCTCGGAAGAAACGCAGAATCATACACTTTTTATTACATACATGAGATCTCCTCAAAGCAGGGCATACCTATCAAGCACAACTCAAGAAACATACGTTCCCATGAAGAACCCCGCTGCCATAGACACCAAAGACGCATCTAAAGAACAGCCAGAGAATACGGAGCTCCTCCGTCCATCACAACGATGATAACGGATATCTTGATCCCTTCGCAGAATGGAGGTTTCCTCCTCGGAGCGCTTGCCATTTTCCTATCCAGTCTCTCATACCTCGTCCTCAGCCAATCCTCCCACCTCCTCTCGCGCAAAGCCAAACGCGCGAAAGCCATGAAGGATACCTTCATATCGATATCTCAACAGTCAAAAGACATTCCCAACACAGAGGCCACGGTATTACCTCCTTCCAACTTCCCAGAAAACACCACTAACACCAGACCAGAATCATGCTCCCAACACAATGAAAATAACCCAAGTACACCAAGCCCCTAGAATAAATATCAACAACCAAAACCAACAAATTCCAGCTATACATCCACCCCATAAAGTCCCTCCGTTCCCTCCCCGTCTCCTCCGCACTCCTAACACCCACCGGCTTCGCGCACGACAGGACCTTCATGCTTCTCCACAAACAACCCAACGGAGAATTAAAGAACATGCACATCGCCAACTACCCCTCCATGTCACTCTTCCATCCTAGTCTCTCACCAGAAGCCACCAAACTAGTGATCGAGCACCGAGAACCCGGCTCGTTAACCCCCTCGGGACCAAATCTGGAGCTAGATTTAGAACCCTCATGTTCAGGACTAGAGGAAGTGAAGGTGGATATGCATTCCAGCCCCACGACGGGGTACAACATGGGCCGCGAAGCGAACGACTGGTTCTCCGCACGCTTTGGATTCCCCGTCATCCTCACATACTGGGACGGGAATCCCCGGGCGGTGCTAGGGAACCTACCCGGTCGTCCCTCAAACGAGGGACCCAAACCGCAATCCGGCCTTTCAAAACTGCTTTCCCACATCCCCCTCCTCGAGGACTATCTAAAAAGAGACACCAACGAAAAAATAGCCTTCAACGACTGCTTCCCCTACCTAGTAATCTCCCTCCCCTCCTTCCAAAACGTCTCCTCCCGTCTCCCCCCAGGCGCCTCAATGGACATCACCAAATTCCGCTCCAATATCGTCGTCTCCACCTCGCTACCAGCCTGGGACGAAGACCTCTGGGGGTCCATCCAGTTCCCCTCTCGCGGGATGGAGATCATCCTCACGAGCAATTGCGGACGCTGCAAGAGTCTGAATGTGGATTACCGCACTGGGGAGCATGGGAAGACGGATGATGTCAAGGTGTATCATCGCTTGCAGAAGGATCGGAGGGTGGATCAGGGGGTCAAGTATTCGCCGGTTTTTGGTAGGTATGGGGTCCTTGGGAAGGGGGGNTCGAGAGATACTAGCTGACTTGGACTATAGACTGGCCAGGTATAACGAATTGAAGCACATAATCATGATGGCACAAGGGGATGCACCAAATACTGACTGCCAAAGGGTACAACACCTCCATTCGTTGGCTCTGGTTGTCAACCAAAACCGAGAATGGGATTTCAATTATCGTAAAATTCTCGAATAACCACAAGAATTGGAGACTTCCTATTCTAGAAGCGCTGAGACAACCAAGAGAATCAAAACGTCTCTGAGATAACGGCCATGAATCCCTACAATTTCTTTTATATGGTCGCCCTTGCATTTCTCGTCTTGACGATAGATTTAATATAGGTCTCTGGTAGATTAAATTCTTTTGTGATAGAAAAAGCCAGCAAGCCAACCTTTATTGCTTCCAAAGAGCCGTGAATTCAGAGAACCAACTGCGTCATTACTCCGCATATTTCTCAAAGATATCGTGTTATAGCGTAACAGCCAACGAACCTACTAGTCTCCAAATATACGGCCGCGAGGCACAAATTTGAATATCTTGTAGCCTTTGGGACACTTTATGTGCTTGACGGAATATTTCAAGTACAAGTTACAGTCAATCGAGAGGCACTCGTAGCAAATAACACGTCTTCTCCTAGGATGATACTATGATTAGAAGATTCGACCTCTTCGTGAAAAGGCAGTCAAGAAGATCTGAGCAGCTACATACAAAAGGAGCGCTAAGGTCCTTTCCATCTCCTCAATATTTTTTTACTCTACATTCCATTCTTCATACAGTATTTGATTGACAAAGCAAGAGGCACTCCTCACATGTGAGTAAATGGTTTCTGAACCCGATCAGATAGCTGTCAAGGACTGCCTTCTTCGTCCGAGTCTTCGTCCAGTTCTGTTGTGTGCTCCATGATGAGATCTCGCATTTGTGCCAATATTTTGCTCTTGGCTGTAGCCGCTTCACTATTTTTCGGAACAGTCATAGTCTCCTCCCCGTGTTCGCCTTTCTGGCCACCCCAGAAACGCGGGATTCTATGTAATATTGATGCTTCAAGCTCCCTTCGCAGTCGTGCAGATGTGGTTTTGCCCTGGAGATATTCTTCATCAGTAACAATATCATCAAGATAGTGTTCGCCCCCTTTGTTATAGCCGTGGACATCAAACTCGTCGTTATCGAACCCATCATCACCATAGTAGTTCGTGAAATTATGACCAGCTTCTGTTCCCTCTTTTACAAACGGAGCTTCCCAATCAGGGTCAAAAAAGAAATCTGAATTCCATTTCTGGTCAATCAGTTGCTCGGTGTCGCTCCAGCAGCTTTTGTAACATTCTTCGGTATGTATCACACATCCAGGAAAATCGGTGCAGCTTTTTCTGGTATGGTGCCCCATGATAGGCCATAAATCACCAAAGATGAAGTTTTTCATTTTCTCCCCCAAAGAATCGTCAACGGGATTACCATTGGCAAAACCTTCTCCGAATTTATGAGCTTCCCACTGCTGAACCCAAGAGGCAAACACCGGAGACCAAATCTCTTGATAGGGGTCATATATTCGAGGGAAATCCCAGCTTTCTGTCGTGGAGTGGAAAGCTTCACAATGGCCGGATATGCTGAAACTAGTAAGCGATAGCTTGTTTCGAATTTCCAAAAGCAAACTTTCGAAGCTACCAAACCAGAGACCGATTTGATGGAGTTCTAAAGTCCGTAGAGTAGTGGAGTGTCTATATAAAACCGACAAGATTCCCTTCTCACATAACAACATTCCATCTAACCGTAGATGCTCCAAATGGGCCCAAGTATAGTCTCCTAGAACTTTCCAAAGAGGGGCATACCACTTTTCTGGTGCATTTTCCTCGTTCTGATCAGGATGTTCTGGTTCCGGCATCCGAAAATACCAAGTACCCTCCTCGTCTTCAAGTCCAATTGGATCAAAACCAAATCGAATATTTCTTAGTTGTGGAGCCGAAGTGAGGAAGAAGCCCAAACCTTCCCAGAATTGTACTATTGGAGGTTCTGTAGCATCGAATGTGAGATGAAGTGTTTGTAGGCAATGTAATGGCTCTACTAATACTTTAAGCTCTGAAATTGAACGGCCAAAGAAAGTCACTGGAAGCATGTCATGGCTGAGATGCTCGAGCTTGATCTTGCTGCTAGGTGTATATCGTTGGAGATGAGCAAGACCAAGCAATAAGAAGCCAAACTCGGCTATCCTCTGGCTAAAGAAAGTGCTGCTTGCATCCACACGCCAAGCCTGAATCAAAGTACTTGACTGGAATGATGTTGATTTCAGTGTGAAATCAATGCGCTTAATACTATGGAAGTGCGAACATACTAGAATAGCCGCGGAAGGCCTCCAAAAGCTTATGCTCTGCTCGGAATTTTCACAGTTTATGAACCATCTTGCGTAGTCTCGCACATCTGTTTCTTTTTGGGATTCTAGGTTGGCAGTTGATCCATCGCGCAGTACTCCTTCCTGGTCTGTTGCTGTATCCCAAAGGCATTCGTAATCGAGGGCGTATTCAAACACTACACTGGCGATGCCAATCCATCCATGGTCAAATATAACTCGATCGATGTTAGAAAAAATCCGAGGGCATGTCGTGAAGTATAAAAAACGTTCTGTATCCATTCTATCACGACGAAATACGAAAGTTGAACCGAAGAGACATTGGAACCCAATCTCAGCCCATCGCTTACACACAAGTCGGCAGGCCTTGAGGCTATCGAGGTCTTCGTCAGAACGTGAAGGAAGCAGTCCAGAGAAAATCATGCTCAACATCTCATCTGGTAGCCAGGGGAGTGGACTATTGTTGATTCGTAATGCCGGATTGCTTTCGCTTCGAGTAGGAATGTCGGGTTGTTCGTGAAGTGAAATATGATCTGAAATGCCGCCGTCAGTCTCGGGTTATTACTATTTAACTTAGAGACAAATGCAGTAAATTCTAGCTTGGAAAGAAAATAAGCAGCAAACAATCGAATATCTTTCAGCAACTACGAGGGCCGAATACCCAAACGCTTACCTTCGGAGCCCTTATCGTCCATAACTTTTTCGTTAACCCAGATCTTACTCCACGCGTCGGCAAGGGCGGATTCAAAAGGATATGAATTGTTGATTTCGGCATTGGCGAGTCTCTCATGAAACCAAATTCCATCCCAAACATCCCCACCCGCATCCGCAGTCGTAGAACCAGTCATCTCTGTGTTGCTATCACACCGTCCAGTTGCCCTGTCGTCAAAGGCTATACGCAGATCAGTAAATGTCCATGAAATTACTGAACGCGGCATGTAGCAATCACTTACCCGTGGCTTGACCGTCCAGGTCATCCAGCTCATCGGGGAGCATGATTGCGCACTGTCGTTGATACTGGTAGATCACGTCGCCGTGGTGATAAAATTCGAGGTCGATATCGAGATTGAAATCGAGATCAAGGTTGCAGACAAAGTGAACTAGAGTCGCGCCGCCGAGTATCCTTCGTATCCCTCTTCCTGCCACAAGCTCAACGATTCGATCTCGCAAAGGCAAGTAACCAGAATGGAATTAACAATCTCGCATCCGCGTGTCGATACCAGTTTGTGGTTGTGGGTGGTTGAAAGAAAGTTTGAGTGCTAGATCGAGGATTGCTCGTTGGGTGTCGTGTTGACAAAGAGATGGAAGGTGAGCGACAACCTAAGCGAGTCGCTCCTTCCCTCACTTCGTTGCGTCAAGTGACTTCCTAGCTCAACCAGAACTAAAGGTGAGGAACAGAAAGAATAACGATAAACTAAACCACTCGCCCTACGATTTTATCGAATGCCATTCTGGTCACTAATCTACTGTACAAAGCTTTCTTACTCTCCACACTCAGAGCCACCCCCTAGCCAGACAACATCAAAGTCAATATCAACACATCTCAAACCTCACACCCTCTTCCCATCATTACTCAACCCTCCTCTCAAAAACCAACATCATAGGCTCCAAAGCCATCGTAAAAATATCCGTCGACTTCTCAATAATCCCCGTCCCATCTTCACCCGGAGCAAACTTGACATCGAAATCCGAGATAATCCTCGCGGTAACATTTCGTAACTCCATTAACGCAAGTTGTTTTCCTACACAACCAGCAGAACCTATGCATTATACATGATCAGAATATGATAGTAGGAGAGGGAGGATGAAAGACTAACCAGTAGAGAAAGGTAAGAACACAGATTTATTCAGTACCAACTCAGGTTTTTCGCCCCATCGTTCAGGAATGAATTCCGAGGCGTTTTTGAAGCATGATTCAACTATTCTCATTAGAAACCAAGAATGTAAAAAGGAGGTGATAAAACATACGTCTACCAACAGTGTAAAAAGGCGTAGAGACCGTCACATCACCAGGGATATAAGTATCGCCAATGGTAACACCCTCCGGAGGAGTCAAACGTGTCAAGCCACTTGGAGTAGCAGGATGGAGCCTCAAAGCCTCATTGATAATCCCATTCAAATACGTTGCCTCAGCCAAGCCTTTGAATTCCGCTTCAGATCCGGGTTCATAGAAGGTAGATAATTCCTTTCGGAGTTTTTCTTGGACGTGTGGGTAACGGGCTAGATTATAGAAGATGTGAGAGAGCGTTGCGGTTGTGGTGTCACTACCTGCTACTATCACGAGTCCACAGTCTCCGATGAGCCAGCTGGGGGTTGTTAGTTTGTGAGTGGGGAATTTGGATTGGGGACTGACCCCGGGTCTTTGTGGATGGGATCTGGGCTTTCTTTTGAGGCGTTGATTAGGTAGGTGTACAAATCTGGGGAATCAGGCGTATACTGCAAGGAATCAGATGTGATTTTATGTTGTATCAATGGTAGTACTTACACTCTTTCTCCATTCTACCTGTTTTTTATTGTGTGCAATGAACGCCTTTGTTGCGCCAGCTAGTCCAGGGATTGCCTTGAGAATTGGTAAGATCCAAATGATTGGAGTAAGAGGCTGTTCTAATCTCAGTATAACTTCCTCAAGCATGAAGGGCAATTCTTACCCCCAGCATAGCCATTCCTTCTGTCATGAAAGTAATCACGGAATGCTATAAAAAATCAGTATCTTGTATGAGCATTCGAACGATGGCTGACATACCGCTTTCCCATTCTTAACCATATCAAAAGGAGTACCAAACGCCATATCACCCATGATATCAAACGCATAAAAGTTGAACCACTCGCAAGCATTAACCGCCTTCCCAGATCTCTCATTCAACTGCGAAATGAGTTGGTCGGTATACTGTCTCACTCTTCCTTCATAATCACGTAGAGCTAAGTAAAAATCATAAGCAGAGCATCAACGAACTGACGAGTTATGACACCGTACCTTTAGTACTAAACGCCCGATCCCAAATCTTTCTCCTCGAATCATGAGTCGCCTTATCTCTCTCGAGATTCAGAGCAAAGTCCGGGATGGCGATACATTCATACCAGATAGTCTTCTTGAACTTCGGCCCTAGAATCTGCGTCACGGCCTCGGGCGCTGTGATCGATATCTCATTCGGACCAACCCTTATTACCCGTCAGATAATGCACCACAAATTCACACAACAGGAGCGAACGCCTACCTCACAAACTCTCCATACTTCTTATGAAGTCTATCGCGATAAATAAAATCCCTCGGTCCATTCTTGATCAGATATGACGTATGAAGAAGTTTCGAAATCCTCCAGCTCAATGGGCCCGGAAATTTCTTCAGGGCATGGAAGAAAAGCCGGTAAATGACGATACTCGAAAACAAAGCGATGGTATACGAAAAAGTTGCCACGGTCGTAATTTTCGCTGCTTCGAGATATCCATCCTCTCCAATTCCTCTTAGGATGCTGATGTATATGGCGGAGGGGATAAGGAATGCAGCCGCGACGAGGCGGGGTCCGACAACGTGGTGTTCGCCCCTGATGAAATATCCTAGATGGGATGCAACGCCTATCGAGGCACTTGCTGCAGCAATGGCTGTCAGAGAGGGGAAATCCATGATTTGCCTTATGGATTGGAGCTGACGTGATGTTGTAACCAGCCCTGGAGACTTCTAGTAAGGGTTTACATAGCCCTTGAGATCAGCGTGGGTCATATATAATTCTGGTATAGTACTTGTAGCACCACCCAGATATGCACTTGGGCAGGTGCAAGCCAAGGTGGACGACAACACAGCCAAGGCCTTGGGGCTCGCAAACTTTTAGCTACTTCGGTCGGTACATCTCTCACTCATACCGGTCTATACATAAAGGGGGTGGACAGTCAATAATACTGGACACTGTCACGTAGATCATATGTGAGCAAAATCTATATCGCCCAGATATAAGTCTTTTATTCGCCGGTTTAGCTAAACATCGGGGCCGAGAGATACTACTTCTATGATCAGCGACAGTCGGGTGTCCAGCTTTAACCGTCCACCCGCTTTCCAATTGGCCGCATGATGGAATGATGCCCCTCGCGCTGAAGGCCCTCGGCTGGAGTTCCTATCACAATCATGATTGGCTAATGAACACGCGAACTCCGAAGCAATAAAGACGCAAAGGCGGGGGTGGAGATGTGCACAATTCCCGCTCTGGGCGTGGAAGAAAGAGAAAGGAAAGAATAAGGGACAGAATGGGGGTATTAACACCTCCGCTATCGATGATATATATCGTTAAAGGTTTAAGGGGCACAGGGGGACCTGAAATAGTTTGAATGCGGGGAGAGGTACAGTATCAAACCTAGATCCTGCCAGGTTGTGAACATTAAAAAAGAAAACGTGATTAGAACAACACCTGACTTATATAACCTCTAGAGTTCTAGGTTCTATACTATTTTATTTTAATTACAGGTTCTTAGAGAATGAGAAGTAGAAACTGTTTTATCCAAATTAAATTATACTCGAATATAAGATACCCATAGGCACCTTTGTAGGAAATCTTCAAGGAACCTACCACCCTTCACAACCCTCCCGGAAAATTCATAACAACAATTAGTGAAACAACTGTTACATACGACCATAGACTGAGGAGAATTGGGCATCCCGTCCGCTCTGCCATACACAAGCCTCAGATCGGCAGATTAGTAGTTGGGTGGGTGACCACCAGCGAATACNATTATTTTTGCATTTTTTTGTTTTTATTAATTCAGTCGCGATTTTTTGCGGACATTTCGAGCATCATTCACGCTAACAAGCATTCTGAGTATAGATATAAGACTAGATTGCTGCACCGAAGACATTTTCGTCCCCGTCAAAAGGGACACATTTGGATGTTACGCAGCCAGTTCCGCTGGTTATACTGCTGGGGATATAGTGGTCTCGGCTTTCGTATCAACGGGGACTGGTTAGGTAGTTGTGGGTGTGGGTGTGTATATAGATTGGGGGGTTACTGATGTGCCGAGATGGCGGGTGATACGTTTCGGGCGCCGACTTGTCACATCAGGAGTCCCAACAATCTAGCCAGCCGCAGGCGTCACCTAACCCCCTCCAACAACCGAGTTGTAAAGAGGAACAAGTATTTTATCTTGTACATTTGGGTAGTTTCGTAGGGAGTTTAATTCCGCATTTGAAGAAATGGCAAGGGGAAGCTTCAATCCATGTATATGTGCTTGCAAAATTGACTGAGAATAGTGAGATTTACATTCAATGTTCATGCGTCCCAGGGTATGTTAGCGACACCGCTTGACAACCATATACTCTATAGAGTCATGGTGTCTCAAACTTACTATTTGCATCTAGCCCCAGAGTAGCAATTTACTACCTAATACTTCGTCCCAGGCATAATAAATGTTATTTTTGAGTGGGTATACAGGGGATCCTTCAGTGGACTATGTATAGGGTAAACACGACGCTAAACTTTAACATTTATTATGCCTGAGACGAAGTAGTAAGCCTCTTCTTCAAGTACGGAGAAGGATAAGAAATTATACGAGACACAGTTCGCTTATTGTCCGATAACTTGTATCCTATTTCAGCGGATACCTGGATGGGTGTACTACAGTACACTATACTCTTTGTGTTAAACATCAAGAGATAAACTCCCGGTGGAACCCTAAGCATTGGAATTAACAGAACTCTCAGTTGGTAGATATACGAAGTAAAGGGTCTAGACAGCTCGCGTCGCCCCCTCCCCCGTATAAGACTTGTTATAGGCAGGGTATAACTCCACAATCTAGCCCTCTAAGCCAATTAAATTTTCCCATTTATGTGGAGGTATATCAGAAAGTGACAAGGGGTGGGGGGACCCGAGCTGTCCAGACCCCTTACTTCGTATAATGGCCTCCGGTCGATCCCGTCGCGACTTTATAGCCTTTTGCCCTATACTTCGTAAACCCACTTCTATACCCTGTTTTGCCTCCGGACGTAGGCGAATTTTCAAAAAGCATATCTTAGACCTAGACTTTAATGCCGCTTGATCTATAGGAATGAAAGTTCAAGGGCAAGAGTAGAAATTAAAGCTATTTAGAACTCTAGCACGTAGTACTTATTATTTAATCCCGAATTAAGTAATCGTAAAAGCGTAAGTAGCTTACTACTCTAGAAGGTATACTTAGGAAGGCCGTATTAGACCCCTACTTTAGACGGTCTAGGCGACTTTTTGGCTTAATTACTACTATGTGGCGTCCTATAAAACAACCTCTCTGTTTTATAATGGCTAAGTTGTAATTCCTAAGTTCTACTATCTTCATTTAATTAAGGTTATTCGTACTCTAGCAGGGCAGAATTTTATAATTTGCCCGTGTTACATTTACTCGGGTCTAAAAAGCGGCGGTTTTTCGCTAAGAGGCCATTAAAGTCGCGGAGTGATCGACCGGAGGCCATCAAGGTCGTATAATTTCAAATGAGTGAGTTACAAATAGTAACTTTAGGATTTAGTAGTAGAACTCTTTCTGTTTTCAACTTAGAATGAAAAGTTAGCAGGTTAAAGGTTGATCTGTGAAGCTACACGCCTTGTTAAACTGGATATAACTCATTATATCAATATACTTACGGGGGCGCCTAAAGCTATTACTCCAGCGCCTTAGGAGTAGAGGGGTTGAGCGATCAAGTCACATGATCGACCTTTTTCCTCGAGGCCCAAGTGGAAAATATCCCCCTTCGATATGATCTGTACCTTACCACAATTACATATAAACGTTACTCTTTCAATTCCCAAGTACTGTATAAACATATCATCAGCGAAGTAAGAAAAAGACAAAGAAAAAGGAACAGAAAAATTAATTCCACTCTCCTGCCAGTTGCTCGGCGATGAGCGGCCCTTTTAATTCCAGATTCGGAAGGTGAAGGTGGGGACAGCACCAACACGTGCTACAACCATAGGACGCAAAAACTCAATGGCAAGATCCTGTCCAACAGAAATAGAATCCACAAGTTATTCCATAAGTATATATACAACTAGCGCATCGCTAAAATGGCTTTTCCTTCTGCAATTGTTTCATCACCCTGTCTTTATCACCACCCCCCACGATGCAGACTAAAAACCTTCACTTGCTGGCCCTCAGCACGCTTGCTGTCGCCTGCGCAGCGCATCCGCATCCGACGGAGGAATATACCAAGTACTCAACGGTCACTGGGTTTTTCTTGCAAGATGAGAGCTGCACCGATCCGGCGACTTTTGATTATGTGTGTGGAATTATTCCATCGGTTCTTGGGGTGTCGAACTAATGATCTGATAGACCGCTGAGAATTTCGGATTGATTAATCGGACATATCCCACAGATGGAAGATATGAGGAAAAATTTAGAACTCAATGGCAGAGATTCGAGAAATATGTTGATCATTTGAATGATGAATGCGATGAAGATGTCGAGTATAAAGTCTTGTTCCTGGGTCGCCACGGGGAAGGATATCACAATGTCGCTGAAACCTATTATGGCACTCCAGCTTGGAACGTAAGTCAGAAATCACCATTTTGATATCCCATTCTGACAAAATCCAGTGTTACTGGTCATTATTGGACGGAAATGGAACTTCCGTCTGGGCGGACGCCGAAATCACACCCAACGGTGTAGCCCAAGCTCAAGTCGCAGCCGATTACTGGGCCACTCAAGTTCTGCTTCAAAAGATTCCTATTCCGCAGTCTTTTTACACATCGCCTCTAACTCGTTGTTTACAAACTGCCAATATCACGTTTTCTCAGCTTCATCTTCGTCATGGGGCTCCTTTCAGGCCAACTGTGAAGGAATATTTCCGAGAGGGGATCAGTGGTCACACTTGCGACAGACGTTCAAGCAAGGCACATATCCACGGATTGTTCCCACGATATAAAATCGAGGAGGGCTTTGCCGAATGTGACGAACTTTGGAAGCCATTGTTGGCTGAACAACCTGTTAATCAAGATGTCAGGACCAAGACAGTGTTGGATGATGTATTTGGTAGTGATAAGCATACCTGGGTCTCGATTACCAGTCACTCGGGAGAAATTTCTAGTATCCTCAGAGGTAAATATACCTTCTCTCCTTTGTTTTCAATGGTACTAAATCATCATAGTCATCGGCCATCAACCCTTCAGACTCGCAACAGGAGCAGTCATCCCCGTCCTCATCAAAGCCGAAACGATCAAGGGTCACCCCCCACCAGTCGCAACACCAGTAGACTTTCCAGACTGGGAGGACTGGCTACCAATCACACCATGCAGCGAACCACCTCCACCACTTATAACCTCAATCTCACACAAATGAAATTAACCATGATAGTTTAGAAATTAAAGCAATTCATAATACACGATTCCATCGTGCACCTTCCCTCCCTACTGCGCCTTCTCCTGTCTTTGAATGCCCTCTTTCTCCATCCCCTCACAACCCGCTACCTTCCCCGCAACTTCCTCAGCTTTTCCAAGAACACCACTTGGAGCGGGCTCGCCTTGTCTTTGTGCATTCGCTTCCTAAATTCTCATTAGCACTATACTTCAACCCTAATTTTCCCCATCCCTGATTCCATGAAATCATAAATGAGCAGATTGAGAGGAAACAAACCTTCATAGTCCCAATCCCATCACCCATATCCTTCTCCCCACTCTTCTTCCACTCCTCACTCCCCGTCACGGCCCCAATAGTAGACTCTACGTAACCCTTCGCGTACTGGGCATGGCCTGCGATCATGGAGGGGTCTTGGGTGGTGTTGTTTGTTGTTGAGCTGGACATTTTGAGGGGTGTTTTGAGTGTGATTTGAAGGTAGGTAGGTTTGTTTTGCTTTTGTGTGGTTTGGATTTGGTTGTTTTCTGATTATGGCGAGAGTTTGTGAGATATTTGGTTTGGTAGATTTGGTTTGCTTCTAGGGGTTTTAAAGAGATGTTGTGGTGTGAGTAGCTGGGTTTTGTGGCGTTCTGAGGAGGGGTGGTGATGTCATGCATGCCAGCCATTGCTTTGGGCGAGATCTACGTCACCTCCATTTCTGTGCATTACAATCTCTTTTGCTGGTAAAATAATTTTTAAGTTTATGTTTCGGATTTACGGTAGCTACACCAGTTCAATGTAGCTATACAGGAACTCGGACCAGAATCCAGCAATTTCGTATACGCACCGCAGGATAAATATGATCACACCCCTCACCAAGGCTCAAAATATTTATCAATTCCTTAAGTATCTTTGAGTTTTGGCTGACTACTCGAGCATCATATACAAAATATGTTATGTTAAGGTATCGGTGTGTGATTTGATCCCAAAGCATCAGAATCCGAGAAATCCCACTAGCTGTCGATCTGAGTATCGAGAGATCTCAAAGCTCTAGGGAAATTAATTAAGGCTTGTTTTACCTCATCGTCAGTATAGTACATTAAAAATACAAGAGTTCTCGACTACTACTCGAGTAATACAGACGTGATAGAATAGCCTGTCTATATATCGTTCGATAATAATTATCATACTACGGAAGGGAAGAACTCTTGGTCACGGGAGATTACGTATCCGACCACAGTGTCAGTGTATCGGAATTTTTTTCGGTTAAGGACAAGAGTAGTTTTGGGGATGATGTTGTACGCTGGGTGGTGATGGTTGGAAGGAGAGAGGCTAAGAACTAGAGGATTTCCTTTGAAGTTTGAAGTTTGAACTAGATGGGTATGGGGGAGAGGAAGGATGGCTTCTCCTTCTTGATGTCGCGTTACTTGCGACTTGCGTCCACAATTCCATGGTCAAATTAGCGAGTGAAAGCGAAGCCATGTGATGAGAAGGTTTTACGGCCAGATTAGAAAACCGTATGGATCGTTTAATTAGGTTAACGATAGGTATTCACAATTATGGCTTCTTGGTAGAACGCACTAGGAGGGGTAATAGAATTTGTGTCGATGAAGGTTGGATGACAGGACATGTTATAGTGCCCCCCTTAAAGGTAGTCTCATACACGGACTTTAATTAGCTGTTACCAGCAAGTATTTAACTGCATTGTCCTAATCCACTTAGGTTAAAAAAGGTAATCTGATATATGAATTTTGATGATCCTAAATGACTTTAGAGAATTATTTTACTTGTACGAGACTTTTAGGATAATATCTTTTTTTAACCTACGGAGGTGTGTATAGAGTTTCGCCTAAATTAACTGTCTTACTATTCAGACGGGTTGATTTGCACAGCTGTTAGAATAGAAAGTTTACCCGTGGTCATTGTTACGAAAATACCTCTACAATTGTCGAAAATGAGGTGAGAGAAAGACGGTATCACAAATTTAGGTCTAATCACAACTTAGTATTCTAAATACTAAGGTCCTATCAACGCAGCTCTTGCAAGAATGGTACTTCTCGCTTACCACTCTGGTGTGCTTTCAGGGGGAAAGTTTCATACTTCGCGAGCTGGCTCCATTTTCTCCAAACCTTTTCCAGTCTAGTAAATCAGGGGTTGTAGTTCAAGTTATGGTTTATTGCGAGGCTAAAGTACAAAAGAATTACTTTTTTGTTGTTTTTAATGTAGTAAATACAGTTCAGTGCGTATCCGAGCACCAGGATGTCCGCTACAAGGACCTGGAAGATCACAAAATCCAACCCAAATCCGTTCCTAGTATCATTCCCTCAGAAGGCTGCATAATCCAATCTCACATACGCACCAAATGCCACTGTTGGTTTGACTTATTCAGTCAAGTGGGTGATGCAAAAGACCTATATTACTAAGGTAATAACTAAGTCTCTGATGTTGCATGCCGAAGCAAGTGTAGCTAGCTAAGTGCCTACGTACTTATAGATGCCAAAGTACGCTAGTCCCAAAGGAGCGGAGCACGCTAGTACCGAAGGAGTAGCTACGCTCGAAGCTAGCTAATAATCATTCACCATAATAAAGCGACATGTTCCTAATATATATGTCCTCTGTTTCATGCCTAATTCAGTGTAGCTAGCGAAGTCCCTGCGTACTTATAGATGCTATTGTACGCTACTCCTGAGTCCCTTTTGAAATCATAAACTAGTTAATCAAAAGTAGTGAATGGATTCTTGTAAACACCCAGCGAACTCCCCTGGCGGTGAGCTTTGACCGTTATCATACTAGAATCAAAATCGTGATTTGTATCGCTTCCTGGAGTATTGACAAAACAATTGATCTTGGGTAAACACGCGAAGCGATCGCGTATCTGTTACCATAGAAACTAATTCGCGAAAATGCGATGTGCAACAAAAAAAAAGGTCGAAGTTTTCTTGCTTCACTAGCGAGGATTCACTTGAAGTGCCTCAAAAAGAGGAGGGGTTGGGAATAGGTGCACACAGAGAATCAAGCACAGAGAACCCAACCTCCATCAACCACAGTGAATCTCAGCACCCCACCCTCTACCACACAGCTCTCGGAAACGCATAGACCAATACCCCCACCCCTTCACAGAGGAAAAAGTGGCCCAGGACCCACCCCACACACATCCATAACCCAAGATAACCCTCCCTCCAGCAAATCCACCAATTATGCACCTGTTGGTGGTACCCTAGGTAACTGCAATGGCCTAGTGGTGCGACCCGACAATGCCCAAAGGTTGTACTAGCCTTGTAAAATCCATAGTACTTACGTAGAAGCTAAATAATAATATAAAACTCAGTTCGTCTGGTTTTAGGTCCGTTGCGCTCTTTAGATGGGAGTTGGATTTTTTGGATTTTTTTTTTAAGAAGTTGGGGAGGAGGAGTTCTTTTGGGGGGTTTTTGGAGGGGGCGGGTGAGGAGAGGGATAGGGTTGGTTAGTTGGTGGGTTGGTGGTAGGGTGTGGATGAGTGAATTGTGGCTCGCTTAGTGAATGCTGTTAAGGAGTAAGAGGTATATCCGTTAGGGTATATTTTGCGTATCGAGGGTAACTAAGCAAGCCGTTAAATATTATTTAATCCAGAGATCACTTGCCCATAGTAACAATCTATTCAGTAGAATTCTTTCACGCCTACGTAAACGTGTCTTCCTAAAAGGAGGCCCGTCCTTTGTCAGAAGAATAGAACAAACTCTCTTTACGAAGTAATATACTAAACTCTCCATACAAATCACACTGTAATATTTGGGCGCAGCCTTCGTCTGGCAGCCTAGGCTTCACTTGATAAGGTCCGAATAGCGTTTTTAAGATTCCCTGCCCCCTCGCCCCTCTTATAGCTCTTACTTCACTGTTTATAATAATAAACATGCGAGTCTTATAATAGTAAGGGCAAGGATGAACGTGCTCAGGAAGGGAATATATTTGGAGGAGTGTTAATTCGTAATACTCATTGTCAGGAGTTATTTATTAGTCCGATTTCTGGGTACCCAGGGGGAGTGGGGGGGGGGTATTGTGGAATAAATGGGTGTCTGTAGACTTTGTTACAACCATTCTCCTTTATATACCTTGGACTATCTCTTCTGTCTTTCCTTAAACCCACTTGTGTGTAGAATAGAATAGAGTGGTACCTATATTGACATAGACAACATTATCTACATCCTCTCTATAAATCGTGCTTAAGCCATGTGGGGTAATCCAACTTTACTATACCTCGCTTAGCAGCCCCTTGTATACAGAATCTAACAAGTAACAAACATCAACTCCACCACCCCACTCTTCCATCCACCATAGGTCCATAACAACACCATCCAACATAGCCATTTTCTCCAAGATAGAGGGGAAAACTGGGTATTCCTATTGGCTAATCGAGGTACTGGTAACTCATCGTATCCTTTATCACCAACCGCACCAACAACAACAACAACCGCACCAACAGTTTGTTGAAAACCAAACTAGGTACTGATCATAGATTTCTACTTTCCCAAATATCTTTCCTCTCACTCCCAAAGTTTACCCAGATATATTTGAATCTATAAACCGAGATAGATACATACCACCAAGTCAAAGTCATCGTGAACCATCAAAACCACACACCAACCAACCTAGACTCCAACATGGCATTCACAACCCTCACCGGCTTCGCACTAGTAACAGGAGTAAGCACCCCGCATCTCCGCCTTCCCCCTCCCACACCCCCTCCCACCTCTCAACCCCTCGCTAACCCCCTATCCAGGCCGGCGCAGGAATAGGTCAAGAAGTCGGCTTCGCATTCGCAGAAGCCGGCGCGGCAGGCGTACTGTTCGCGGATCTGCATCTCGAAAACGCCACAGCAAACGCCGAGACGAGTAAGGAGTACGCCGGGAACCCATCGTATATCGCGTTAGCGATCCAGGTCGATGTGAGGGTTCCTGAAAGCGTGCAGGCGATGGTGGATTTTGCGAGGGGGGCTTTTGGGAGGTTGGATTATTGTGTTAATTCTGCTGGGGTAAGTCTGTTTTCTTTTCGTTTTGATTCAATTTGCCTTTTATGAAGTTGATTCTTCTTGTTATGAATATCTTGTACTCTCATCTCCCCCATCTCTCTCGCAATCCCCAAAGAGTCGCAGCAATACCAAGACCAAGACCTTACGAATAACAGGTAGGAGCCACCTCCCTCCTAGCCACCAAAGAAATCGACATCGCCAATTTCGACACCACGCTATCCATCAACGTCAAAGGCACCATGCTCTGCGTCCGCGCCGTCTCCCAAGCCATGAGCACCCAAGAACCACTCTCACACCAAGGCCGCCATGGAGAACGCAGTCTCGGTCGGGGAGCGATTGTTAACATAGCCTCGGCGACGTCGTATGTAGCGGGTCCGAAGATGATGGCGTATGTTGCTAGTAAACATGCTGTTATTGGGATTACCAAGACTGCTGGTGAGTTTTTTCGAATCACATATTCTCTTCTCTCTCCTCTCCTTACCCTTCTCAAGAACCCCCTACACCCAACCAAGACATAACCTAACCAAGACACAAACTAACCCACCCCCAATCCAGCACTCGACAACACCCCCCACCACATCCGCGTCAACGCCCTCTGTCCCTCCTACGTCCACACACCCATGTACACCCGCAGCCTAGCGCGGGTGCCCGCACTGGGGAAGCTCATCGAGCGCGCGAGTCCGCTCCATAGACCCGCGTGTGTGGAGGAAGTAGCGAATCTGGCGGTGATGATGTGTAGTCCCAGTGCGAGTTATGTCAATGGGACGGGGTTGTTGGTGGATGCGGGGATGTTGCTTAGTGCTAATGTGTGAGGGCACTTTTGTGGTGTGAAGGTACTTGGGTAGATGGATTGTAGGCTGGTGAGGAGGTGGTTGATGTGAGGTTTGTGGGAGATATGAGATAACTAATTCCTGTCTTGTGATCGAGATGCTGTTTTGTTATGAGTGGTGGATCATCGTGGTTTTATTTATTTTGGTGAGGAGCACGTTTTAGTAGTGTGTAGATTGTAGCATGTCATGTACGGGGTAATCCATACGAGCAGTTCTGTGGAATCCAAGGGTGGGTAAAGAGAAGGTTCTTATACTACAACTCTGCTTTCCTCCGATATGTGAGGGTATGAGTAAGACATCTGTAGTAAACGGGTGTGGAATATTATCAAAGGACGGTGGTAAAATAGGGAGAAGGTTCGAGGGGTAATACTGCAGATAATTGGTGAGAAAATGAGTGGAATTGGAGTTCGTGAGGAGTTCAAATCAGGGGATGTTATCTTCTTGCTTCGTTGGAAATGGTTCGTGTTAGCATCTTATTATAGTTTCTATTATTACAGTACTGTAAGTCTTACTGTACTCAAGTACCTCGCTGAGTCGAGAGTGCGGGGTCACAATCATTAGATCTTACCACGACCACATACTCGAGTACAAGTACTCGTAGATACCCCTCCAAACACCTACCTACCAACCTACCAACCTACCACACCACATAACCCACCTTCCACATCCCCAATCCCACAAATCCACACACACATCCCAAGTTCCCCATCCACCTATAGCTACAGTACCTACCTATCAATCCATCCCCAACCCTCCAATCGATCGATTCGGACAAAAAGATTCATCTACAGTCCGAAAGCGAGTTCAAGACGAAGAAACAAGCATCCAACGCGGGCATGCCATGGATCCCATGGATCCAATGACGTGTTTGCTGCAGAGCAATATATTCCTGCATCGTCCGCAAGAGCACAGGAGAATGTCGGGTACCGTAGGGATCGGAGGATGGCCCAAGCTCCCGATGCCCCTCCATGCCCCGCAGCTCCTGGGACTTCTTAGATGTTGTGTTGTGGTTTTGATTTTGATGAGGAAGAGGATTGATGTTGTTGAGATCTCTTGGATCTGAGAAAAATACTGAGTTGTGAGATGATTGGAGTCCCCCACTTTGGGTAGATGGATAGAGGAGGTAAGTTGGCATGCTTTGGATAGGATCGGAGGACTGGAGGAGCTGCATGCAGGTGGAAGCAAACCACACACAGCATCTCAAGCTACGGGGAAGGAATCTCCAAGAAGCAATTCTCTGCGATATACAGTACAAGTACAAGTACCGTAAGTTGTTTCCTACTGGACATGGTTAGAAGTGCATATCCCCATCCCCACAAAAGTTCGACCGACATTAACTTCGCAAGTTTCCTATTCCGGGAGAGGTGAAACGTACTAGCTTCTCCCTCCTAGGAAGTATCAGGATAGGATCTTCGAGAGCGTTGGACAATGCGAGTATCTGATTCCTTGAGAATGGGAACGCTTGAATTGATGGTTTGATATACAGGCTGGACTCTGGAGAAGATTGGTGATTTGTATTGGTACTTGAGGTGCTGTGAGATACTGCAGATGTACGAAGTAGATCACGCGACATGAAACAATCCCAATCAATCGGTGAGATTTAATTTAAACGAAACTTGCCGATCTTCTCTATACATTCCCGGCCAATTAAAGAGAGCTCTTCGTAGCTGACGGATGTACGTATAATACTATATCGAGATGGAGTAAGTAGTAGAGTACTGTAGAGTGGAGTAAAGCGGGTAAGCTGTGTCAGGCCAGGAAGATGCAGTCGGGAGTGGTTGATATCAATAGGATATGGGAATGGATTGGGTTGGTTGGAAGGGAAGGTTCCATTGTGGCTGGTTGTACTCGTACATGAGGATGTACAATGTGCTGTGCCCATTCCCATTCCTAATCTTTCCCATATCAGCGTTGCATCTGGGCTATTTCCGTATTCCATTATCTTTTCGTCTATCAAGCTTCCTTCTCATGGTGACAGCTACTACTACTTCAATCCTCAAAAGACAAGGTACTGCTGTCCAAGCGAGCACGGAAAAAGGGGGGATGTAAGGGCAAGGTTACTTGGTACTGTAAAGCCAAATATAGTGTAGATAGTAGATGGTAGATGTAGTAGGAGAACTGACTAGCCAACCTGCCACCAACACCCATCAAAAACGCTACAAACTTAGCTTCAAACTCAACGGATACTAGCTCTACTAGCTCTACTAGTTCCCTCCCAGACCTGGTACTGTATCTGGTAGATCACAAGCATACTTCGGTATGACGCCAACGCTCCTCCTTATCCACAACTCTTCTATGGCTGCATCGCAAGATAGTCCACGCCAAGTCCATACCAAGTCCAGACACACACCCTCACAACCGCACTCCCACACCCATACACACCCACACCAAACACCCGCAAAGAAATCCTTATCGCTGCACCCAACCCTCCCGAGCAGCTCGACCAATGAGCCCACGTGGGAGCTTGTATAGGCCAAGGAGCAAACTGTGGAGGCAACCAGATATAAAGCACGGCCTATGATCCTACCTCATCTAGATCCGAACTGTCACTGTCTCGATTTTCCGTTTTGGCTACTGTACAGTACTCTTTTTTTATACGCCGTGGAGATTGATATTGCATTTTTAGATTGCTTTTCCGACGGGAGACGATCGGGTCGAGGGCGAATGTAACGCTACGATGGCGCCTGGACACGTGCGTGAGCAGTTGGACCTGGATCTGCGTGGTGCTGGTGTTGGTGCCTTTCAATTCAATTTGGCTAGTTCGATTGCGGATAGGATGAATGTGGTGCCGGGCTTTAAGACGAGTGCTGGTAAGTTCTTTTCTCTCTCCTTTTTATCTTTCCTTCTTGGATTGTTTTCTGCTCTGTAAGGAATCATTTGTTTTGGTTTGGTGGTTGTGTTTTGATGCCTGCAAAATCTGTGAGTGCAGAAATTGATCCCGGGATTTTTTTCTTTGCGACCTCAATTACTCCGTCCTCGCAGTTAGAGATGCGATGGGTTCCAACAATTTTGGCTACTTTTCCTCCCGCAGTCTATTGAAAGACGAGAATCTCCAAGGCTCACTTTAAAAAGAATCTAAACTAACAACTCCCTCACAGCGTTCTTCACCTTCCTCCGCGCAAACCTCGTCCTTCCCGAATCCTCACTCCATCTAGACTATCTAGACTCCAACTACTCAACCCCAACTCTCTCGCCCTACTCCTCTCAAACTCTCCCACCAGTCTATACTCTCCCTCCCTCCTCCCTCTCAATAGTCTCCACTGCACCAACTCCAAAAATGTCACACTCACACTCACGATCCTCATCCTTGTCCTCGTCCACATCCACAAAATCCAAGCGAACACGCACTCCCACCCCCAATCCACTTGACGACATCCCCCCCCTCACAACCACAATCCTCACCTCCGACTCCGACAAAACCGCCGCCTTGAAACTAATAGCCGACTCCATCGCCCAACAACGACAATTCGCCGCGCGCTGTATCATCTTCCATCCCCTCACAATATCAATCTACATCCTCCTCCTCGGCATCGCCTCGAAACTTCTCTACACCCCGCAAAATGGCTTCGCGGTCGTCGCAACAACCTGCGCGGGCATCACCATGACCTTCCTAATCGCCATCCGCGGCCTCACATCCCAATACCTCGTCTACGCCGAACAAACCACCTGGTCCTTCCTCCAAAACCCAAACACCGGAGAACCCGACCTGGTGCTCGGTTCACACTTCGGTAGCACCCTTATCGGCGCGCTCGTCCTGCGCTTAGAACGTAACCCCTCCTCCCCAACCACCAAAAAGCGTGGGGGAGGGAACAAAAGTAAGAACGGCGGACAAGGAATTATCCGCGCGTGGACGGTCGGGTTGCGGTACCGAGGGAAGGGCGTGGGGACTGAGTTACTCGAGGAAGCGGTTAGGATTTCACGAGAGAGGATGGGGATCAGTGCCGAGGTGGGGTTTGCGAGGGAACATGCGAATGGGAAGTTGGTTGCGCCGGAGATGTTTAATGGTGGGTTTCGAGGGAGGGAGAAGAGGGCTGCGAGGTGTTTGGAGAGGGTGGTGGGGGAGACGAGGAAGAGGTAGGGGAGTGAATAGATGGGGTGGGAGATGTGAGATTGAGCTTGAGATTGAGATTGATATACCCCTGGGTCTCTTGTTTTTTACTGGCGTATAGATTTGGATATAGGGAGATACCGTGGCGTGGATTTAGCTTGGGATTTCACTGTTTTCTATGGATAGAGAGATAAGATTCTCGAATGTCAATACCTAGCTGTGTTTGCACTTATCATACCCTCCCTCTCGGATTTGGCGTCTCCACAGTGAGATAAAGCGTGTTAGTATAAATCTGAAATCGGGGTTCAGAGGATGGTATGTTATCTCCCTATATACTACTATAACTAGGTAGAAATAGTAGATACCATCATACCATACCATAGTACTTGGTAAGTAAGTAAGTAGTAAACACCTATACTCCATCTACTAACTACACACACATATACACACTCTCTCTCTCTCTGTCTCTTTACCATCTACGGATACGGAGTATCTTACATCTATCTATCTATCTACCTATCTATCTATCTATCTACTTACTATATGTACTGTACAGTACTGTACCTGGGAATTACCTACGTAACTTGCCCGTTAACTTAGTTCGAAAGTCTAAAGACTAAATTCGGTCTAAATATAATTTACTTTACTTTACTTTACTTTCTTGCTTTATCTTATCGGGGGTTCTCCACTTGGATGGGTGGGTAGGTTGGTAGGTAGGTAAGGTAGTTGGGTAGGTAGGGAGGTAGGTAGGTAGGTAGGTAGTTGGTTAGGTACTGAATAGGCTGAATAGGCTGGGCCCTGGGTAGGTGGTTGGGGGTTTATGGTGGGGTTTTGGTAGTAGTAGAGTGAGTGGTGTAGAATGGAGGAGGGTATGGAGGAGGGTAGGTAGAGGAGGTAGTGTGGAAATATATATATATACATACCACTATACCTAGGTAGGTACACAAGACCTTGTCAAAAGCTAAAATGAAAGAGGGAAGAATATATACTTGTACTTTGATTAAGATTAAGATCTAGATTATCATTCATATATACATAAACATATAAGTAAATCTACCTTTTTCGTTCTTTGCTGTATATATATCTCGCTAGTATAGCTAGAGTAGTTATTTAATTTTCTTTCTTTCTTTATAATTTTTAGGATTGATTTTGATATTCTCTGGGTTTTTACGTGGTAGTGGTGGTGGTGGTAGGTTTATAGAGCTTAGAGGGAGGTAAGAGGAGAGAGGAGAGAGGGTGTTAGGGAAGGGGGGTGGGATAGTGGAATAGTGGAATAGTGGAATGGGGTTAGATGGTAGTGTAAGGAGTGTAAGGAGTGTAAGGAGTGTATAGCGAAATCGGTTGTTTTATTAGATATGGGATGTGGTATTATGGGAATGCTTTGATAGTGTGCTGTGCTGTGCTGTAATGTGATGTGTTAAGCTAAGCTATGTGTAAGTTATAGTAGTATAGATTATAGATTTATCTAATATATCTTACAGCACTAACAAAACATATCGTTATCGTTCCAGGGAATAGCTTCGTGATTTCAGATAGATCGAGTCGGATTTAAATACATCCTTCGAATCTAGCAACCTTCAACCCAAGACACAAGGACCCACAATTTCCATCTAATACAATACAAAATCCCAACTACAGCTACTATACAACTAGTAACGTAATCTTACCGTCTCCCCTCTAAAATCCTTCGTTCTTTGCTTGGAATTTGGAATTTGGAATTTGGATTTTGGGATGTAGGATTGAGGATTTCGAAGCTAGATAGATGTAGATGGCCTGCCTGGAATGCTTGATAGAATATTAACATGAGATATCGAGGTTCCTTGGGGGTATGTTCGCTGGTATAATGGAATTATGTAAGGGGGAATGGGAGAGGGGCTATTAAGGTATATAATATATTTCGTCTGTAGGGTATATTTAGAGGCCCAGGTGATTGTGAGTGGAGGACAAGAAATTTATACTGCTTTGTGATTATACTACGGATAGTTAATTTTCATAACTGATAATCTTAACTGGATGCCTGACGAAGTATACCACCCACCCATTAAACGACCATATAATAATACAGGGTATAGGCAAATCAAGTGGAATCTCAACTAATCAATGCCACGAAGAGAAATCAAAACTTGAGTCGGCCATCCAAGCCCTCCTCCACACAACTCCTAATCGACTTGGCCATCTCCTTCGAGAAGAATGCTGCACCAAGTTCTTGACTTGTATACCAACTAGCGCGATCCATATTTCCACTTCCCAACACCACAATCTCCTCGTCCACAATGGTAAGCTTCATATGAGCCTTCACCGGTTCATTTCCACCTTTACCTTTTGGCCGGTAATAAGCGATATCCAATGTTCCCAATTCTGGTCCTTGACTTTCGGGATCGGAAGTGGACTTTTTCTGCTGGATGCATCGAAGTTTGCTGTGTCGACGACGCAACTTGCAGACCTCGAATTCGGTGATTGTTCCGGCTGTCACTAATTGTTCCTGGATCATAAGTTTGCTGCTCGTTCGGATGCGGATGTTTACGCCGCGTTTGAGAGCCGAAAGGAGGGCACGGATGACGGCACGGGCTGTGAGGTTGGGGGTTTGGATGAATATCTCTTGACGGGCGGTTTCGAATATGTGAATGAGGAATTTGTTGAGTGGTGTGTGAGGAACGATAGGAATCTTGCCGAACGGTCTGAAGTTTGGATTGCGATGATGGGGTGAGGGAAGGAGGATTGTAGTAATAGGTGCGGATTGTGAGACTGATATGTGTTGTATCAAGTTGTTCACCTCCTCCCCATCTTTTGGTCCTGGGTTTGCGGCCTGATCCTCGTTATCCTCCTGCAAGAGATGAGGCAAATCGGTATTCTTCGACCAAAAGGCGACCCAGAAATAAAATAGGGCCTTGCATATCCCTCCTCGAAGCTCTATACATCCCTCGAACCAATCTTCCCAACTGACATTGCAACTAGGCATGAAAGCCAGCTTTCGATCAACGAGAATAAACTTGGGATGCACTACACTGAATGGTCGCACAAAAATGCACTTCACAATCAAATCCAAACCCATCAAAAGCGCTGGTGATGGAAGTCCAAGCTTCATCCACATATCCGGCGGATATATTTGTCCATCCGGACTAGAGGTTCCAAACAGTTTTTGCATCTTGGAATGAGAAGAGAAACAAAGGCGAAAGTGGATCTTCTGGCCCTGTGCGAGGCCTTTTGAGGAAAGCTTCTCGAGTAAAGTGCCAACCATTTTTCTTGAAGAGGAGTCGGCCCAGAAACAGGTGACCAGTATCAATTCGTGGTTCGCAGAGACACATTTTGGAAGGACGCTGGAAAGAATCTGTGCGCCGGTTCCTACGGAGAACTTTTGGGGTTCTGAAGTGGTGATGAGTTTATGGATGTCGGCTGTGTAGTATGTTGAAATTTCTTTGGTGGTGTTGGACTCTCTTTCCATCTTTTCAATCCAGCCTTTTATGACTGGATGGGAAGGTGAGGCCATGCTGGATTGTGTCTCCGACTTCTGGTTGCACGGAGGGGTTCGAGGCTTGGACTTGACGGGGAATTTGTAAGAACAGCAATAGAGCAAAAGCAGTGTTGTTTCTTGTAGAATGAAAATGGCGAGGAGCTATGGATTCTCGATGAAGAAACTCTGGTGGTCGTGGATTCCCGGTGTAAGTCTTACGAGTGTCGGTAAAGTACCAACTCGGTAGGAGCTACTCTCGCTACTGTATGAGTAACTCCCGCTTCGGGGAAAAGGGGGTAGAATCTGATAGCCGGGGTGATCCTTCGCTTCAATCTGAAAAGGCAAGCACGGCTTTGATAATGAGTACAAGCTAGGCTCTACCTGCTCTTCTTAGTGAATAGTTGTAGGGCCATGCTATGTGTCTCCTCATTGGTATGGATACCTAGGTATATTTGTTTACCACAGATTTTCTGCCAGACACGACGGGATTGTCGGTTGTGTTCGTCCTTGTCTTGTGTATATATGCACGTGCCACACCTATGATGCAATGCTATTTCTGTTTGTTTCTAGATAGTAAAAGAATACGAAGATCGAAGACTTGATTCGGCAATTGAAAGCGCTGTCCTTATGGAATTCGGAATTCTGAAGTGGCCCTTTGATCCTCTTTTCTTCTATCAAATTTCCTGAAAAGTGAAAGGAGATACGTGGTGTTGTTAGTTTCTTGGGCCTGCACTGAGACATCAACCTCGGCTCATTCCAATCAGAACTCCGTACAGTAGCTACCCATAAACTTTGGATTGCCACCACCACGACACCATAGTCACAACTACAACTACCTACAACTGCCCCCACCGCATCTTCCAGAATTGTTCCTTCGTCGCATATTTCAAAGAACACCTCCCCCTGTATACAGACACGTCGAGTCTTCCCATCTGCAAAAATGGCGCCGATGAAGGCAGTCAGTTTGCCTATGATCCCCCTGGCCAAAGATACCGTCCTCCTACCCGGAATTGTCCTTCGAATTCCTGTAGGTGGCAACCGCTCTGATATTCCAGCTCTTCTTTCCAATATATACAGCAAGGCATCTAAGCGGACACCGAGCCAACGACTTGACAATGTCAACGTCGCCTGCGTACCCTTGACGTCGAATTATTTGAACAACCTGGGCCAACGGATGATTGCAGAAAGCGATCAGAGCAGGCCAAAGGAACGTATGGATATAAATCCGGCGAGTGCTACGAGGGAGGATATATTCGGATATGGAGTTGCTGCGAAGATCTCGGGCGTTGAGGGAAAGGGAACATCCGGGGAATTCGCATTGCTAGTTGAGGGGATTGCGAGGATCAAGATTGAAAGAATTACACAGGAACGACCTTTCTTTGAGACGGATGTCACTTACCTATATGATGATGGTGAACTTATCTCCTCTATCTGCTCAATAACATGTTCTAACATCTCGCAGCTATTTCCGCAGAAGACGTTGCCGTACAAGGGCTCTTTGCCCACCTTAAACAACTATCTCGTGAACTCCTTACTTTGCTTCGCCTTTCCTCCCTCTTACCTCGGGCTTCGGGTACACCAGGCCTTTCTCCCATGCTCGCTAGACGGTTGGAACTATTTATTGCGAAGAAAGGAATACAAGATGCGGGGATATTGGCTGATTTTATGACAAATATTGTGGAAGCTTCGTTCGAAGAAAAGCTACAAGTCCTCGCGGCCTTGGAAGTCAAGGACAGATTGGAAAAAGCAATTGCTTTACTGCAACGCCAGATTGGAAACATCAAGAACAATGTCAGCATCACCACATTCACAAGTACGAGTTTCTCCAACATCGACCTGGATCAGATGAATAAAAACAACAATCAGCGCTCGAGAAGGATCAATATGCCCGGCATTGCCGGAATGCTGCCTCCTGGGATGGGTGGCCCTTCTGAGGACGACCAGGAACCAAACGAGGTCGATGAGCTGAAGAAGAAAATTGATGAAGCAAAATTAACGGCTGAGGCAGCCAAGGTTGCCGACAGAGAACTGAAACGACTGAAAAAGATGTCCCCAGCACAAGCAGAGTACCAGGTCACTCGCAATTATTTAGAAACTCTGGTGGAAATACCTTGGACAGCAGCCACAGACGACCAACTTGGTTCGGATACTCTATCGCGAGCTAGGAAGCAGTTTGATGAGGATCACTATGGGCTGGAAAAGGTCAAGAAGCGTCTGTTGGAATATCTTGCGGTCCTGAAGCTCAAGCAGTCCATAAACAAGGACCTCAACACAGAATTAGCCAAGGCAGAAGAAGACAAGGCAGTGGAAAAAGTCGAGGTCCTGAGAAGCAAGCGCATGATTGATAAATCACCAATTCTTCTTCTCGCTGGCCCTCCAGGCGTTGGCAAAACAAGTTTGGCAAAGTCTGTTGCCAATGCTCTGGGAAGAAAATTCCATCGTATCTCCCTTGGTGGAGTGAGAGATGAGGCCGAGATTAGAGGCCATAGGAGAACTTATGTTGCTGCTTTGCCAGGTCTTATTGTTCAGGGCTTGAAGAAGGTTGGAGTAAATAACCCTGTTTTCCTCCTCGACGAAATTGACAAAGTTGGGTAAGCGTATCCGACTCTCACTTGGCGATCGATTCTGACAACATTTAGAACCTCGAACTTTCAAGGTGATCCATCAGCAGCAATGTTGGAAGTCCTTGATCCTGAACAAAACCATACTTTTATGGACCACTATGTCAATATTCCAATCGATTTGAGCAAAGTGCTCTTCATCGCTACCGCCAATAGCCTAGATACTATCCCTCCACCTTTACTTGATCGTATGGAAACCATCATTCTGTCTGGATACACAACTCTCGAAAAGAGACATATTGCACAGCGGCACTTGATTCCCAAACAGATACGTACTAGTATGTTCTTCCTTTCCGAGAGAAAACAAAACCTCCTAACACTTCCATAGATGGTCTCGGAGATGGACAGGTCGAGTTCAACCAAGACGTTGTATCGAAAATCATCGAGTCTTACACACGTGAATCAGGAGTTCGGAATCTTGAGCGTGAGATTGGCTCAGTATGCCGTGCTAAGGCTGTCGAGTATGCGGAAGCGAAAGATTCGGGAGATGCAGGTATGTCAAGTACTCTCAAACTGTGCATGATGACACAAGCTGACACGTTTTTTCCTCAGAGAAGTACAACCCTTCGTTATCTGTGGAGGACATCGAGAACATATTAGGCATCGAAAAGTATGACGAGGAGATTGCGGAGAAATCAAGGTAATTATCTTCCTGCTTCAGTCTTGTGTTACCTGCCTTGCCTGCTTCTCGAAACGTCTGTCACTGTCCCCATTTCGGGCTTACAGATCAGAAAAAGCTCCGAAACATATCCACTAGGAGAATTTAACTGACAGTATTGGTAGTCGTCCTGGCATCGTGACTGGGCTCGTGGCGTACAGTTCGGGCGGGAACGGGAGCATACTTTTCATCGAAGTGGCTGATATGCCGGGTAGCGGCAGCGTGCAGTTGACTGGAAAGCTCGGCGATGTCCTGAAAGAAAGTGTCGAGGTGGCACTGAGCTGGGTTAAGGCACATGCCTATGAATTAGGATTAACCCATGATCCTGCGGAGAATATCATGAAGAAGCGCAGTATTCATGTCCACTGCCCGTCGGGGTCAATACCCAAGGTAAACAAGCTTCGATGCGTCATAATACTTGGATTTTGTGCTGATCATGAACAGGATGGACCCTCGGCTGGTATGGCACATACCATTGCCCTGATATCCTTGTTCTCCGACAAAGCTGTCCCACCGACAATAGCAATGACTGTATGTTGATCCCTGATTTCCGTCTTACTAAATGGCAAAAATGTCTCAGTCACCATTAACACTTTTGCCACAGGGCGAGATCTCACTTCGTGGTCGTGTCACGGCGGTTGGGGGAATCAAGGAGAAATTGATCGGGGCTCTTCGTGCTGGTGTCAAGACTGTACTCCTACCAGCTCAGAACAGGAAAGAGTAAGCTAGCTGCGTTGATCGGATCTTCGAGATTGGGTTGTGCTAACGCGTGATTTTCAGTGTCAAGGAATTGCCTCAGGAAGTTAAGGATGGGTTGGAGATTATACATGTTAGGTTAGTACTACTTTTTTTCACCACTTGGGAGCTGCTTACTAAGTCTCTTTCAGACATATCTATGAGGCTATGCGCTATGTATGGCCCGAGGCTCGTTGGCCAGGGGAGGAGAAGTTTGCTCTCATTGAAAGTCAGCTGTAAGGGAACTCGAATGGTAGACTGGGATATCCATCCCAATATTTTGGATTAGGAAATTGACGATTCTCATGAGCAGTCGGTGGGCGGGATTGAGGTACATGTGGCGTATGTAAGTATGTATGTATATGTACGTGAGAGGATATAAGTAAGTACATAGTCAGGGGCGGGTTCTTGAACAAGAATGACACAACATATCGAGGACCGTACTACCCTATTCTCCTCTCTGTGACGTACAAGGTATCTACTGCATCTCGCCTCTTCCTTGCCTCGACTTCTTTTTTTGATCCCCCTTTTTTTCTCTGTGTTTTCGTCGTTACGATGATTCTCTCGCCTTGTTTCTCGAGTCGCTCCCGATGCATTGTAAGGCACCTATGGTGTTCTTTACCTTCTTGTCTTGTCTTGTCCTTGCCTCGGAGTGGAGCGAGGACACCACATGTGGGTTTTGGATACGGTCAGCTAATTGGAATTGAAATTGGAACTTGGATCTCTGGGGGGGTTAATTTGGTTTGGTTTAATCTTCTCTTGATTGTTCTTGCTCTTGCTCTTGCATGTAAGATTACATGTAATTTACACTATGTACTGTACACATTGAGGTTTATTATGGAGCCTTTGTTGCTGGGAGGTCTGAGGCTTCGTTGATGGATGGGTGGTATGTGTATGTATTTGCGATGCAGATGCAGATGTGGGATTATTGCAGGCAAGTCATGTATGTGTGTTTACCGTAACTTGTGGCGTGCCAAGGTACTGTACTGTAGGATTTTGTGTGCGTGGTTTCCACGTTTTCTTCTTTGTTCCGTTTGCTCGCTTGTTGGGTGGGATGTGGGATGTGGGATGGGGTATGGGTTGTTGGTGTGGCGTGCTGCGCAGCACATGGACTGTATTTTATGGACTGGTGGCGATAGTGGCTATTGGTTTTCTGGCCGGGTTGAGGGGATGGCTCTGGTGGTTGTAACTTGTGGTTTGTGGGTTTGGAGGGGGGGAAAGTGGAAGGGGGAAGGAGTGATATAGGTAGTTGATGGACATTCTGTTCTTTGGTGTGGATGTTTTTGTGTATTCTGGGTATTGGTATTAGGTGTATTTGGGATGGGGTGTGAGATATCAGAATTATGTCTAGTATGTATACAAACTCATTACTAGCTATTACTTGCTGTCTTTTTGACATATGTCGTCTTTCCAAGGACATCTACATACCCCTTAGATGGCGGTGTATCAGGTTACGAGGTTGATTTATGATTCGTGTTGGGTAATGGGTCAAAGGTGTCTTGGATGTATTGGTTCTTGCACGCTCTTGATATACAGTACCCGAGGATTTCCTGTTTTTTTTTTCTGGAGCTTCTCGGGCATTTTGTAGTAAGGAAACGTGAGGTTATTATTGGGAAGTCTTTAGGAAGTCTTTGGGATGGTAGCTGTGATGATCTCGGGGGCTCAAACCTCATTTATTGTGGTTCTTGGATATTTTCGTTAAATCAGTTCTCAATGTCGGATTATTTTGCCCCTTTGATTGTGGTTGAGGGGCGGAGGGGCTCGCGTATACTGTGTAGAAGAAATAGGGTATGAAGGATTGTTTAGCATGTTTTCTCCGGTTTGAATTGTTTGTTGGTAGATGGTTTCTGATTGAAGTCGTTGGATGGTTGACATGTAATAGAGTGTCAAAATTGTTGCTCGGTGGAAACGTGGATGGTGGGTGCTACAGGGCAAAAAGGTCTTGCCTCAACAGCTGAACTACTATGACTTTGTAATTATTCTGGCATACTTTTAGTCGAAATACTGCAGATTTTCTTCTAGCTATAAACGTTTTAACAATAAACGCCTTTCGCTGAAAACTGGGATAGGGAAGAGTTTTACTTTCGATGATTCATTCGGTATAGCCATTAGTCAACAGTTCACTGAGAATAACCTGCGATATCACAGCCTGAGGACCTAACAGGTATAATTCAGTTGGGTGAAACTCTGGACATTTGAAAAAAATCCTATTATACTAGAATTCCTAGAACAATCAATTCCATTGCTTGAAATAACCTGGGTTACTAACGATATATAAATTTGAATTACTCAAAACAGCTCGTATAATGGCTTTAGTTGTACTAGGCTTTTGGGATAATATGTAATTCTAACCGAGATATATACAGAGTTTAGTCCAACTGTCTTACATAAAAGATCAATCTCAATGCCGAGAAACTTTCACTGTATAATCATTCTCTGATTGAGTCTCGTACTAGTAGCGAAAAGGCAAAAAAGACGAGAGTCTACAAGATTCACGTCACATGGCCCCTCAAACACCCGGAAGTCGGTATATCCCTAGACTCCGCCAAAGTTATAAGAGTATCAAAAAGGTAAGCTTTGAAAAAGAAAAACATTCAGGGAACTCCATACTTCACGTCTAGATAACCTTAAATAGAAACGCCTATCTGGACATCGACAGACATACCAAAAGAGGAAGGATACGAGCCCAAACTTAGAAGTAACCTCCTCACCAGATGATGTGTTGGGTATAGTGTCATATAGTTCGCTCCCCTATACTTCCCAGTCCTGAAGGACACACGCCGCTGACTTACAGTAGACACAAGGTCCCCTGTAGACTCCAGGTTATACCATCTCACTTCACCAGGACCCTTTATTAAGGCTTAGAGCCGGCAGAAGTATATCTTCCAACAACCATACTTTTAAACGGAAAAGCTGCCGAATAGCTGTCATCCAATCGTATCCATCGGTCGAACCACTTTAGCTTTCAAGAGATACGGCAGTTTTTATAATGTTACACTTTCGCTACGGATCCTGTTTTCTCCTAAACTTTGTGTTTGCTTTTACTGTGCTTGATAGGGTGGGATGAGTGACGGGAAGGGGTATCAGATAATATACCTTTTCAGCTTTGAACAGATTTAAACAAGTACTGCACTTCTATTAACTGGGTAAATCATAGTACATTACTGTTAAACTCGCCCTTTCATTTTCCCCGAAAGATCACTCCTCGCAACCCTAGCATCCGTGTCTCAAAACGGAATTTCAAGACGCAACCGCTCCCTATCGCGTAAAGAGATTTCACGAATTCCTAGACCTAGAGAACATCCAACAAGCTCAATCCTTTCAACGAGAAAGGAGGTACGGAGAAAGGTCCGAAACGAGATGTAAGTTGCCATTTCTCGTTGGTGGCAACAAATGCATGTCATATCCTGCAGGTGAGGGGAAAGAACGTCACGTACAGGCCTATCCCTTCAACCTCTCAAAGAATTCTACGAGATCCGTGTGTACCCCGTGCCATTTTTGCACCTGGTAAACTGTGTTGAAAGTAGATATTTGCCGTTCTTGATACCGGATAGGAAATCCCTGCGGAATACACGTGGTACTATATACTCTCCCCCCCCTTATTTAAATGTTAATCGTGAACTTTATTATTTTGCGGGCGCACGGTAGTTTTGCCATACAAAATTTAGTGCATGAAGCTGTCAGAAATAACCTCTAATTAGGNGAGAGTACGAGTAATTGGGTTTATTGAGGAAAGGAATATGAACTGTTTCCCCGTTGTGAATGGATGAGAGGTTTTTATGTTAAGAGGCTTACACACCTGTAGTAATACTCTGATAGAAAGGAAGGACTTGGTCAGTTGAGAGGGCTATGTAAGTTGTTTAAGACCGTTGACTTTTGTGGCAGTTAAGTTAGTTAATTAGCTATTACTGTAATGAGTGGAGAAAAGCCCAAAATTGGGAAAGAAATTGCTAACAAGGGATGCTGTCAAGGTTCATTCCAGAAAATCCCCCGAGAATCCAACAAGAGTTTTGACCTTCCAGTCTCGCCGTCTCTCCAATCTAACCACGATCTCCTTCATCAACTCGACATCTCACCACAACCAACTCTAACAGGTGAAAAAAACAAGATTCCCCAACTCCCACAAACCAAGCAGCCGAACCCACAATCTCACATAACCCATAAATCTACCCTTTCCCCCTTCCCCGTCAAGCCAGAATCCAAAGTCCCGAACAAAATCAACAGCCACTACAGTACCCAATCAGAAGAAAATAAGAAAACGGAAGAGAAGAAATAAGCAAAAAAAGCTGTACAACTATACACAAACTGATATTCCCATTCGCTTACCGTCATCTCTCGATATCATGCTGGTCTGCCTGGGAGACTGAGACATGCAGGTGGTTTTCGCCAAATGCGTGGTACAAACATTGGGATTTCCTGATACTCTTGCGGCTTCATGTTCCGAGATAGGGGGGAAAGAGAGGAGGCTGTATCAGACTGCGGTGGGGTGGTTGGGACTCGACTATTGTCGCTGTGCTCGTAAAGAATTGAGAAGTTGGAACGCCTGATTGGAGGTGAGAAGTTTCAACACTTTTGTCACACATCGAGGAATGCATTTTACTCGCCATATAGTGAGGTTCAACTACACACAATTCAGTACAAAGTTTCCATAACTCCCCCTAAGTTCGTCATCAACCTCCTCAGAAACCCAAGGTTCCGCGAATCTAGCCTCGCAATAGCCAAACAATTCTTCAACTTCGCAACGTTCTAGGAAATCATGACAGCCACTTATTCCAGTAGTCTCCGAGACTTCGCAGCCCACAAAACCATGGCAACGCGACGATAAAGATACAGAGCTTCGAGATTCCAACTTATAATACCTATATTTCAATATCTACAAAAGGAAAAATACACTACACATCTCATCCAAATAAAATAAGCTAAATATCAAACCAACCTCCTACCCAAAGAACCAATTTCCAAAATGAACAAAGCTTCACTCTCATCCCGATTCAGAACTTGAATGTGCTGAAAAAAATTCAAATACTAAGGATACAAAGAAGATACCAGCACTATTAAATCCAGTATAGCTATTTTGACAACCCCGTTAAGTATTCAAGTATTCAAGCCAAGTAAGCTAGCAGGACTAAAGACTCAGTCAGTTTTCTTGAATACCCATTTTCAAATCTGATACCTCCAAAATCTTTTATAAATTGTTATACCCTCAGCTCAAACTTCCACAAGTCGTGTCTAAGTAAGCGAGTAGCAGGACGACGTATCTCCCATTTAGTCCCAAGTACCATAAACCACTCAAAGACATTCCTACAAACACCACACACACAAAAAAAAAAGAACCAAAAAGAAACATCAAAACTAATATCGAACATAAACCCAACACACACTCCCACTATACCCCAAGACCCAGATGCTCAAGAAAACAGTCCTCACGTACTCTTCAACAACCCTTCTCCCAAGTCCCCAAGTAAATCATATATACCAGAAACCCAATATTTACTGTACATACATCAAAACTCCCACTCTCCGCCAAAATACATGTATGAAAACGGAAACAAGGAAACTCAGATCTTGAGGTCCTGATATATTAACAACACCCTATAGCGAAGAACGTCACACTGTCGATCCAGCAACCCATAAACTTACTATCGCCATTAAGATAAGATGAGAAATATACCGGGAGATCATAGAACACTATACTTATAGGTAAAGTAACCCCGCTCGATTTAGTGGGTGGTAAGTATATATCAGAGATAAAACTTATAAGTTCATGGAAAATACTATAGTCTTCGGGAATGCCCCAGTGGAATCTATTTACAACGTCTGAGTTGAAGGGAATTGTAATGTTCGCGGAATGCAGCCTGTATGAGGAAATGTGAGAAATGATTATTTGGTAATATATGTGTTCGAATTGAGGATTTAGGTGTTGATGCGAATGATCGGCCGGTTTGTGAAGGAGTTGTGTTGTTGGGAGATGGTGGTCCATGGTTAGCTGGGTTGCCAAACATTTCATACGGATCGGTATAGTTTCTACACAACCTACACGAAAGTTGATAGAAGACGAGAGTTAGCCAGACAGGGAACCAAGTTTGTCAGAGATGGTTTACTGTTTCGGGTACAAGTAGAGCTTGTACGGGGGGTTTTTTGGTAGGGGATCCCCCGGAAGTAGCGCTGCGGGATCTCTGTACTAATACTAAGTCTAGTAGGTGGTACGGATCTTTATAAATTGATAATTAAATAACAACACCATATAAATACAATGTTTTTTTACGCAAATACTCCTTAATTTACATAGATTTAATTGTACTAACTAGAATTATAATAATATTGCGATAATAGTAGTATATTATAAAAAAGTAGTTTTAGCTAGCTAGATAGGATTAAGCAAGGTATAGCTATACTTCCTACGTCTCCTACTTTAATAGTATAATAAATATAAGCTATACGTACTAAAATAGTTACTTAGAGGTCGAATTAAGTACTTGCTTAGAAATCACGTATTTAGGCTTAATTATTTAAGATCTTATATATTTAAACGTTTTACGTAAAGTATAACTATATATAACTATATATAGAGTAATCTACTAATCCTCCTACTAACACTACTATCCTACACCCTGTTCCTTATCCCTTTTCTTTATAGTAATAATAAGAGCGTTTATTATAAGCTTACCTCGCTCGCTCTTAAGTACTTAGATAGCCTCTTTTTCTAATATACTATTATTTATCTTTATTCGTATATAATTAATTAGATATTTATAGTAGGAGAAGAAGGTTATATTATTACGATTAGAACGCTAGCGATACTACTATTAAAGCTCGAGGGACTCGATCGAAGGATTACTATAAAGTCTTACTATTTACTCCCTCTATAGATCTCTAATAGTCCTATTATTTACTATCTTATATAGTAGTAGAGTATTCGAGGTTATCGAGGGTAGTAAAGGAGGGTTTTCGAATCGAGTAGGTATAGAATCGAGCGTAGGATTTAGCGTAGGATTTAGTATATTCGAGGTAGAGATAGATAAGACTTAGTAGCGAATAGGACCCCCGATTTAAAGAGTTACTAGTATTTAACTAGTAGTAAAGGTATTAAAATTTATACTTAAATTAGCTATTATATACGTATATATACTTTAACTACTTAATAACTAAGAAGAGAGAGATTAAAGGCCGGCGATAAGGCTAACGTTTAATTTAGGTAAAGCTTACTTAAGGAGCTAATTTAACGTATTAGGTAGATCTAGTATACTACTATATACAAAGGATGTAAATTTTAACTATTCCAAGGTATTAAAAAGGTAGTAAGAGAAGAGGACTAATTAAAAATAATCGAGCTAGATTATTATAAGATCCTAGAGTAGAATTATCTATATTTATACAAGTATCTTTAAGAATCGCTACCCTACTATATCTGTCTTGTCTAGTCCGCTAGCCTTAAAGTTCGCCTAGGTTACCTAGTATTTATAGTACTGTTCGAGCTACTCTTCTATCTAAGGCTAGATCTACCGTTATAGTTTAAGGGGAGGATCTTTGATTACTCGAGGTAAGAAATATACGCTACTATAGGGGTTAAATCTAGCTATATAATAAAAGAATTTAATAGGAAGATTAGTAAGATATACTCCTATAATTACGCTAGCTTACTATCGCCCTACGCGTTTAATCTATATACTAAGGAGCGTTAGTATTCGCTCTTAAATTAAGAGGCCTAGGAGGTTACTAACCTAGGATTTTATAATACTATATAACTCCGCTACCTATATACTACACCCTTATATTACCTGAGTTTTTGCTTCGGAAACAATTCCTATAGTATTAAAAATAGTAGTTATATAATTCTACTAAGTGTTATAGGAAAGTTCCCGCTTAACTTACGTTAATATACCTACTAAAAGCTTATGATTATACTACGAACGTCTTGTATTAAAGTTAGGTAAAGCCTCCCTAGAGTAGTACTATCGCTAAAACAAGTACTAAGTAAAGGCGCCTATAGGGTAAAGATTAACGTCTCTATTCTTAAAGGTACTTATAAACTATATCCTATTCTATTTATTTATCTTTTTATTACTAATAACTATAGTAAGATAATCTACTTACGTAGGACCTTCTTCTTTTAGAAACGTTATAATTATAAAATCTAGGAGTTCTACTATTCTCCTATTCTCTCCTCGAAGTATATAAAAGTATCTAAGAGTTATATCGAGTTAAGTATAAAGGTTAGTAAATATAGAATAATTATCTAGTAAGTTAATTAAGTATTTATTAATCTTAAGAAATTCGTTTTTAGTATAGCTATTTATAAGGCTATCTACGCTATAGTCCTAGTAGGTCTCTCGAGTAATATTAAACTAGAGTAAGTTAAATAAATTTTTAAGTAACAACTAAGCCCCGAGTAAACTTAGTTATATATAGTAGTAGATAAAAGAAGATACTCCTCTAAAATATAGAGGGATTTATACTAAAAAAGAGGAGAAATTTCTTACTTATAATACTTTTAGGGTATCTATCTTTATACTAAATATAACGTTCTTGCGATAGTTAGAATAAGGGTTTATTCTAAGGGCTACTTAGTACTTCTAAATCTCTAATATTACTACTATCTAGGTATTAATTATACTATACGTAAGTAGCCTATTATTAAGAGGTAGTAATCCTTCCTTATCTAACATCTCTAGTCCTACTATATCTATACTATCTAAGTCCGCGATATTATCTATTACTATCTCTTAAGCTATTATAAGATTAATAAGTATCTTCTCTATAATCTCGAGAGTACGTTATTTAAGGGGCGTCTACGATTCTATAGTATTTAATAGAGTCTTCCTTTTCTTATAAGTAAGGTTATTTAAGGAAAAGAATAGAGCGGCGCTAGGCTAGGAAGCTCGAATTACCTTATGTTCTCTTTAGTAGAGTTTAAGCTTTTTAGTAGAGAGCTTTTTACGCTATAGAATAATAACCTTATTAAGGAAATAGTATACCTTTAAAGATATTATAATATCCGAATTAATATACCTACGCTTAGTATACTACTCTCTCTATAGTCTCTAGGGCTAGTTATACGCCTTAGTTATATTAGTAGGCTAGGTAGCCTTCTTTTATACTAGGGCGTTATTTACTACTTATACGCTAGTAACTTAGTTATTAATATTAATATATAACCGCTTTATCTCGGTTAGGGTTACTAATAGGGTATTAAGGCTATTTAGCGCGGTTAGTAGTAGTTTTTAAGGTCTTCTATAGCTAGGTATTTTAATAACTTTTTAGGGATATAGGCTAAATCGAAGTACTAGAAAATAAATACTATTTTAAATTATAAGGGAATTATTACCTAAATATATAAATAAGTATAAAGGGGTAGATATTTATAGAACTTAACCTAGCTATTAGAATATTAGGCTTACTAGCGGCCTTTATTTAGGTGGTTTATAGTATACGCTATAGGTAATACTAAAGGAATATATATATAAAGAATAAGTAATTAGATAAGTAAAACGTATATAATCCTCTAGTAACCTGCCAGACTTGGTAAAATAGCATTCTACACCAAAATGTGGGTGACAAGTGCTGGCTAAGTCAGCTAGGGGATCCCCCAGGGGATCGAGGATCCCTTGTCCCCTCGATAAGTACCTACAAACTCTACACTTCTGGTCCTTTGTGGCAGCCACGTTGGCGGGGTTCAAGCCACATCCAACGAATGGCCAAATAGTCGAGTTCAATATCCACAAACCCAGCCAGCCACCTCACACGACATTGAAAAAATTGGAAATGGGTGAAAAGGTCGTATGAATGGCTCATCAAACCCGTTCGAAGATCGCTCAACGGTTTACGATCTGAGCCGTGAATCAATCCTCCCTAAACCCCTTTGCCGCATGAGGAAATCCTTGGCCTGGGTGCGCAAGAACAGACTGAATCATGATGCGCGTGCAATACGTCCTCGCACTGATCCTCCATACAAGACAAGAACTCCAATTTGAGATACAGAAAGCCGGCCCATGGCGCTTAATGCAGACTTGTACCAAGTCCCTCGTAGTTGCCAGTTGCTGCCCGAGTGCAGAACATGGAGTTTTCGATAGAGCACAATGGAAATTAAGCATGCGCACAATTGAAGGTTCGCCATGGGTGCCGATAGATGGGTACAGGTCAGGCCGGGGTCGGCAGTGATCTTCAGCATCGGTCTCCGTTCGCTACCAGAACTTCCCAAACTCGGGATCGACGCCACTCTGGAGGGACGACGCGACGCTTTGCCCTCACCCAGAAAGCCGGATAGTTTTGTAAATGAAATTAATGGGCCTGAATAACTCGGTTCTGCGCCTCGTCGTTCGGCTCCCATTCCGAGCTTGCACTTGCCATCACATCACCTACAGTACCTCTGTGGCTCAACCCGGACGCGGGATGGGTTGGGATGGGATATGTCGTCTGAAAGTCAATTGTGCTGCACGCAATGCCGCACCTGCACCGCATCGCATCGCAGCCAGAGCGCAGCCGATGCTCAAGCAATAATCTATCAAAAAAGTTGACATTTGTGAGTTGGCGTCAAGCCGTAGAAGGGAGTTCAATTGAAGTAAAGATCATTTGTCGGTTGTAAAAGCACAGCGCGCTGAATGCCCTGTTTTGTTCGGCCAATATGGATCGAGTGCATAAAATTGCGCACAGAGGCTCGGGAAACGTCGGAGACATTATTGTGACATTTGTTCAGCTCGAGCTCAGAAGGGGCTCGTGTTGAAGTATTTCTCCGCGTGAAATGAATCTTTATGCCTTCCTACTGTAGAGCCTGGTGCTGATCCCCGCATTCAACAATCATCAAGTCTCATACACTCTACATCTTCCCAATCCAAGAGGATGGTGATTGGACCAACTTCTCAGGTATGGGAATCGCTTTTCTAGTCATCCTACATTGATGATTGTCAGACAAAGTCATTCCCCCGAAGTTCAATCATTACGAGGTGTCATTCGGACAAATTAACATGTTACACATCTCTAGTTGATGGTTGTCGTCACAATTTTCCGGTCGGCAACCATCACGAGTGGTTCCTGTCAAATAAAGTTGCCGCTGCGGCAAGCTCTCCAATGTGGCATGCAGGGTTGAGATAAATGCTTTGACCAACTACCGGTAGACGTCGTATAAATATGAACTCATCTCCATCTCGAACCTTGGTCGCGGCATTGGGCAGAATAAGTGTGTTACGTAGTACCTGCTGTATAGGGTGTTGTGAAGGCCTCAGGAACTCGCTTTCCACGTTGTTGACACAGCGTGAAAAGGGGCTCGCTAATGGGAGACGTGAGTTCATACAGATTTTCTGTTAGTGATACCTGAGGAAAACGCCACGAGGCTCTTGTAGTCGACGCATAACAAACGAATCACCGTAGCTATATGATGATTAACATATTAGCTAGGAGATCTAACGGGTAGGGCCACCAAGCCCTCCGCTCCGAGATCGCGATCAATAGCGTCTAGTGATAATTGTCCGATCTGCGCCTTAACAGGGACTTTGAATTTCATCGACGGGAAATTGTCGAAAACGGCGGAAAAAATTGAGCTCAAGCTCACAAGAGTCTCAGATATGGCCATGGTTGTCTTCGCTTATTGGAAAACCTTCCGCGGAGCGACAAGTCGTACTGGAGTATGGTGTTATAGCCTTGACTTACAAATGTGTCGAACAACGAAAGCTAAAAGGCTTCAAAAATGGAGGTACGAATTCATTCAAGCAAAAATTCTTTGCCATTATACAAAACGAATCCAATGCGTCATAAGGTCCATTTTGCTTGGGTGCATGCAGCCTTGCGGAAGCTTGCCAATGACCGAAAAATGCCAAAAACTGGCCTGGAGAGATTCAACGAGTTCGTAAAGCGAGATGACCCAACCAAATCATTATACCAGGATAAATGTGTGCGTGCGCTTGATGAACGAGTGGTTCCGAATGCATAAAGTCCGAGCTCAGCCGCTCCCATCCCTGTTCAAACACCCTAGTGTCCACTTTTCAGTGAGAATGGCATGCATGATGCTGATGGCCAATTCCATCACAGTCCCTGGAGTTTAGGGGTTCAATATCGTAGAGACATGAACCAATAGAAGGTACAGTAACGCGGAGAGTTCAGATCTGATCGTGATTTATCAGACGAACTATTATTGACAGGCTCTTTTGATATCCTTCGGTTGAGGTTTGAAAATGTCGATCCGAACGACACAAGTTTTCTAACTCCGTCGTCTCAATTTCGAAACTACGTCCGCCGAAGAGCGATGTGTGTCGCGTTGCTTGTGCTTTCCCAATATAGTTCTGCTCAGATACGAAGTACAGTAGCTCCAATAGATGGCTTTCAAGAGACGGCTTAAAAGGATTGGCTGAGAAAGGTCAAGATGCCGTATCTGAAGTCAACCAATTGGCTCACCATGGGCAATGTACGGAGAAATGTGGAAGCACATCCAAATGTAATCGTCGTAGGCCCCTGCCAGTAACACAAGTATCCGGCAGAGTCTTTTGCCCAAGTGCAGAGCCTCCCCGCGGGCTCAACGTTTATGCTTGAATGTCAAATGATCTTCCTGTCTCGGGCATGATATCGGAAAATAGGCGCATTGTTTTGACGTGGTCCGTCGTCCATCTAAATCATCGTGAACACCAAGAAGAGTCTCTCGGATTTCTTGAGAGACGATGAGCTATTTCAAAAACTTCCTGCACATGCTGATACTCACGTTGCCATTGACGCAGTACCTACAGTAGCGTGTGCCGTTCAGGATTAGTCCACCACTGAACCAAAGATGAAGTGCTGCACGCTGCATGTCGTGCACAGGCAGGAACGAAAAACAGTTGTTGGGTAGCGGAGTTTGAGCGTGGGAGGAGGCGTGGGAGGCTTGTATGCAGACTCGGCTGGGTAGGAATAGGCAACTGCTGTGCAACCTCGTTCTTTCAGCATGTCATTTGTGGTTCCAGGCGTGCTGGCGAGAACATGGTGCTGGCACTCTGTACGATGGGATCGCAGATTTGCAACATGACTGGAGATTGGACAAGGCGAGGAGGAGTTGATGGTGCCGCCAGGCCTTCTTCATTTTGAGATGCTGGTTGTCGATCATGGTCCCCTTTGCAAACCAGGCCAGGGCAAGTGGACGGAGGTTACGGAGGTACTTTGTCCTTCGAAGTAGATGGCGATCTTCTCTCATGACCACAACGAGAGGATCTCGTATCAAAACCCAATTTGTGGTTCAATGAGGCGGCTGGTGCTGCCCTGCGCCTGCTTACGACTTCTCCCCAGCCCAAGAGCGGTGTCCGATCAGAAACGTTGAGGTTGCCATGCTTATGCTGCATCTGCGCCTGACTCAGGAGGAACTCTGGTTCACCGTTCACGAGACTTGGTGGGCAAATCCCATCCGAATTCGTGGTCACCACAGGACCGGCAACTGTCGTGCTCTTTAGTCGCCGCCGATCCTTAATCTGGGTTGTGGATTCGTCCCGTACTGAATCTGGAATCTGCAAGCGCCCGTCGCAATGTTGGCTGGGAACGAAGAGGTTCGAGCCAAAACAAGACTCAACCGTCGCTGCTCGCACAAATCAGAATGGGCGCTCGCCGCTCGCTCAATGGGGACGTCACCTGCAGATGGGAATCATCGCGAGCTGCATCCTTACCCCTACAGGAAGTTCAGATGAGAGATCGCCGACTGGTCGGACGATGGTTTCCTGGACGTTAGACATCGCACCTTGAACCCTGACCTGGCATCTCAAGTCAAGTCAAGCTTTCAATTTAACCGTCCGCATTACGTACCGAGTATAAATTGCGCTGTCATAATTTATCTTCCGCGTGAATGAGACAGATTATCGTGGGTGTGGCGTATTATGTTATTTTGGACATTAGGTTTTTAAAGAACTATTATAAGTGTATTTTCTGAGTGGTATTGTAGAAATACGAAGTAGGAATAGGAGTGGAGTGGAGTGGCGTGGATTGATGGTGTGGCCGAGGTTGTCCATCCAGTCTAGTCTCGCTACTGTACCGACTGTAGTAAAATTGGCGAGCCAGTAACATCCCCCGACGACATCAATATCTCCAAACTCCCCACGCTCAACCTCAAGACCGAGATCCGTGTCGTGGATGGAGGAACACAATTGCATGTTTTGCGAACGCCTGCTACCAAAATCTCCCAAGGTAGGACGCCATAGGACTCGAAAGTTTGAGCGAGGCGTTTGATAGCCAGAACGGATCGACTCCCTCAACCAGGACAGAGACGCGGGCGCATGATTTACGCTCGATACTCAACCAAATCTTTCTCTCCAGCCACCGGCGATGGTACCTGAATCGAATACTTGTACAAGGACTGTAATAGACGGCATATAGCGCTTGATGGCAATAACGAGTGCATTATGGTACACCATCTTCTCATCTCTGTATCCTACCCGTTGCCGGGGGACGCCATCTCGAACCATGGAATTGGACCTGGCTAGCTCTCAAAGTATGGCTATGGTGCAGCTCTTCCACCAAGAATCGATGGGAGAAGATTCGAGATATCTCCTAATATTGCCTTGCTACTCTACGACCGAGGCATCCCGAGCGGTCTGATTGGCCAAAGGACTACACGATTGTTTTAGCGAGTCTTCATATATAAATATATATATATTCATTATAATCTCTACCGGGCGTTTCTTTTCTATCTTGCTTGGAAGTCACTTTGACTTTGGTTTCTCTTTAATTTGTTGGCTCGCATTGCCTCGCTCTCCTCTTCATCTCAATTCAATCACTTATATTTCTTCCCATACGCGGCTGTTGAAACCAACGGTATATACAAAACACCTGCTACTCGGTCAAAGTCGACGTAGGATTCCCCTCCCCCACACTTCTCTGCACGGCGAACCCAGACCCGACCACGAACACGCTCGAGCGTCGAGTGAGTGCGAGCGGCCGCTGCATCTGAAATATTGCCCGACGGAGATTACCTGGGGGGTATCGACAATTCTCCTGGGACTCCACTCACTTTTTTACGGCAGATATTATTGTTGATGCGAGCATACCCACGGCCAAGCAAGGCATTTTTCAGACGTATCTTTTCTACTTTTGCGAACATCTTGCTACGAGTACGTATACCATACCAAGAACCTTGAACCCAGAACATCAGTTATTATTGTACGTCCGGAAACCCCATTTGCTGCAGTTTTCTCCTCTGTCAGACGGTACCACACGCGGTTCACGCCTGTGTACCACCTGCTTTTCCATTTTTGTCACCGTGCCAACCTGTCCCTCCCGCTCCCCAGCATGCTTCTTCCGTCAGGTGTTCGGCGTAGGTTCGCAGCTGTGGCGCGGTGTGGGGCCAGCCGTATGGTAGTTGGAGCACAATACAATACAGCACAGTACCTAGCCTTTCTCTTGCAGCGCAGTGCAGTGCATTGCAGCAGGAGGCCAGTAGGAGTGACTGGAAGCTGTAGGGCTTGCACTTGCACTTGGACTTGGACTCCTACTGCAAATCTCCCTCTACCGGCCTCAGGGCTTCACACATACATGACTTTGACAAAGGATTGCCGTCTGTATGTAGTCGCTTGTGGTCGACTGGCCCCCGCAAAAGGCGTCTGTTTTTTCCCGTGAAGTTGATGTTGGACTCGCTTGGAGCCGAAAATAGCGACTCTCGAGTCCACTCACTCACGGTTGTATGTTGTCACGTCACCCATAGAAGGACATGCGTTCCTCCACCCCTTGGGAGAGATGCGTTCCTCGACACATGGCCGGGCCAGGCATGGCAAGGCATGGCATCGCATCGCATGGCAGAGGCAAGGAGAGGAGCAAACGGGATGGGATGACAGGACCTGCCATTCATGCTCCTCCTCGAGTATGATGTATCGCTGTTTCTGTCGTCTCCTTCTGCTTGCCTTCCCTTTCCCACTGCGCAAGCATCTCGCAGCAGAGTTCCCCGCACGCACCGCAAACGTCGAAATTCAAGAGGTGCATCAGATTTCAGGATATTTCAGGAACAACTCTGAATCTCGGAGACCTACACTAAAGTTTCGCAGGGATGGGCTCGTAGGTTTTTGCGGACTGAAGATCAACTCTTGAGTCTTGACCAGCACGGCCGCGGAAACCTAGCACTTGGCGAGCCCCCGGCCACCTACCCGAACGGCGGCGCTTTTCTATCCCCTGCACCTACGCTACGCCAGCGAGGGAGGGTGATCTTCAACACTCGACCAAAACCCTAGAAACTCTATCCACATCTCGTTGAGCTCGTTCAGCAGCGACTTGGTACTTGGACTTGGAGTCTGTCTTGGGTCTGCTTGGTGTGCCTCTTGGTGCTTCTCTTGGGGCTCCTCTTCCCCGAACATTGGGGACCTTTGCCTTTGCCTTTCACAGGCCTGACGACGGCGGAGCACTCCACTATCAGTGACGGCACCTGTTTTCTTCCTATTTTCCGCCCGAGGATCCCGCCTCGCGCCTCTATTGACGGTCTCTAATTCAATAAGTCTCCAATAGTCGTGTACGGAGTAGTTGTCTGTATATGCTGTGGTAGTAGTAGTAGCGGCGGCAGAAGCATCTCTCGCCTATTTGGCAGGGCTGTGTTGACAACCCCACGAGAATTCCTGAGCGACTTGATACAGACTCGCGCACCTGGCATTTGCCTTCCCTTCAAAATTGTTCTCATCTAGCAGATACACCATCACGTATCAGACCTCGCGCTCCTCGGAGACTTTCGCTATCACCCACCGCACCGCAACCAAGACACAAGACACAGGACAGCCTCGGCTGGCCTCCGACATTCCTGGTTCAAACACCACGCTCACCAGGTCTTCGGAACTATCAAGTGCCCCCAAGAACCATTCGACATTGCCGCTCCAGGCCATTCCCATCGTCGTCATTATTTCCCACATTGAAAAACCTCCGTACTTTAAATTTGCCAGGTCGTCCATACCATCGCCATCCTGGGCGGCCCCTGCTCCAATTCCCCTGACAGACCGTTTCACATCGACCAGCCTGCGCTGACTTGCACTCCCAATTCATCTTTCCGCCCCGCTCTGCTCATCCCAGTTCTCCCACGCGGATTTCACTATCAGTGGACTCCACTAAGGACCCGGAACCAGCATCCACATCCACACCAGAGAAGCCCCTCCAGAAGTGACATCCACCACTTTCACCC